>VWZY01003720.1:392499-447781 GCA_013399075.1 Chloroceryle aenea | reverse complement strand
TGACAATGATTAACAAAAAAGACAAGCGTAAACAGAAGAAGAATAGGAATTAAAAACAGCCATGGTGCTCTTCAATGCTGATTTAACTGTATTCACAGTTCCCCAGAAACTCCCTTCCCATATTTTGTACAATTTCCAGAGACAAAACTGAAGAATGCAACTATGACTGATTGATTTAATCACTCTGAAATATTTTTATATTTATTTGAAAAATATAAGTGATAGAAAGAACATATCAGGTCAATCTAGGAGAGTCAGGAAGTCAAAAAGAACATGGAAGGAATGGTTTCTGATCTCCTATGTTACTTTATAATTTAGATTTCTTGGCTAGTTGCTGACTATTATTCTTTATTACAGAAGGTGATTAATATCCTTCCTCAAAAAAATCCCAACCTTTGTTAATCATGTGACATGCTAATGTCCTCAGCTCTCTTATTTTAATCATCTGACTGCGTAAAATTTATCTTGAGGGAGAATTAATTCGTTCTATGCAAGCATAATTTGTAGATTTTCAGATACTGAACCTTTCCAGACAATTAATTATGTCAAAGGTTTTCTGTCCTATTGACACACACAATATTTCACTTTATGTTAATCATCTTGTTATTGCTCCAAGATACTATTTCTCAATGAGAAGTACTATTAAATACAATCATGATGACTACTTTAGTACTGCAGGACATTAACACCATTTGTGAGGAGAAAAAAAAAAATAAAATATATAATCAGTATGGGACTTTAGTTAAAAAAAACCAACCAGATAAACCAAAAAACTAGATGCAATAAATGTTTGTTCTTTAGATATAATGCTCTCTCAGAACAATTTTAGCTACTCTGTCCTACAATCTTTTCAGCTTACTAGATTGCTGTTGTATTAGAGGGGGATTTTTGAAAGAACTTCAGGATGTGAGGAAAAATACTGCTTTTGATGAGTAGATATGCTTCCCCTTCTTCACAAAAAATACACACCTTTCTCTAGAAAAGTGGAAAAAGTGACCTAAAAACATGAGAAACAATCCTATCGAACACTATTACCTAACAGCATCACTAAGGACAATTTATGGGCTGAGAGAATCTAGAACCAGTTTAAATAGTAGCAAATACAGTGAAAAGGTATCGTTGAGTTCAAATAACAAAAATGCATTCCACAGACTGCTTAACTTGAATTTTCAAGTAATATCTACATTCCATTAAACAGATGAAATTTAGTTTCTGGAAAACAGTATAATCATTGTTAACAGTAATCTGCTCTAAAAATAAGTCTTTTCTTTCTTCTTACTGTAACATGGCTTGATTCTATAACACTGCTGGCTGAATGTGTTGTATTGGATAACTGTTTACAATTTATTCTCTGATCCGTGGTAACTTGTTCTCTACTGGCTAGAGAGTTAATTGGTCACTTGCATCTATGTCTACCACCACTACCTGAAGACACTTAAATGAAGCATCTAAGTTAGAAGTCCAGTCCTTTTCCAATTCAAGGAAAGAAACAACAGCAACAAAAAAAACACAAACAAACATAAACTACACCCAACCAAAACAAAACAAACACAAAACCCCTAAACAAACAACAAAGCAAACAAACACCCCCCACACACATACACCCCAAACCAAACCAAAAACTGATCGATACTTTCCAGAAGACAAACTGATTCTGCCAAAGGAAACTATGGCCTCTGGAAAGGCAAATGTATTTGCCCTCTACTGACCACCAACAAAATTATTTTAACTACAGCATTCTCTGACAAGGAGTTTCACAGGTCTATTTTATGCATGAAAAACTACTTCACTGAGCATGAAGAACTGACTTTCACTAACTGAATTTGGTAGCCGACAGTTGTTCTGCTGGAATTCCCTGCTCACAGTGCTCCTAATCTCACAGATCCCTACTACATCTCCCTTAAACTAGTTCTCTTTTCTAGGCTGCAGGGGCCCAGACTACTCCTTTAATGAGCACTGTTCCAGATCTTCAGGCATAGCTCTTGCTCCTTATCAAATATTTTCCACAAAAGCAAACATGCTTTCTACTGGCATCTTGTTTGGCTAACACTTCCAGATGTTTTAATCTGTGGAGTAAGAAACCACCGGTCAAATAAACTTCTCTTGAGAACAGCTCAGCTGCTACCTCATACTGATTATGGGTGTCCAGTTTCCTACATATACAGACCTCTCAGTGCTGGTAATATAGGAAAGGATTAAAAGTTTTAAGAATTTACTTACAGGTGATCCTGGAGTTATTCTTGATACCACTAATGGCATTTTTTGATCTACACCGCCCTAGAAGAATATCAAGTAAATAACAACCATAAACATATCATTAAGTATAAGCAGCATTTGAAACAAGTAATCACTTATTTTTGTGGGTTTTGTGTTTTGTTTTTTTTCTTTTTTCTTTTTTTAATCTATAAACTTTATGTTCTGTCATTATAGAAAGGATTGGCAAGATTGTGTTTTCAACAGTAAATATGTGTGGGAAAGGTGCAGTATCTTTAAGTCTACCAACTTCCAGTAAACTAGATCCAGAGTCTTTCCTTGGCCATATATTTTAATGGGCAATAAACAGATCAAATGCAGCATTTATTCTAACCCTACCCTCCACACAAGCATAATTCAACACTTGAGCTTGCAAGGTGGACAGTCTTCTTAGATGGTGTAATGAATGTGCAAGGGACTGGGTAGGATCAAAGTTCCAAACTGTACTCCCTTCCTCTCTTTACATCATGTTCTATCACTGACCCACCAAAAAATGCTCAAGGTGAAAAACATGGAACTGTGCCCTGATTTTGATATTATGGCTACTGTGCACTACTCTATCTGCTTAAATGAAATTTCAGTGAGGGAATGGCAGAAATTTACAACAGTAATACCCATCTTCTTCCTAAATTAATTTTCACCTTTCCACCTGACTTTTAATGCATATATTCAACTGGAGAGCTGAATAGCTGGAGAGCTATTTAACTTCTGGTTTCCAAAAGTTGTCCCCTTAAATTAGGCTTCCAAGATCATAGTTAAGCAGCTAAATAGGCAGTCTGCTTTGGAAATGTGCCGTGCTCCTACTATATGCAATCAAAATCCACAGAATTGGTAGAGACTTTTCTGTAAATGTTTCTTTAGCATTTAAGGAATAGGCTGACACTTCTAAAAGCTCTCAGTCTGTAAGAAATTCCTATAGAATATACTGCTTTCTCTGAAGCACTGAATTGAAATTGAAAATTTATTATAAGGTCAGAGTTTAGTATCTCTAGAAAGCATTATACAGTAACTACAAGATTGCTGGTTTACCTTTAGATTAAATCCAAACTTCCCATCTTCATCTGGTATGATATGCACCAGAAGTAAATCTCCCTCAATTAGGTCATTCTGCAATATATAATAAAAGTAAACCAAAACTTTTCTAATTTTTTAAAAGAAAATAACAGCAAATGAGAAAAGAGTGCCTCCGATTTTAGATGTGCTGAACAAGAATAAATCCATAAATACATAAATCCATGTTTAAAACAGGTAGCAAAGGTTACAGAACATACTCATGATTGTAATCTTTTAATTTGTAAAATAGCAATATACATAACCTAGACAAGCTGAAGAGATGGGCCCAGGTGAACCTCATGAGGTTCAACAAGAGCAAGTGCAGGGTCCTGCACCTGGGCTGGAACAATCCCCACTATCAGTACAGGCTGGTGGAGGAGGCAATAGAGAGCAACCCTGCAGAGAAGGACTTGGGGGTGCTGGTAGATGAGAAGCTGGACATGAGCAGCTAGTGTGTGCTTGCAGCCCAGAAGGCCAATTGCATTTTGGGCTGCATCAACAGAAGCGAGGCCAGCAGATCAAGAGAGGTGATTCTGCTGCTCTATTCTGCTCTGGTCAGACCTCACCTGGAATACTGTGTCCAGCCCTGGAGCCCTCAGTACAGGAAGGATATGGATCTGTTCCAGAGGAGGGCCACAAAGATGATCAGGGGGCTGGAACACCTCTCCTACAAGGACAGGCTGAGGGAGCTGGGATTGTTCAGTCTGGAGAAGAGGAGGCTCTGGGGAGACCTAATAGTGACCTTCCAGTACCTGAAGGGAGCTTACAAAAAGACTGGAGAGGGTCTGTTCACAAAGGCCTGGAGTGAAAGGATGAGGGTTAATGGCTTCAAATTAGAAAAGAGTAGATTTGAATTACATGTAAGGAAGAATTTTTTTACCATGAGGGTGGTAGAACACTGGAACAGGTTGCCCTGGGAGGTGGTTGAGGCCCCAATCCCTGGAGGCATTCAAGGTGGGGCTTGATGGAGCTCTGAGCAACCTGCTCTAGTTGAGGGTGTCCCTGCTCTCAGCAGGGGGGTTGGACCAGATGACCTCTAGAAGTCCCTTCCAACCCAGACATTGCTACAATTTTATGATCTGTCTGAACACTGTTATTCTCATCTTAGCCCTCAACCAATAGCTCCTATTAAAATTTTAAACATGTTTCTTTACTACAGGTAACCTAAAAGGAAAACGTTTGGTGCAACACATTTGAATCCAGTCTCCTATAAGGACTGAGACAACTAGTGACTACTTGTCCCCAGGGATCAATCCTGGGTCCAGTGCTCTTCAATATATTCATCAATGACCTGGATGAAGAGACAGAGTGTACCCTCAGAAAGTTTGCTGATTATACAAACCTATGAGGAGTGGCTGACATGCCAGAAGGCTGTGCTGCCATCCAGTGTGACCTGGACAAGCTGGAAAGCTGGGTGGGGAGAAAATCAAGCTCAATAAGGGCAAGTGTAAAGTATTGCAGCTGGGAAGAACAACCCTATTTATCAGTACAGTTTGGGGGCTGAGCTGTTGGAGAGCAGCTCTGGGGAAAAAGCTCTAGGGGTCATGGAGGACAAGAGGATGACCATGAGCCAACAATGTGCCCTGGCAGCCAAGGCAGGCAATGGCATCCTGGGATGCATTAAGAAGAGCGTGGCCAGCAGGCTGAGGGAGGTTATCCTCCCCTTCTCCTCTGTGCTGGTGAGGCTCCACCTGGAATACTGTATCCAGTTCTGGGCACCCAGTTCAAGAAAGACAGGGAGCTATTGGAGAGAGTCCAGTGCAGAGTCACAGAGATGATTAAGGGAATGGAGCATCTCCCTTGTGAGGAGAGGCTGAGAGAGCTGGGTCTCTTTAGCTTGGAGAAAAGGAGACTGAGAGGTGACCATGTTAGTGTCTATAAATATATAAAGGGCAAGTGTCAGGAGGATGGAGCCAGGCTTTACTCACTGACATCCAATGAGAGCACAAGGGGTAATGGGTACAAGCTGGAGCATAGGAGGCTTCAGGTAAGCAGAAGGAAAAACTACTTAATGGTGAGGGTGACAGAGCACTGGAACAGGCTGTTCAGGGAGGCTGTGGAGTCTCCTCTGGAGACATTCAAAACCCACCTGGACATGTTCATGTGTGACCTGATCTAGGTGATCCTGCTCTAGCAGGATGGTTGGACTAGATGATTTTTCGAGGTCCCTTCCAACCCCTAAGATTCTGTGGTTATGATTTTCACTAATTTTTCTTCTCTAAATGAATACATTGGTATCTTCTGCAGGAGATCCACAAGCCAAAGGGATTAAATTTTGGAAGCAGCTACTGGACAGGTAGGTTAGTAAGCTGTTCAGCAACCCACTGGAACAGGCTGGAGAAAGGAGAGGAATGATCCTCTACCCTAACAGGGGAGTAACTACTCTAGTCAGTGCAGAATTCAAAGGATGATGTTTAGCCATCCTGAAAGACAGATGCCTGGGATAAAGCAGAGTTGTGCCTGCTATCAAGACATATAGTAACTTGCATTATCTGATCTTCCTGCTTGGTGAAAATAAGATTTAATGACATAAGAATTCCCATTCTACTAGGAACTTCCTCTGCAGATACTTCTGAGAGCCTGGACACTATGGAAATCGGCACTGTTTGCAGGCTTGCCTTGATCATACCATGTACATAATCTTTGACAAATTTGAGTAGTAAGACAAAACTTATTACTGCATAAAAGACACTCATCTCAAAATATAACCACAATTTTTGTGCATGCCTAATCTATAGTTAAAAAAGATACATTCACTACTAGGTTTGACTAGCAATTGGACTTACCTTATCGCAGTAGTACTGACTGGAATCTTCTGATGAGTTACTTTTTGTAATGTTGTCATATTTTTCTAACTGTTTATCCATCCCTTCCAATGGGTAAGAGCCAGAAATGTTACCAACTCCATTGGGAGACAGAGACAAGGCTTTAGGTGATATCTGGGTCAGAGAACTCCGTGTTGGACTGTTTCCCAATACGTTCCTTCATTTAAAATATTACAAAGATATTATTACCCATATTTTTAAGTTAAATTGTAAAACATAAAACGTACTGACTGCCCAGTTAAAAGAGGAGGCCAACTTTAAACTTAGGTTTAGTACCACTTCTTGAGGTGCAGGGTAACAGGTTTATAATCTAATTTATCAGTGGACATCCAGAAGAAGGGACAAAACAAAACTGGAGCAGCAAAAACATTTTTAGCAAGATATTTGGATGTTAGTGAAATGAGCTGTTGCAGTAGTACGGAAAATCACAACAATATGCAGAAAATTGAATGCTAGAGGAAAGGCACTTCAGTTGCTAATCCTACCCATTAAAACCTTTTGCCATGATTCCACTTCCATTCTTGCAAAGCACTTTTTTTTTTTTTTTTTTTTCATTCCTCCCTCTTACAAGTGCCATCTCAACCTTTGCTCTCTAGATGGTGGTTTGCAGAAAAGTCATGGTAAATTGTCAGAGAAATTGGAAATGAGGTCACAACAAAAGGTTTAATTATAGAAAATATATTCTGTAATTGAGGCAATTATAACCATGTAGAAGGACCCAGAATTAAATTGGGGTGTATACCTGGCTTAGTGATTCAAGAACTTTAAAATTCAAGGATAACAAAAAGTCAGTAATTAAATACCTCAACTCTACCAGGCCAAGTTGCCTGGTGGTGCTCCACGACCTTTCAACATTCAGTTAAGCTACATGCCCTCTTACAAAAAGGATGAAACGCAGACCACTAAGTCAACTAAGACCCTTCTCCAATTAGAATAAACTCACAAATACCATACAAACTAACTGCTCTGTCTTTATAAATATTACATAATACTCTGTGAAAATCTCTGTCCTGGGGAAAGCTCAGGTACAGTTCCCTATCACTAACATATGGCACTGTGTAAGGTAAACAGAGTCTGAGCCACTTCAGACAGACCTTTCACTTCCATAAGAGATCATCATGCTCAGTGGCAGTACATTTTACAAGGATACTCTGCACTGCTGCTCACCATTTAGGTCTGCAACAAAGCACATTTGACCCTTGAAAGAACACGTGCTGTTAGCAGTTTATTATAGGTTATGCTTAAGAGCAACATCAAATTATCAGGGGTTAAAGTTGCAGAAGTATACGCAAGTAATTGCAAACATTTATTTCTGCTCTGGAACTAGACTTACCATATACAGGAGCTTTTTTGAACCATTTCCAGCAGCCACTACTACCCGTCAATGGAGAAGTAATATTACACTATAGAGGAATGTAGCTTAGCCTTTCAATGTACAGCACTTGCATTGCAGCAAACCTTAATAATAAGCACATTTCTTGGCTTGTGGAACTCTGACTGCAACATTCTGAAAGGTGCCATCGAGCAAAAGCATTCTTGCCATAATATTTCTCATGTTCAGTTATACTACGTGTACTTGGCAATGGATATGAAATGATTCATGCAACACTTGCAGAATTTTCAGTTATTACAGAAAATAGTTTGTGTTTTAGGGATACTGTCCACTTAGAACTCTCAATATTTCTAAGTACTTTGAAGTAGTAACCTATAATGATACTAAAAGAAATTATTCCGTCAAAATTGTGGGTTTGTCTAATAGCTTCCAGGACTTCATGATTTCTGCAAGGTCGATGTTAAGCAAGGAGAATCATCATATATGTAAATATATTTCCCCCCCAAAATTTTACAATCTTCATTGGTTTATACATTTATTTGTACCTTTTAAGCACACAAGATCACTGCTTTGAAAAATCAGTTCAAGTTCTGTATTTTATAATACACCTTAAATCTAGAGATTCTACAGTATAAATGTTAAAGAAAACTCACTTTGGTGATTCTTGTTCAGATGACCTGTTAAAAAACAAAACCCAACCAACAGTAAATGAATATGTGTTAAATTATCAGGAAAACAACAATTGGAAAAAAAAAAAAAAGTCTGCATAAAAGCCAAAAGGTGAGCTCACAATAAATTGAAGAATACTTAATCCTATGATCAAAGTCTGAATCAGACAATTATGGAATTTATGAAACAACAAAAATCCTGGGGCAGCTCTAATTGCTCACTTCCATTATTGGCAGAAGTCCAACTACAGACGACATCATCTGCCACAGCTTAAGCTGTGTAGGAGCTTGCAGAGTCAACTACTTAGCAAGACACACTAACGTAATTTAGGAAAGGTTTACATGTGGGTGACAATGACTACTGACTTCAGTATTCTGTAAAAAAATCAAACATGGCAAAATCCTTATGTATAGGTAATGAGAAACGGGCATAGGTGGCTTCAGAAGCATAAAGTTTCTTGCACTTAAAGTGAGAGCAGAACAGATGTTGAAAGACAATTTTAAGACAAAACATAACTACAGCAGAAGCAGTTACACAGAAGGATAATCTAGCATGGAAAAGAAATCACAATTTGCAGTATACAGCATTTTCTAAACAATTCAATTAGCTTCATCAGAAATCTCCCGAAACAGTGAGTTGAATATATCACATCAATTAAAACAATAACTGTGATAGTAAGATAAATTTGTAAGTAAAAGTTACAAAAAAGGTGCTTGAAAAGCAAAGTAAGTTTAAGTCCGATGGAATAGCTTTACAAATTTAAGTAGTGACCAGGAAACCTGGAGTGATGCAAGTCCATGCTGGATAAATACACCCCTGAAGTAGTTTGGTTTGCATGTAGAGTTGTTGAATTGTCAAGTTATAGGTGGCAATTCCCAGTACACAGTTAAATTTTAAATTAGTGTTCTCTAAAACTCAACAGTATGAATTAAGTACTATGTTTAATCAAAAATAAAGTAAAAATGGAAGCAGTACCAGCCTAGTTAGGTTTTCTTACACATATTGTTTAATATAAAGAAATTTCTCCTTGAGAGGCAGAAATAGTGAAGCTTGATTCCCTAAGAATCTGTGAAGGTTTGGGTTGTGTCTACTTTTAAATTTTTTTTAAAGCACTAAACTTCTTCCTTTTTTACTGCAGTCATGCCCCTCATCTGATTCCACTGACATCCACTCCTGCTCGCCCTACAGCCTCTGGTTCCCTTTGTTTGCAATCACTATAATTTTACCCCCCAAGTACTAGCAGTGCACCACAGATCCTTTGGGAATGTGCATTCACTTACTGCCTGACCACTCTGCATCTAAATGGAACAGCCAGCCATTGACCTCCTACTGTAAGTGCTCAGGGAGAGGAGAGTACCAGTTGAAGGAGTTTGGTTTTTTCCTGCCTAGTCACTGACTTCCGATAATTTTGTAGGAAACTTTGCATCCTTGACAACTTGACTCCTGCATTAGATTTGGCTGCACCCCTCCAAACATTCTCAAGGGAGAACAGAGGCAGATGGGCAGTGCAATGACATAAGTCTTATTTCCTTAGGAAGTCATGCTAAAAATAAAGCAACATAGAATTTATTTTTATTTAAGCTAATTGATTTCCTTGTGAGGTAAAGAACAATGGAACTGTACATCTTTTCTATGTTTTGCTACAGCTTTGTTACCAAATTCTCTGTAGAACTTAAGTTGCCATGAATTAACCCTTTCAAAAACCTTCACCAAAAATTTACACACATAGAATTGTCATGTTCCTATTTTATCTCCTCTCTTTCCTCCCAATAGAGTGAGGTAATTTCAGACAGAAAAAAAACAAGCAAACAAAACAAAACAAGCAAACTTCCCCCCCCCCAAACAATAAATGAAGACAAAAATAAAATATATATTAAAAAAACCCAAACCACAAAACACACAACTTGGGCTTCCATTATACCATGTATAAATATGCAGCAAAATTTTCATCAGCTCATAATGCATTTGGAGATTGAAATGTGAGATTTAAATCCTTAGGAATATTTGCCAAAGTTTTATCTGTTGAATAACTGCACTCTAATTCAAACATACCTACTCTGAAAGATTTACTGAATAATTCTGTAACTTTAAGTGGAAAAAGGTAACCAAAAAATTGACCTAGAAAGTGACCAAATTCAAGGCTTAAAACAATTCTTCAGGGACAGTGCAGCTGTGTCTTCGTAAAGTCCTCAGCAGCTCAGCATGTTAAAGCTGCAGAACTTTGCTCTGCAACTCAGTTAAATTGTGTTTCTAGCACTTAATTACTCAACAATATGAAAAGTGCCTCAAACATGAGTAACTTGATGATCTTTTCTGACTGTGTTCCACATTTAACTAACTTATCTTCCTCATTTCACAACATATGACAAGGACCATATTTTAAGTCAATAAAAGACAACACTCACCAGACGAGCCACTCAACTTTTTCATCAAGAAAGACAGCCCTTCCTTGCAAGGAGATTAAGCTTTCCATTGCTACAGCTAATAAGCAAGCACTTTAAAACTACACGTAATTTCTCTTCCTTAGTATAAAATATATTTAAAATGATGCCATTTCAGTCTTTCATTCACTATGGATTGCTCTTTACATGATGATCTTTACAATAAAACCCTTTGCCCTGAAAAGTCTAACTCTCCTCTTCTGTCAGGAGGACAGAACGGAAAGGTCTTAAGGAAAGACCCCTCCTTCCCATTTTAGTGGGCTGTAGCACTGAATTCTGCTATTCTGAGAACTAAGAATGATGAACTACAACACAGTAAAACCCCAAGAGAAAAGGAACAACTGAAACAATAGTACTGGAGCAAAACTCCCCCTTTACAAACAACTGAAGGAAACATCTGTAGGTTTTGCCCTTGTGCTGTTCTTGAAGTTCTTTAAGCTTCTTTTATTGCAACACCTGCAGGGCTGGGGAGACAGAGCGTGCCAGCAGTCCCATTATCACCTATTTTCTGAGATCTCACCGTTAAAACTGGGATTATTATCCGTAAGCCAAGTGAAAGATATTTGCGGCAACACATTTTTCTATCCTTTAGAGAAATTCACATATGGAATATCCAGCATTCCTATGAGCAGAACAACTGTATAAGGAGGCCACAGAGATTCTTTGTGCCACATACTTAAGAGTACAATTAGCAGAAAAACTTGAGAACTTCATGATATGCATAAGTTTTTCAGTTATTTTTCTATAAATTCCTTTTATATTTGTAAACTGCTGCCATCACCCATAAAAGGATACTTGCAGTTACTCTGAATTGCTTTTCTTGACCACATTCCAGTTTACTGACTTTCCATGAAAGCTTCATGTATTCTGATACACTGCAACCACTTGGCTTGATGCAAAGTTTGCCTTACCACTGATTTGCAAGTAAATATTAAGACTTTTCAGATGCAAAAAGATGCAGCTTCCTTTTGAACTGGTGAGGAAAGTGCAGTATAACTTCCTTGATAAAGACTAAAGAACACAAACAAGCACGATGGACTCTTGAAGAGCAGCAGATTTTATAAGAACAAAGAATTGACCACATCTGTATATGATTAAAAACTAAGGATAAATAGCTTAAAAATTGTGTTTTTTTAAAAAAATATTAACAATTTTCTACCAAGAAAGTAGTTACTAGGACTTGGCTGCATATATCTGAAGGCTACTTTCATCAACAGTAATGCTTTAAATATTTTGTTCACAAAAGGAATTATATTTTAGGTAAGATGATTTGTACATACATAATACATTCACCAGTGCTCACTACTCGGGTACGGTTTATTGTCTATCAAAACGGTAAGCTGAAAGAATTAAACAAATGCAGCATACGTTCAGGAAATCTATTTTCAGTGCAATACCTTCACCAGATGATACATCACACTTAAACCAGGAGTGTATGTGCACTTCCAGAAATTCATAGCACAGTGCAAGTGAATTTCCTTTTTGTATAGCAGTTCATCTTTTCATTTCCTTCCCCTCCAACTCTTGTACTGTACATATGCTTTCCATAGCACCAACAAAAGATAGCTATAGAATATAAGTGCAAGAGATTTACAGCTTTGCAAGCATGTTTAGCTTTAAGAGAAAAGCTTATCCAGGAATATGTCACATTGATAACAGAACTGCAGACTCAAAGTAATTTATGTTGGAAGGGATCTTGAGAGATCAAAGAATAGCCCATGTCAAAGTTATATGCAGGAGTTTGGGTCCTTCTCATGCTGCATTTTGAGGTTCTCCAAAGATTGAAGCACCTCCTCCTTTCTGTCAATGTGTACAAAGGCCTAACTCATCACAGTGTGACTTTCTTTTTTCCCGCCCAGTTGTCTTTGAGCATTTCTCTTGCTGTAACTTCATGTCCACTGCCACACATGTTGTTATATTGCACCTTCAATAAGAGTTTGCCCTGTATTCTTGGTAAGTCTCTTTTGGTTGATTAAAGCAACAGTGTGACCAATCCCTCCTCAACCCTCCCAGTCTTCTGGTTCTCCTCATGCATCTTATGTTCACATCTATAATCAGCCAGATTTCTCTCACTAATCAATATTTAACCCTCAACATAAGATCCATAATGCCTCATCTGTCAGTAAGTTTTTCTTATCACTTAGAAATGTGTTTTACAGTAATTTCACAGCTAATCTTTTCTGCTGTAGATAAACCATCAACAACATCATCCACTGACATTTACAGATTATCCGTTGGTCACACCACACACAACTGTTCACTGTTGTCATCAATTACCAGTGAAAGGCTTTGAGACTCCCTGCAGCCTGAGACCTGCACAGCTGCATGGTTTTCATGGGAGCTCTGTCTGGGTTCCTGCAACCATTCTGCTGAGTGTAGAGGACAAGCTGGGTGAATACCATTGCTAAGCTCCTTCTGAGGTGCTGATGACCACTAACTGAACTCACGGATCTCAGTGTTTAAGGACATGTGAAGATATGTAACCTCATAAAACAGAGAGAAGTTTTCTGCTTTGATTAAAATAAGAAATGTACTGTCAGTAGCAGTAGTGCTTGGGTGAAGAAAATACAAATGTCTGAAGAAAAACATCTTCAGGGAAGCTGAAATCAAGACTAGGAAAAGCCAATGTTAACTGAAAAACAATTAACAAGAGCACTTAGCAATTCAAATGTTTTGTCTCAGTATTCTTACTGAAATAATTTTTAAAATAAATCATGTGCATAAGCATGTAGGCATGGGATAAATATAGTGACAGATTGAATACAAAATATAGTCAGATGGGATTACCTGTTCCAAACTGGTGGTGCAGTCATAACAGTGTAGTGTAACACAGAAAGCAACCTATGAGACTTTGGAAAGCTCAGTGTGGGCTCCATATCTGTGCTAGTGTTAATTTTTCACTGGCAGCAGCAGTCAGATGAGATGCACAGCAGCACAGCAACAAAGAGGAGAAAGACCTGACAGAGGAGAGGCTTTCTTCACAAAGGCTGGGGAGGCCTGGGCTAAACAAAAGTCCTCTTGAAATCCTCTTCAGCACTGTCTGTGATGACAGGTTTTGTATGCAGCTGTGATTTGAGATAGTTAGCTTAGATAGGCAAACCTAGTCATGCCCTGTGAATAAAGCTCTATTTAATATATGTTAATGTGAGATTAGAACAATTTTTTTGTCTGTAACACACATAAACCAGACAGTTCCAATCTTTTCTGTGGACATTAATCTGAGAGAGAAAAATTGCTTCTTTTTAGTATGTCTGAGACTCAAATTGGACTTGAATCTGAAAGTACCTTAGATAATTTGGGTAACAGTAGCAGTCTGGCTACACCAAACACAAGTCACTCAAACTTGCCCTGGCTTTCTGTAGTTCACCTACGTGCATGGTTTGCCTTATTATCTAATTTTCTTTTTTCCCCAGTCTGTGGATATACTTCATAACTTCAGTTAGGAGGTAGAATGTTCACACAAAGCACATTTTTAACACAATTACTGTGTTTTTCAGTGAAACAATATAAAAAGCCACGAAGTATTTTTGATCCTCATCTCCAGTATGCTCATTTAAAGTATTTAACAGTAAACACAGCTCTAGCTGTTGACAAGTAGGTACAGTACAATATATTTAAAGAAACAGAAGATGAAAATGTGAACAACCAATATGTTTTATGCTCTCTAAACTAAAAGCTGTTCCACATAATTTGTTTTTCAAATTGTGTACTGTTTTACTGAAAGAAAATACAACTTGACTGACTCCCTTAAGTGAGTAAACACAACAAGAAAGAAAACTGATTATTAAGAAAATTATAATACTTGGTATTGTCAGGATGAAAAAAGTTTATAGGCAAATAAATGTAGGTGTACATACTCTGCCAGCACTAGTGGCTGCTACAGTTCTGATACCCACCAAGGTTCTAAACCTGTCTCGATAGGATTAGGTACACAGCAAATCATGGTATACAAGCTTTACTTATCTATTTGTCTCAAAAAGCACTCCATCCAAAGAGATCAGTCTGAAGGTAGGTCTACGTAGGACCACGTGTCATTTTGACAAAAATGACTTAAAACATTATCCAGGGGCTGAAGTGAAACAGGTGAAAACTATCCCCTCATCCCTGAATTGTGCATAGCAACCTGAAAAATAAGGAACAGCCATATGCCATGCTAACTGCAGATTGCAGTCTTCAGCTTCATACACAGTAAATTAAATTGATGTGAACATATTTAGTTTACAAAAAACAAATGTCTGTATGATTATAATTAATATTCGAAGTCTCAGACATAACTCAGTGATTAAAAAAAATCAGAATCTTACAGTTGTTTGCTGGTAGTTCTCCAAAAATATTTTGGATAACTTTTCATACCAAAGCTATTAATTAGTTACAATTAGCATTAACTAACACCTTTTCTGATCAGATCCCTCTAAAGCCAACATCTGTTAGCATGACTATGAGAAGCTGCTCTAACCTGTCCTCTAATAAAGAGGAAATATTGAAATACAAATCTGTTTTTTCCCCATAATCTTATGTCAATTCAAATCTACTGAAGACCATCATGGCAAAAGTTGGCTTTAAAAGATTTATCAGCGCACTGCAATGTGTTTTATAGGTATTATGTAAGTATTCCTGAAGCGTGGCAAAAGTCCAGGGCAAGTGTCCATATTTAATATTGAACTATACAAGTTAACTTCTTAACTTATTTTTTTCTTTTTTTTTAAAAACCACGTTTAGCTGATAGGGTAAGATTCCCTCTTTCAATAATACATTCAGGTAAAGAAAGATTGTACCACATATATTTAATTTTACTTTACATCTTTCAGCAAGGGGAGTAAGGCACACAATGACTACTGTAAAAACATACAAGAAGAAAAACTGGAATGCAAAGTAACACACAACTGAAAACTTAAGTGTAGAGAAGCAGCATTTTGTTTGATTTGCATTGTTACTGGATATTTTACCTCAGTTGTTAACAAAGAAAGTATTCATGACTATTTTACTTCATGGAAGTCTAACAGTCAGTATAAAAAAGCATCCTTCATTCTATGCGTTGCTTTCTCCTTCCTAAACACACTGCAAATTTAAATTCAGCAGATTTATGCAAGCATTTTTTCAGTTACCTGTAGAATATCACATATCATAAACATACTTAAAAAACCAAGTACACATTGGGAATAAGACATATAGAAAATTTGATTTATATGAGGTACTAACAATAAACTTCTCCAGAGTCAGTTATACTACTCTGGTACAGAATAATTTAGTCCTCTGAAAATTAAATGAATGTGCTATTTTCAAATTTAGAACATCCTATTTTCACTGTCTGAGAAACAGCATAAAAGCAGGCTTTCCCACTCCATTCTCAGTGGGCATAGCACAGATGAAACAGGAAGGAAAGGAAAAATGGTACATGGGAAGAAAAGTAAAAGGAAAGAAAAAGGAAAAACCCAGCAAGGTACTAACTGGCAGGACACGATTCACCAGTCACAGAACACAGCATGGCAGCTTAGCTTTCGGTCTACAGCTTCTACCATCATCATCATCATCTCCTCTTACAGCCTGCCTTTCACTATTTTTACTAAAAAAATACTAGTAAGTGTATAATCTGTAAATATTAAAATCCAGGAAAGACATGGCTTCCTACCTATGACGATTCATATCATCTAAACACACCACTTCTATACATTATCATGGCTGTAACATGACATTTCTGTACCTAAGATTCATCTGACTTCCAGTCAGAAAAATAGAAAAACAATTTAAAACATCACAGACAGACTCCAAATATGCATACACGTTACTTTTTCCCTTCTTTCACAGAAACCTCTGCTGTGATGTAGTAACAATAATTACTGTATTAAAATTCAAAGAAAACGATTTAAATCCAGAGTCCAAAGCTGCACAGTATCACGGAGGTAGGCAAGTCCTATCAGCTTCCATTAATACATTGCTTCTCAAAATCCATCTTGCCTTAAAGTTACCGGAGATCACTAGAAACCATTTTCATTTTATGACATCAAAAAGGAACCTGTATTTTAATAGATTGGATTCTCCCTGGTTGAAGGTTTTAAAGTAGCTGTGTTTTCTTTGTGAGACTGAATAATCAATGACTTTGTACATTATATCTGAAGTTACTCGTTAAGAAATTCCTTTAAGATTAAGAGCAAAGCCACACATAAATATAATACATGTGCACAAAGGTTCTAGCCCCGGAAGCAAACCTATCAGGGCTTTGACTGCTACAGGGGAGAAAAAAGTCGGTCCTCAAGGAGTACAGCAACTATGCCTCAAGGCAAAAAGCAGAGACTGCCTTTAGACTAGCAACCTGCAGCTTCCTTACAGAGGAAGAAAAGAGATGGATGACCACTGGCATTATTATATTCTTGTGTTTACTCAAATGCAGTACTACTTCCAATTAACAATACTGAGCTGATGATGTGCAAAAAAGGAAGAGTTTATAAACAGGTAGGAGAAATTTGGAGAGGTACTAGGAAACAGGATATTGCAGATAGGAACAGGCATGCCTTATTACCTTCTCCAATTTTCATGAGAACACAACTACTGAGAATTGTTTAGGGATGAAGGGCTGGTTTGTTTTCAGCTTGACATTTTTTATCATGGCATTCACAGCTTAGCCATTTGTCAAAATAAAGTTTATGCAATAATAAAACTGTGTGAACTCACTTGAATATTATAACTGATGCCTGTTTTATACTATAGCTGTTTGCATTTTTGTTAAGCATTTGTTTAAAAACAAACAAACAAAATAGGCAATGAATTGTTTGCAGAAGTCCTTACCTCCTCTGTGGACTACGGTTCTGAGAGAACTCTGAATCACTGTCCTTTGATGTTGGAGAGCCTTTATATGTATAGAAAACATCCTCTGTTTCAGTAATATAACTGATCTCATTTGTGAGGTTATCTACAGACGAGTGTCGTGGTTTACGAATTTCATGACGCAGCCTAGGACTCCGCCTTAAAAGTAAGGAACATAAATGCAAGTCAGAAGATCAAAATAATTCATAAAAATTTATCTAAGTGAAATTTCTGTCCTCTTGCAATCTATGCCCCAAAAACCTCATGACAGGCCTATTAAATGTTACTTTAAATAATAATTTCTTAAACATTTTATGTGGTACACCAGACATAACTGCTAGGTTCAGTACATAGAACTTATTTGTGTCATGTCTGACCGTGTCATGTCAACCTGTCCATCCATGTGTGCGTCCTCAGCCCCCAGACTGGAAGGAACCTATGGAGATCATCTAGTCCAACATCCTGCTCCAAAGCAGGGACCGCTGAAGTCAGAGCAGGCTGCTTAAGGCTTTTCCCAGTCAGATCTCAGACTTGAAGGATGGAGACCCCACAGTTTCTCTAAGCAACCACTGCTCCTCTTCCTTATGGTGAAGCAGTTTTTCCATTACGTCCAGACAGCGTCTTTCCTGTTTCAACATATAACTGCTGCCTCATCCTCCCACCATGCAACACAGAAGAACCTGGCCTCATCCTCTAGCTACTCTCCTCCTATATACTGCCAATCTGCTATTAGGCATCTGGGAAACCCTTGCTTCTCCACGCTGAATAAGTGTATTTGTCTCAGCCACCTCCTCATAGATTAAGTGCTCCAGCCTCCTACCTACCTAGGTGGTTGGTGGCCTTCACTGAGCTCACTCCAGTTTGTGTCTGCTTTGTATTAGTAGACAGAAATGGCTGCAACATTCTAATAAATTCTGATACAGCTTGCTGCCTATGAAGATTACAAGGTCCTTTTCCAGAGAGTTGTATTGCAGACAGTACTGTTGTACCAGCTTCTTCCTTTCCAGGACTTTACAGCTGTCTTCGCTGAATTCCATACAGTTCCTATTGGCCCATTTATCCAGACTATCAAGGTCCCTTCGGATAGCAGCCCTGCCCCCAAGCTTATTGACTCATCCCCCCATTTTGGTGTCATCTGCAAACTTTATGAGCAAGCACTCCATTGTCTCCTCCAGGTCATAAGGATGTTAAGCAGGACAGGTCCCAAGATAGATCCCTGCAGTACTCATTCTTGGCCTCCAGGTACAGTATGACCTATTAACAACTCCCCTCATTTTTATTTTTTATTTTTTTTTAACATCTGGTTGTCCATCCTTCTAGAACATAATGTCTTGAATATAATATTTTGGCAGGCAGTATCAAAAGCCTTGCTGAAGTTGAGGGGACAATCACATCTGTTGTCATATATATTCTCAGAATAACAATGTTTAAATATACATACACACACCACATGATTATTCTGCTAGAGTACATACAATTAGAAAAGGTAGGAGGCTGGAAGGTATGGGAAAGATTGTAACTTGATTTACCAATTAGGGGTAACAGGAGGTGATCGAGAAGGAAGGCTTTTGGTCTCTAGATGCTCAACAGATAAAGATCGTCTCATAGATGGGTTCCAAACCATCCCACCTATAACTTTTCTGCAGTACTGGCTGTTCACAGACCTGAAAATAAATAGAAAAACCTGTGTATGAATTATTTTGCATCGAAAACTTCAATGAAATAAAATACGCTTATGAAAGTTAATTTTATAATTCACGTGCTTTAAAGAGTCCTGTGTCCCTCCTTATGCATTTGCATTCTCACAGGGCCATGTGCTGTCCTTAACTTGTTTGTTAATCCCTGTTAAAATCCTAATCACTAGCCTGGGTAAAAATAACTTTTTCTGAGAGTTATTTTTAACCCACTTGTGTTTAAGAAGATGGAGGGAAAAACAGGAAATATGCTGTGTCCTATTGGCACTGAACTGAGTGCCTGACAAAACATGGTTCAAATACAGGCAAAAGAGTACAGATGTTCCCTGTTAAAACTCAAAGGGGTAGCAATTAACTAACGGCTTCACTGAGCACTGGACTACTTTAACCATCTACCTGCTGTCTCAGCAAGTAAGAGCTACACCAGACCCCTCCCTGTTTCCAGAAGGAAACCACATTTGAGTGATGTGTTCCTTATAGGAATAAACCATTAGAGAAAGATCTGACGTGAAAAAATGATCACCACATCTGGACTGCTTCTTGCAACAAGAACCTGACAGATAAATATCAGAACTTCAGCTAGGAAAACAATAAAAATACCTTACTAATGGAATTATTCAGCATAAAAAAAAAAAATCTGAAGTAGATCAAAACTGACAAAGTAACTTTTATCTCTTTTTACACAGCATTCAACAACACAAGCAGATGGATAAGCTGCTCATCCTCAAGTTCACAGGCCTAGGATTTCTCATGGAAAAGAAGCAATTTATGAGTTACAGAGAAACCTCCTTTGGCTCACTAAGTCCTGAGCTTTACATAAATGGCAGCTGGGATAGCAGAGTATGGGAGGACTGTACTGTAGAGACAAAATGTCTCAATCTTACATAGCATAAAAAAAAAAAATAGTTGTGTGTGCCAATCTCAAACAGTAAGCATGCTTTGCACTGTACTGCTTTTTGTTCATACCAATAAAAAAAGCAGCCCAAACTTTTTTATATTCTGAAGTATTTTATATATCTTCTAGGTGATTTTAAAGCAAATTAATTCATTCATTCATATTCTAAACAAGTACTTTTGTAGCTTCTTCCAGTATAAAAAAAGGAAAACTTAAGATGACGCATCTACACACCAAAATCAGTTAGCCATCTATGCTTAAGCTTAGCAAGCCCACATTCCATGAACTCAGGAGAAGCTTTTGCACATAGCATCCTTTTTATTTCTGTAAGTCTCCTGAATAGCAATGATAAGGGACCACGGGTGGAGTGGAGAAGGAGAGCAGAAAAAGATGTATTGTGAAAAAAAACATCTTGAAGAATTCAACATATTTTACATTAATTAGCTTTCTACTTGTTTAAAAAGAAAAAAAAGTGCCTCCTCAAGCATTTTAGATATTCCAGTTAAGGTACATAACATGAATGATCTCCTGAACTCCAGGTAGCTGCTTGTCAGATGTCAAATACGAGGCTATTTTTCAACAAACACACCAAGAAGCTGCCAATGTCTTTCTGGAATGGGCTGGAAAAAACTTGACATGATAGTTCCTTGCTCCTATTTATTACTGACGTTACCCTTTGTGAAAAAATAGGTATATTTTTAGCTTTTCAGCAAGGAATGAGAATGCATATAGGAGAAGTTATTCAGCATTCAATCCAGAAACACTGAATGAACTTACCTCTCAGAACCTGGGAGATGTGATTCAGCCTGTCCTTTACAGCTGCTTTATACAACTCAGCAGCCTAATTTAAATGGATTTCCACTAGTATCTTAAGCTAAGAGAATCTAGAAGGGCACAGAGATGTGCAAGAAAGAAATTGCACTAAAGGGTTGCAAGAGTTCAAATATTTGAACTGATGCAATGAACACTAGGATATCTGCCCCACATGGGTGTCAAAGAACATAGTACAAGAAAGCCACAAATTCCAGAAAACTTGTGATACTCAAGGTGGTAAAACCTGAATGTGACCCCCTTCAAAGCTGACAGCAGTAAGTGGTTAGTATGACACGCTCCAGAAATTGCCCTAACATATTAAACCATGTGTATATGACACTGAGGGGTAAACAGTTCAAAACCAAATCTGTTTTGAAGAATCTCTTACTGGATCATTAGCTACATCACATTTTTACTTTCTACTGGTTTTAGACAGCAAACTGAAAGGGTAAGTTGAAACAACACCAGGAAAACATACTTATATTCAAATACCTTTCTTATAAATTTCCTAAAAAAGTTCTATTGAAATTATACCACTTTGCAGAAACTGAAACCACACCTCTAACTTGTCAAATGGTTCACATAGAGACTAGGACACAGCTGTGGGCAGAACTAACTCTGCCACTCCAGCCTGAGCTATTAATGACAAATCCTCCCGTTCCTTTTACAAAGAGAAACATGCTTTCACACAATACTTACTTGGCTGGATTTTTAGAACCCAGGGTCAAATAATGTGAGAGAATCTTTTTTTCATGAGGTAGTGACTTCTTTGCCTGAAAAAATGTGTGATGTTCTACACAGGATTTCCACAGATTTTTGCATGCTCTGTAATTTAACATGTTGAAGGCAACAATGTGCTCTCTGGATTCATTCTGTAACAATAGCAAATACCATTTTTCAATGTATACAAGCAGATCAAACGCAGTTAACAAGCTCATAAAACAACAATACAATTACTTATAGCTTAAGCAGGAAAGATGCATTTAGGAAAACAAAAAACCAAAAAAAACCAAACCCCAAACCAAAACAACAACAAAAAAAACCAAAACACCAAAACAAAACAAAAAAAATCAGCATATAGTAGATTTTGAGCTAGAGATGACCAAAATAGCCCCGTGACTAGGAAATTCTAGCCTGCAAAATGGACACCTTAAATATTTAAGCAATACTGAAAAACAGTTACTAATCTTTAGTGTGATAATGAAATATTTACTCTAGAATGGTAAAGATTTTGTATATGCAAGTATAATACTAAGCAGCTAAATATAGTTTCAGTTCTTCAGTCAAACAACTCTTTTAAACATTCCATTATGTGTACAACATAGAAAACCAAACAAACAAAACCCCTCAATATTTTAATTCAAACTCTTCACATAAAGCTTAAAATCAATAATGTTCATCAAAAAGAGCCATAGTATGTGAAAAGCACCTGCTCAATAATCTTTTATAAGGTACTAAAAATGTTAACAGTGATCCATATAGGAGAAAAGAAAGTGGCTGTGATGGGACTGGAGATGCTGCTACTGTTGTCCAAGTCCAATCCTGGTTTTTGGATGATAACATGAGGTCACAACGAGGAGATCAGAAGGAAGCAGAACACAAAGCTTGTGTGTTTTGGTGCAAACTCTTACTTGTAACTTCAGTGCCAGTGAAACACAGGTGTAATAATTGTGCCACCCATGTTTATGCTCTTGACAACTGTAACACTTGTCAAGCTATTTAAGTTCCCAAGAGAGCATTCCATAACATACAGTTTTGGTTAGTTAATATACTGACTGATGCCAAGAAAGTGGAATGAAAGCTTAATTGAAAAAAGTTTAAGAATGCTGCCCTCTTCAGAAGTGACACAGGTCTCCAGAATGAGAAATTCAATTTTTGACAGCAGTCAAGTATTTATGAAATAAGCACACCATTTCTATGATCTTTAAGTCCAGAGACTGTTATATATTCATAGAATCATAGAATCATTCAGGTCGGAAAAGACCCTTGCGGTCATCAAGTCTAACCATTAACCCTACTCTACAAAGTTCACCCCAAAACCATGTCCCTCAACACCACATCTAAATGACCCTTTAACACCTCCAGGGACTGTGACTCAACAACCACCCTGGGCAGCCTATTCCAGTGTCTGACTACTCCTTCTGTGAAAATTTTCTCCCTAATGTCCAAACTAAACCTACCCTGTTGTAGCTTGAATCCATTCCCTTGTGTTGTATCAATATATTGATGCTTAATTCTTCCATATTCCAATAAAACTGTAAGACAACTCATTTTACTCTCCACTGTTACTAATCACTTTGACAGAGAGCTCTGTTCCTACATTTATTGTCACAGACACATATGGAAATTACTGTCCATCAAGCTTGCCTATATTTGTATAATTGAAGATATTTAGAATTTTAAAAATCAGTATCAGTGAATTTTTAATCCTTAAATCTAGAAGGCAATACTTGCAGGTAATACAATTACACTGAGTGCAATGAAAACACAGTCACACAAGCTAGTAGAATGGTTTGCCAGACACTCATTTCTTCATACAAACACTGAGACAAGTTTGCACATATACAATGCATTTGGAGACTGCTTGCAAACTTAAGACCCATCTGCAATGGGTGAGGACACTTTCAAAAGAAAAAACAATGTCATTTGTGCATGCTGTGCAGTAACACTACCTATAGATACTTACCTGGTTTACATACGAACCCTGAAAAGTTAGAATGTGTACATATATGCACACTCCTCAAATTTGGAAGATACCAACAAAAACAGGAAAAAAAAGAAAAATAAAATCAAACCACAAAAAAAAAAAAAAAAAAACCAAAAAAAAAAAAAAAAAAACCAAAAAAAAAAAAAAAAAAACCAAAAAAAAAAAAAAAAAAACCAAAAAAAAAAAAAAAAAAACAAACAAACCAAAAAACAACCCACACAAAACCCCAAAAAAACCCAAAACAAACCAAAAAAGAAACCACACAAAGAACAAAACATTCTTCTTTTGGGTAAAACCCCTCTAGCAATCTGTGTTCACCAGACCCCCTAAGCAACGTGGGTCAAGAAGTGGTCTTATAACTCCTATCAGTTTGAGAGCTCATTTACTATTGGGAAGTTCATAAGGTTTAGTTATCAGTTAAGATTTACATTCTACTATCTGAGTTCGGTCCTCAATTCAATGACAATATTGATACTTAACTGGTCACTAATTTCTGTGGGTTTTCTGTCATTTTAAAAATTATTTAATATTTCCCCCAATTAAATAAGCTGACATTACAACTGTTCTGAAAAAAGTACACAGAATTATGAAGACTTCTCTTAACAGTAGAAAATTTTTATGTCAGTTTTATCAACTATCTGCACAGATTTTGCCAGCTTCTAAAGTCCTTCATGTTACATGCAGCAGGAGGTGCACTATCCCCCTTTCCAACCTCATGTCTTTCAGCTGCAGAGTTGTCATTTTCTCTAGGAAACTTCCTTTCTCCAAGAACTCTCAGTCCCACAAGCAGAAGGGACCTCACAAAGTCCTCCTAGATGGGATAAGCAGCTGTTTAGAATCACTGCATTGATGAACTCTACAGGGCAGGGACAGCAAAGGAAAGAGCAGCAGGATGCTGGCAAGAAAAGGGAAATACACTAGGCTAGGAAATATTGGAGAAAGGATGAAGGTCTGCATTTCCCCAAGTCTTCAAGGGAGAAGAAACCTGCACAGGAAAGCTACAGTCCAACAGACTGAATGTGGAAGAATTCACAATTGGAAAGGAAATTAAAATGGGAACCAAAGCAAGGATAAAAGCACCAGAAAAGCAAAGGTAAGTAAACAAAACTATTTGTAAGGCAGTTTACCACAAAAGTCTTTTGATCAGCATTTTGTTGTCTTAACATTTAAGGTGAAAAAAATGAATGTGAGCACTTGAGCAAAGTATAATAATATGACTACTTACATGTTTTTGCCGCTGTTGTATAAAAAACTTTTTTCTTTTAAAGGAAATTTTTAATATATTCACCCTGAAAGAAACAGACCATGTAATGCTAATCAATATTTAGAGGGATAAAACAATGAAAAAATACTGTGTACAGTGAGTCTAAAATATTATAGCTGTTAAATAGCCATCTCCTGTGTTGACTTGCAAAGTGATGTCAAGAAACCCAAAGGAAAAAACTTAGCTAAGAAGGATAGGTCTTTTTAGAACTGAGATTCTTCCTCATTTACTCTTTAAATAGTTCACACAGCAATTCTCTCCCACCAAATCTATTCTTACAGCAAAAACTTGATGACAACCTTTACTAAGCTGCACAAATGTTAAATGTGTCAAGTTTGTATAACTTAAGAATCATATGACAACTGTGACTAAAGGAACAAAACTTAAGACCCTGATGACATGGCAAGGTTGCTTATAAACCACCTGAAATTTCCCTGACACTTCACAGAACTGGCTTCATAATGTGAATATCATGTGCTTGCATTAATAACAAATGCTGCAGTTAAAATCATAACCGTAGAAAGATGAAAACTGTAAGAATGAGTGTTACTGTATTTCTCAACTCAATTATTAAGATTGCTACATAATTTATGTGGTAATTTCATACAGAATTGAATGCCTCTTTTCTATATATACATAGTATGAATAAAGATTTTACTAATGTGAGGATTACAATTGGAATTGGTGCTCAAGAAATCTTCATTTTAATTATATGCTCATCAGTTTTTCTAAATTAAACAAACTTCTAAGTGCCCACACACCTTCCTACAGCTAAACAAGATTTGTCTAACACACTTAAATTTTCTCTGCAGTTGTTCTACTTCAATAACTGAAAACCTACACATTTTGGAAAAATAAATCCGCAATCAGCTGGAATCATATGGATGCCTTGGGAAAGCTATTTAAGCCCTGATCAAGTCCTGTCTCCCTGAAAATATACCAGGAAAGGGGTTTGGAAGGTTGCTGCTAGAAGTGTCAGAATATTTTTGTCAACTGATGATGTTTCACAGTTATCTGAGAAGTCATCAGGGATGAACTACATTGAAGGTCACCTCAGTTCTTACCACAGTTTTTGCATTCCAGTCAGCAAGTGGGACAATAGCCTCTCATTCCTTCCCCACTACCCGTGAGAGAGATGCACATCAGTTATAGAGCAGCATCCTTCATTGAGAAGGGAAAGTATATTTGCTAGTTACAAAGAACCCCCACTCCTGTTCAGAAGAGGTGGAAAGCTGAACGTGTGCTTATTTCTGAAAATGTTTTTCTCCATCAGTTACAGAACCACAAAGAAACAGAAATTTCATTAACTACTCTTTGGTGATCAGGTGAATTGTTGTGCAAGTGAATGGAAAGTTGAAACATATCCACCTCTCTTGTTAGGCTTGAAATACTTGTCATTTGACCTGGTACCTCAAATGGTTAACAATCTGTATTGCTCGTCTAAAGGTTTGGGATTCTGAACTTCCCAATAAGTCATATAAGCTTCCACTTGTATTGCTGTGATGCAACTCTTTTTTTTTATATAAAAACTTCCTTACCCTAGTGTTACTCCGCCTGAACTTGTACCACTCAAATTTTGTGCTTCTGGTTCTTTCTTACGCCATTTTTAGACTTAGATTAAACTTCAACAAGGAAGTTTTTAGAGTTGTTCTCAGCTTACACATTGCTGTCATGTTCATACCCTAACACAGAGCCAGCAGAAATGCAGGACACAGAAAATGAACCTTGCAGACTAAGCAAAAAAAAACCAACCAACCCAACCCTCTACCCAACAACAAAGATGTAGCCAACATCCCAAAATATCAAAACTCTATCATGCCCACTCCTCTCCACTGCCTTTTATAAAAACATGATTTACTACATGACCACATCATCACTTCAGCCAAATCAGGACTTTAAGTCTCTCTTTATTTTGACTCTCCTCTAAGTAGAGCATCTTTCTCAATTCCATTCATTTTCTTAATATACAATAAACCTCTTTAATCCAGTGACAAAGAACACTTGTTAATCTGACAGTTTTATTTAACATTAACTAGAAATCATTTGCAATGTTACTCCTACAAGCTGAGAGAATATTTGCATATAGCAGAATCCACAAAAAAAATATTCCAAGAGATCAAAGGTATCAAAAGATTTTGTATTAACAAGTGCTTGAAGATGCCACATCCAAACCATGATGTGAATAGAATGCAGTTACTCTCTAACTGCTGGCTCAGGTGACCTTATCACCAATAATCAATGACTGTGCAACATTCACAAATCACTGAAATTTCATTGTTTAATCAAAATGCTCAATACTTGTAGCATATTATTAATACATCTTTGGTCCCAGTCTTCCTGTCATTCACAAGAGTCAAAACAGATTTATCATTTAGTGGCCAATGGAATTATTCTTTTCTGATCAAATAGATAGTTCTGTCCTAGAACTTAGTATGAACAACTGTTACATTTGACTTAAAGCAAAAATATTTCTTTAGCTGTAAGTTTTAAACTTTACCACTGGAACATTCATCAAGAAAGTTCTCTCAAATTTGCTATACAAGACTGCTGAGTTATTTTAAAAATTTTAACTAGCAATGCAGAATATATTGCTTTAGCAGATTCTCTGAAGTCTAAGGCAAAGAAACTGTATACACTGAATAACATTTAACACATAACTTTAATTGCTGCTGATGCTGAGTGTGTTTATTTGATTTTGCCATGAAGATAATATTTTACTCACACAACAAATTTAGAAGTTACTGAAAAGCAGTCAAGCACCCCCAGAAATAAATTTCCAGAGCATGTGAAATACTGCATTCAATTCAGAATAATCTTTTAAACTTGTCTTGACTTGCACTGCCTCCAACTGATCAGTCAGCTCTTTATGTAGGTTGCTTTGATTGAAAATCCTCTTTTTGCCAAGGCAGTGCGCACTCACCACCTCTATTCTTGAAAACTTTTAGTCCTCTGACTACTACCATATGGCATAGTTGTATTGTTGTCATCCACTAATGCCTCTGGGTATTTTATCTAGTTTTGGAAAGAGTGCTTTGGTGGTGTTTGCTGCCACCTTGAGTTCTCACATGTTTATGATGAAGCTTGCTAAAGCCCATAGGAAAAACTACTCCCTACAAATGGTGTTACATAAAAAGCCTAAATACCACTTCAGTTATCTAAATAGGGTTTGGTTTGCATTCTCAGGAATATGCTGTTCTGTAAGGAATCTCCTTACCTGCACACCTTCAGCCTAAAATACATGAAAACTCCAGGCATTACAGAAATATATCCTGCTTTGAGGTCTGAAAAGACACTGAAGTGTGTACTTCAAACATAGCCCAAGCTAATCTGCTCTGGTGACTTTCCCTGTTTGCTTGTTTTGAGGGGCTGTGGGGAGGCACGTAGCAAATGGACATCATTGCTGCATGAAGAACTATGAATAACTCATTCAAGAAGCCAGAAGTAAAATACCAAAAAGTTATACCCTATGTTCTATTGCTCCTTTCAAGCTGAGAAGATATTTTTAGAGACAGAGTAGGAAAGCTTGGAACAATTGCATTAGCTGTCAGATGAAAATATTGCTGCCTAAACATCATATTTTAGAGTGGAAATTATTTGAACTGAAAGATCTGTGGGTTTTTTTTTCTCCCCTCAATCCCTTCTTGTAAATAATAGGTTTTTGTGAATGATGTTTTAGCATCTGTGTTTTATTCTTCTTTGTTCCCTAATAGTAAAAGTAGCATAGAAAGTTGTGGATTCCTCCTGTTTTGTGTGTTATAAAGCTCTCTTACCCTTCCCTTAAAGTATGATATAGTTTTGGATTAAAAAAAGTATGATATAGTTCTGGATTTAAAAATGCCATTGCTATATTTTTTCAGGAATAACTATTATCCATTCATACCTTACATCACTAAGTTGGCAGAACAAGACATGCAGAGACACAAAAAAGTACCTTGAGCTTGCAGTTTTTAAAACCTACAGGTGTTTAAAGCAGCTGAAAGATTGACATATGAAAAGGCAGAGCTCAAGGCACAGAGATTAAAGATGAAAGTCTATTATGCTTTAGTGTGCATTAGAAAAGGGAAACTACAAGATGTCACTGGGCTCTAATGAGAGCAGTATTGACATACATTCAGGATGCTTACAGTACATTGAGGGGAGCTGAAATACAACTCACTACAAGAAAAAAAAATAAAAAAGAGACTATGCAATACATTTCCCCCTAAAATTTAAATTGAAACTGATTTTATTGCTTTCCCTACATGAAGTACCTGTTAGATTGGGTTCATAATGTATGAGTGGAATGACTCAAGTATTGAAGGAATACTGTTAAGAAGAACCTTTTTATACAATTAAGGGGCAAAAAGCAAGTACAACCCATTAGATGTCACTTTTCTGTCACAATTAACAACACTATACCATCTTACTGAAAAGACTATCCAGAAAACCTGATACAAAATACAAAAGGAAATGATGCATAACACAATAAAGCTATACTTTATCAAGTATACAAAACAAATTCATACTTATTTTGAAAAAAAAACAAACAAACAAACAGAAAAAATTCTTTCTGGTCCAATCCAAAAACCTGAAGGAGATGCCCAGTCTCCATGTAATTTCTAATTTATATTTAGTATAACTAATAGCCCATAAGTACTATAAATAATTTATCTTAACTAATTTCTAGTGTCATTCATGTTAGACTTCTTGTACACATTGCTTCTTCATAGATATTATTTTCTACAGCACTATCCTATATTCTAATGCTTTCAGTATCATAGAGCAATGCAAAGGTCTCTCCTCTGGAGATGCTGAAAGTTCTAAATGCTATATAGCCTTTCTGATAACATTTAAAAATGAGTCTAAATTATATTAACCTAGTTCCAGTAAAAGAAACTACAAAAAGCACAATTTACATTTCTTTCCTGAGAAACAAATATCTTCTTGCTGAACAACAGGATAAAAGATCAGACCATTAGCTGTTGAGCTTTAGCAGTAATAATGATTTACAAAACCCCAAATAAACAAAATCATTATAGGGTACAACAGAAGCAAATCTCTAAGAACACAGTGGCTTCCTTATCATATACTCACAGTTATATGCAAATTAACTTGATCAAGATTGTGCAATGAAGAAGTTCATAAGTCTTGAAGAGTTAAAAGCCTAGGCTACAGATTTCATTTTTATCTCAACACAAGTAAATGCCAGGATAAAGAACAAATTTATGTATTGTAGGCTTCTTTGGAAGAAATGTTAAAGCAAAGGGAGATAGGATTGACAAGAGCAGATATATTTCTTTACTAATAAAGGAATTTACCAAGGATAGAAGCTTGTGCAGATGAGTTTTCTATATACTGCAATTCCACCCGATGCAATTCCAATCATGAGATCTAGATTATGGAGATCCTGGAAAAGAACACATCCTACTGTAAGAATGGAGATGCTGTTTTTGTCATTGCCATTTATCTACTTAATTAATTTTCAAGTTTTCTGTACTTAAATTGCTACTCCTAAAGCAAAAATTCAGTCACATATTTGTATTTTCCTTCTCATGCCTCTCTTTCTTTTTGATGCTATCTACTAGGTATTATAAATTTTCACTCATTAAAACTTTCTCTTAGTACACTAGATATCCATTAGGTCAGTATCAGACTAAATTTTCCAGTCCAGCCTTATTGATTTAACCAAGGGAAAGACATTGAAATTCTTCCCAAGAGCAGCCAGGTGAATGTCACAGAATTTTGGGAACTGAACAGAGATTTCCTGATTCTAAACTGTTTAAAAAGACAAAGGAAATAATTTATTTTTACCAACAAACACTGAGCAGTAGGGTGACCACAGTTCTGCATATGCAGAATATACACTGTATTTATACACTAAACTGAATCCATTGTTAACAAAACCAAAAAACATGCATTAGCCTAACATGCTCAACTGGAAAAACAAATCCATAACTTTGTCATCCTTTATAGGCACACTCAAGAGGAAACACAGACTTCCATATAAGTAAACACTTGAGTTCAATAAACAAAAAAGGCAGGGGGAGGACAGTGAATGGTCAGTGTGAATCTAAATTTAAACTGATGTTACAGAAGTTACAAATCTTGGCTTCCTGTTTCTCTATGATCAACACCTACTAATATGTTATTACATTAATTTCTAAACAGAGACAAACATATGCATAAATCTACAGGTAAGTGTAGAACCCATCGGTTGAAACATCGTGTTTGACTCTAAAGTAGTTTCAGACTATTTTGAAGAGGATGGTCAAAGGTAATGGATTCTCTTGAAGCCTTCAGTGGCTTAGCTGCTCCTCTAGATGGTACTCTGTGCTCAGTTAATATGCAGTTTTCTTCTATGTTCCTACTCAAATTTCTTTATATTAGTGACGTACAGAATAGTAGAACAGGTAGCACATGCTCTAGCAATACTGTGGAAAGTCAACAACAAAACCTTCAAAAATAGTTGAATAGCAGCATGATACAGGCATATGAATGGAGGAAGCTAAACCTAATCTGCACTGTGATGTATAAATCTCCAGGGAAAAACCACAACCACACATAAAGAGTAAGTGTAACCTATTGAATACATAGTTCATTGACACTGAATACTGACAGCATGAGAGGAATATCAGTCCTGTCTCTGAGAGAATAATAAAAGAAAATCATGAGATAGGTAGGAGTCCAAATATACTCCAAGTAGCCCCAAATCAGCTGGGATCACTAAATAATCCTCAACAAACTGCTGCCTTACTTTGCAAAGAACTGCTGCTAGAGGAGCTAGTTGAGTCTCCATCAGAAGTAGTCCCTAAACTTCCAGTTTACATCAACACAATACAGGAGTCCAGAACTGCCATTTCTTTATTTAAATATTTGGGGAGAAAACTGAGTTATTTCAGGATATTAAATGCATGTAAATTAGCTGCTCCTGCCATGATACAGCCAACCTAAAGCAGGACAGAAACCTGTATTATTAGCACTTGGAAATTTCTCCAGGTTCCTGCTTTTAAAAATCTATACTGTGAAGAAAGAGCAGATTTCAGAAAAAATAAAAAAAGATTAAAACCTACATGATTTAGCAGAAATAAAGGATTAGCTAAACACTTGATAGGGATTAATTAGGCTGAACTTTCCGATTTCCTTCAGGAGCTTTGTCAGAACAAAGTTCATTCTCCATCCCCCTCTGCTGCAGTCCAACACACTAATCTCCCATGTTACTTTCTATAATGAATTTTCTTCTGTTAAACCTAAGAAATCTGAAAACAAGAGTTTTGGGCTAGCATAAAGAAAGAGGATTCTCCAAAAAGAAAGGTGTTGGAGATGTGCTGTTTTTTCTCTTTTAAAACATCTATGCTGTTAAATTGCAAAGCCAAAAAATAACATGCATATATTTTCTTTTTACCTGTTTCTTTATAGAGGTAATCATAAATAAGCCTATAAAAATTATCAAGTAAGGCATCTAGATAGTTAAATACCAATTAAAATTTTATTTCATTTACAGTTACTAGATTTTTGTAGATATGGAAATAATATTGATTCTACTAGTCTCTTATCCTTGTTTCTCTGAGTCAAAAAGAAAGATAAATTAATATTAGACTAATTATCAAAGCAGAGGAGATAGTGGTCCAAAGTCAAACGAAGATTAGGAATTCAAGAAATCTTGATACTGTTTTAAGGTATTGAATTTGTTCTCCTGAGTTTCTTAACACTATTTCGTTTTTTAATATTACAATTTTAGCAGTTCACATTTATCCTCAGAGAAAAGCAAAAGTATTTGTAGATGAAAACTGAGCTCAGATTAAATCACTAATGGAAGTTTCATGCTTAGTAAGTTGCTAAAAAGAAAGCCCACACTCAACTTCTGCAAAATATTTAACTTTGTACAGTAAAACATTGAAATTAAGGAAAATGGATATTCAAGAAATGTTGTCCAAAAGTATTCTGCTCTAAACTGCCAGTACAGGAGCACGAACTTCTTTTGGCCATTAGTATAAAAGCCAAGTGTTATCTGGTTCTGCAGGACTGATGCAGCACAGGCAAAGCACTGAACAAACAGAAGACTATCTACCAGAAGAAAATACTGCAAATGTCCACTCTGATATAATCCTGTACTGTCACTTTTCTTATAGGCCTTAGGGCGCATAATCAATTATAACCTTTTAACTAATATGTCATCCTCATGGCATTTAGTCCAAACGACTTGTTAACAATGTTTTAGATGTACAAAACTCCAGAGATAACCAATCACACCTCTGCTAATAACCCCCCTTTTCAGCTTCCAGCAATTTACAGCTAGAGGATTTACTGGAACAGAAGCTCTTTGTATGTTTAATGACCTCCAGTGAATCATTCTTCCACTGAACTGCCTAACTGATCGTGATACCTATTTCACCTTGGTCATTCATCAAAATAACAATAATCCCCACAGTTCAACTGCAGCCATATGGAAAAAGTTCCTTTTTTGCTTAAATCTCTCTCTCTCTCGGGAGACTGAAGCTCCTTAAAGTGTTTACTATCAAAGCAAAATAAATAATAAAACAAAATGTTATTCATGCTGTTCACTGGCTACAGAAGGCTTTTCCTTAAAACATTCATTATTGTTGTCTTTCTCACCACTTTTCTTATTCCATTATCCACTTTGAGATAAGGACAGGAGAGGAAGAAGAAAACTCAACATTCAAATTATATGAAAACACCTATTTAAATAGTGGCATGAAATTTTCTATTTTGCTTCCTGTTTCCTTCCTAGCAGCTTCTAATTGTCTAGATGTTCAAGTGCTAGAAAAAATGAAATACTTCAAGTATTTTCATCTTTAAAAAAAGCTGAATTGTGATAGAAGTATTCATTTGTATTGAAACAGTAGCAAGAGAGTTTGCATCTTATTGGTGTGGAAAAGAGAAGGTTTTGATTCAAATTTCTATTAGATTCAGATTATACAGTTTGGTGCCAGGTAGAGAAGGGGCTCATGACTAATATTCCAACAACCCAGGTCATTATATAAGAAACAATGGACACATTGCCCACAACCAATGCATGTGAACCAAGACATCTGATCACCTTTAACAGTGACCACATAAGTTGCCTCTCCTGATATTCATGTCAAATGGTATGAGCATAGCAAGTTGATATTTTGATAAGTTATTTATTTTCCTTTGTAATTTTCCCCATTATTAAAAAAGGCTTCTAGTATTTGAGCACTGCGTTTCATGAACACAAATGTAATTATTGTGACTGTACAGAGGTGTACTTTAGGAATTCATAGCGATGCTCACTTATTTGTGGTAGCATAAAGAAAAGAGAGAAAAAAACATCATGTTGAAGAAAATAACTTTTTATAGCCCTTCCATCATCACAGAAATTGATTTTTTTTCCATTAGAATTCTCAGTGTCAGGATTAACAACAGATCTCAGAAAAACGTTAGGAAAAATAGCAGTCATCTTCATTTAGGAATACAATTATCTGCACTATACTTCATTAAGTTTTTATACTACAAGCTTTATGACAAAATAATTTGCTATTAGAGAAAAGCACAAATGGTAACTTGCACACTAAGATGCAAAACCAAAAAAAAAAAGTAACAAACAATTCCATCCCAGTAGTCAGTGAAATACTAGGACATGTTTCTTTTCAATGCACTGCCTGTATCTGAAAGATTTCTAATCCATTTTTAGTCGTCATCTTCCATGCTGCTAAATACTGATTAGATTTAGCCTGGAGTCAGGAAATATAGGATGATAGATAAGATACATAGAGAGATAGATAATTTAAATCTCAATATTCTTAACTATGTGTTAGAAATTCAGAGAAGATAAACTCTTCAAACACCTGCCAAATACTTCATAGCTCTTCACAGAACGTTCATTTTGTTTCATGCCAAGAATGAGCAAAATATATTGCAATATTGAAAGAATTGATCTTTTAAAATATATTATTAATCATTTGAGGAGATCTAGCTTATTTAGTTGACATTCCAGTACTTATGTTACACAGAAATTACTGAAAAAATTACCCATCTCTATTTAAAAATAAGACATGGTAAATTCAATACCTAAATGCTACTGGGTTTACTGCTATTTAGTTCATGTAAAAAAGGCATATAACATTTTCAAAGAAATCACAATGTAAACATACTCTACCACTGTGCAATTCCACCCCATAGAACTCGAGTGTTCGTGCTATATTTATGTAGCAGGATTCTGCTTCAGATTGCTTGAGGCCACTGAAAAAGAGAGAAAAAAAAAAGATATATTTATTCTAAATGCAGAAAAACAGAAGAATCCCACAGCCTAATGTCTGACAAAACAACCTCATTAACTAGTATCATGAATTCTTCCCTGGTGAAGGCTCTCCTAAACTCTTCTCAAAAATTGAGCCAATTATTCACAATATTATTACCTTAGCCATTCTGAACCAGTTCTTTTCATAAAAGTCATTTGTACCTGCTTTGTTTAAAAAAATGAGGAAACGATTCCCCTATAAATGTTTCCTTTATAACAAGAAGCTGTGGCTGTAAATAATAATATATTGCTTAGTCTCTCAGAAGAAGGTAATTTAGAAAAAAAGTAGAAGCAGGAACATACCAAAAAATAAGGGGGAGAAAGAAGATTAAACAAGTTACAGTTATGAAGCTCACTGAGGAAAAGCCATCTGAGTTTATCTGCAAGTCTGCAAGTCCTATAATACTTTTTTCTCCTACTGCTAAATGTGAAATGTGCAGAAAGACTTACGAGAAGTCTATCTTCTAGTAAGCTTCTATAATTCTGAGACTTTTTTTTTTTTCCAGTGACAAAAAAGCTCAAGAATCCCCATGCCTCAAATAAACAGATTCTGCATTTCATGGAAGGGCTACATGGAATCTACTAAGGGTTTTAAAAAACAGAGGAGTCAACAGTAATCCCTACCTAGCTGATTCTCCCATGCAGCCTACTATTTACTCACCTGAAAGAAATGCAATGTAGCCTAAGCAAGACTGCTTTAGGCATGATGATGAAAGTAGCCCCTTCCAATAAACTGCCTGCTGACATCGTGCTGTAGCCACAGTGATCCTGGTCTCACAGCACAGAGCAGTGATTCAGGCACTACAGTGTGTTCAAGTAACTGTAAGAAGAGGCTGATGGACACATGCAGTATCTACACACATCTAAGTAGAAAAGACATTCGGTATCATCCTATTACATCTGCAGCCAAGTGAACATAAAAACTAGTCTTTGCCAGGTGAGCTTCCAAAATGATATGCATAAAATTATATTAATCAAATGTAATTTATTTTATCAATCAAATGTAATTTAAATACAATCTATAAAAAGCTGAAGTAACATTGTGGTATTTAACAATTCCAAATACAAAAGGCATTCCACAGAAAGCAGGAATTCTTAGCTTTAAAAGGGGGTTTACATCAAAAGATGGCCATCTACTACTTCCAATTAATATGCATCCTTTCAAATCCCAGGCCATCAAAATACTATGCTCCATGAAATTGAAAGTTGCTTTGAACTGGAAAGCCTTTGCCAACAGTGTGGCTTTAGGATGTTACAATATTTGAAAAAAAAANAAAAAAAAAAAAAAAAAAAAGGCTGTTTGTCACAATCCTGACAAACTGCTTACTCAGATCTATATCTACACTGGCTACTGTCACCTTGATTCTGAAGAGCACTAGTAGATCTTATCTCATTCGCTGTGTCAGAAAGGTGAAGGAGAAAAACCCACAAAACAACCATTCTATTATATAACAGGATGCTGAATACATTTGCAAAAGTACATTATTTTCATTTTCTAAGTTTTAAGATTTTTCTTCAGAAAGATGGCAAAAGTCTGGTTGCCTACCAGTTAGATATGCCTGCAAATTTTAATTCTCAGTTACATACAACATCTATACCAGACCAACTGAGCCTTGTGTCATGAAGGGCCAACAAGAAAAAGTATCTTAGCATAGACTTAGTTCTTTTTTCTTCTTGTTATACCTCCCCACTCAGAGATGAAACAAAACTTTGCGGGTCCCAAGCATCAGGTTGTAGCTACTCAGCAAGATAAATAGGCAAGAGAAAACCAGTCTTGGTGTGTGCCTGCAATTTTTATAGCTATTTACATACAAGGGCTGACAAACTTCATCTGGAACGTAAGTATAATCTTAAATTTCAAATGTATCCTTCTCAAACTGATGGCTAGATCTAGCAAGCACCACAAAAACATATCATCACCATCCTAAAATTTCAAGCTATGTACTAAGTAAAAAAATACAAGAAAACATTGTTAGAGCAAACTACATACTGAATAATCCCCCTATAGGTTTAGAAGTGAACACAGAAGGAAAATTTCTGAAGCTATACCAGTTCAATATGACAACAATTGCTTTCTCAACAGCTGCTTAATGTCTACTGAAATAGTATCTGATATCAAAATGGTCATAGAACTACTTTCTCAGCTTTTGCAAAATAACAGAAAAACTAGCTGAAAAAGTTTGCATTGATATACCACATAGAAGACACAACATTGCTTCTGATTCATATCTCAGCAATTTCAGCCTTTTAATTTTCCTTTGGGAAAGTTTCCCAAAGAATAGACACCAAAGAATGGAAGAAGGTATCAACAGGGCTGCAATCCTGTAATAGAAGAATGCCAGTTTAAAAGGGAAAATCATTTACAGATATCCCATATGGTCTACAGTGAATATTTACTTCAGATCAACAGAAATCTCATTCCAAAACAACACTGTTCTCCTCAAACTGTAAAAAGATAAATTTTCCCTTTCTGTCTCCTCCTCAGCAGACCTGGTGAGCATTAGAACCATTCTTGCCAAGCATGGTACTGGCACTGATCTAGTCAAAACCATGTCTCAGACACAAATGCCAAAGGAGAATGCAAGAAATACCGCCAGAATAATTTGTCTGCTTCTCCCTCCACTCTGATACTGAACAGTCCTGAAGAGCTAAGTTTTAAAAAGGTGTTAAAACAATAAAGAAACATTTTTTTCCAGTCTACTTGAGTATTTTTATTGAGAACTTTAATTACCACCACCTTTGTGAATTCAAATACAACAGTTAAACTTCTCAGTCATTAAGGCTTCGCTCTACCAAAACCACTCAATGGTAGCATCAGTTTTACTGCAAGGACACAGAAAAGGTGTCTTTCCAACAGATCCCCACACACCTTTGTCTGGACCAGTGGTAACTTCTAGTCTTTTTTCTGTAGGTCATAACCAGTTTTATATCTCTGGCTATGGTAGCAGTTAATACATGAGCTCATCCCAGCCATTTCAAGACTCTTCAGAATCTTCCCTCTGTGATCTCTAAGATGATCGCTTCCCGAAAACAAATACAGATTTATCCATGCCTGTATGGAAGTCCCCCTATAAAAACTTTTGAGTCTACTGGAAAATGCAAGCTAATTTGGAAGGAGGAGAGGCCTCAGCTGTTGTGTTCCTGACCATGAACTTCTAGGAAAGGCAGTCCAGATTAGCACCTATACAGAGGGAATGGCTACGGTTAAGAGTTCAGTGGTTTTCTCTCTTTCACCCCATAAATGACAAAGCAACATGCATGTTCTGGGCTGTTAAATACACATCAAATTCAGAACTACTCACTACACCCACTAGCAGTAAAGAAACACAAGTGAGAGGTGAGAGTATTGAATGATAACAAAATGTCAAGGAATATCAGGAGGAGGTGAAAATGGAGATATTTCAGGGTATAAATCAAAGAAACTAGGAAAGTAGGGAACTATTTCTACTGTGATAAAGCTACAGCCAGAGAGAAGATGTCCAAAGAGGTTTGGATTTCATTTGCTTGAGTGCTCCCAGACAGTTTCTTAGGTTGGCATATTTGCATTCAGTTTGCCAGTATCTGATCAACACCACTAATTCTAAACCTGCAATCTTACAAAAGATAAATCAGCAGGGTCAGGAGGAGTAATTAGCAGTGGACTGACAGGAATAATCTGCTGTAGCATTTATATGACACTCCAGAGAGTGGAGAGAAAGAACAATGTTAATTGAAACATTTCATGGTGGTGGTTGGTATTTTTCCCTCCATAGATAGACACAGATCTATAGGATTTGAAAAATGGTCAAATGTTCTTGAACCAAAAATCCCCTCAAACATATAATACAGCAATCTAAGTGGTTTCCATTCATAATGTATAATGCTAGCTGATCTACTGGTTGTTACTGCTGGAAATGTATTTAAATGTTGTAACATATTGGCATCATACTCTAAATATTATTACTCTAGCACCTGCTTGATAAAACCAAATATTTCATTTAATAGAAGCTAAATGAAATAAAATTCTTGTCCTGAAGCTACTAAGAACTTAAGTCTTCCTTTTGGCATCTTTTTCTTTCCTTTTAAAACTCAAGAAGTGGAAAAGAAATAAAAATTTATTTTACCTGTGTTGCTCATGTAGTGATTCTACTTTGGTAAGAAAGTCTTTGTTCTGCTCTGGTATAAAGTTGTAACTCGACAGATACCCCGAATGATGTACCGAAGCATTATAGTCTCCAAGCTGTGCTGTTAAGAAACAAGAAACACATACACAAAGTCTTCATCGTTAATTGATTATTAGTTAGAAGGAATTCCTTCTCATTAAGACACATACACTTATGGGGAAATGCAGGAATTCTGAATTATTTCCTAACAGCCAAGTCGTGTCGAACACAGGGAATTGTATGACACCAGCAAAGAAAGGCTTTTCTAAAAGACATTCACCACAACTACAGTCTCAGGCACTGAATGACTCAGTACTTTATTTAGCTACTTACACAGCCTCACTTTTGCATCACATGCTGTAATACCACCAGAGAGGCATCAAGTGCCATGTTGGCACAGATGTGCAGTACTGTAACATTACAGGAAGCCAAACCACTTCAGTAAGAGACAACAAATGAAATCAATTTGGTATACATTTACTTGACTTTAATATGCTAGAAATCTTTAACAAGATCTGTCACTTAGAAAGCATCTACTCTTCACACTGTCAAGTAAAAATTGTTCAAACTACCAACTATGGCTTCATCCTAACAATTCAATTGTTAATCTTGCCTCAGCTGAATACGCTTAGATAAAAGCTAATTCTTATCCACAATTAGGGGTATAGCTGAAATGAAAATATAAATGACCATACTTTTATAGCCTCAGTCTATGCAAGTTTTCTTTGAAAGTTAGGTCAGGGTAGGTTTATATCCTGGAAAACATACACAAACCTTTTACTTGTTACAAAGACACAACATGTGAGGCAGCATACTTTTTGCAACAATACTATTACCATTATTTTCCAGAAAACACAAAGTATTAAAAAAAGTGATGTTAATTATTCAGCTTGGGATGGCTGGGTGGGGGGAGTTGTGGACTACAGAATAACTTACAGCTACAATAACTATGGAGTATCTGCAATGCAAGTGATTAATATTTGCTTATATATTCGTGGAGCATGATTTCTACAGTCTAGAAAATAGAACCACTGTGATACACAACACTTCCCAGGCACATGCAGTCAGAAGCTAATATAGTTGCACACCTAATTCTCAACATCAAAGGAAATACTTAAATGAAAATGAAGGTGGAATGATGAACAGTAAATAATTTAGTTTGAATGCAGATGTTCCTTCAATGCTCAACCCTTTCTTTTTAAAGGTAGCCTGAATTTTGAAATAGTTAGCAAAATGGCTGGCAAACAACTAAATATTTACCATTAGAACCAAAACATGTCTTTAAACACTTCAGTGAAATAATAGAGCTCTGAAAAAGTAAAAAAAAGAAAAGCCCACAAGAAAAAAGATTTGAAAGTATAACCAAAAAATAAATCATTTTTGGGAATGTCTATATATTAAGAAAAGTTCAAGTCTGACAAGACCAAGATGAAGCATAAAATGGGAAAAACAACAACAAAAAATTTTTGAACAAAGTAGGTATGTTAGCAGTGTAAAAATAAACAACATAATTTCATTTTGAAGACTTTTTCCTTTATTAGCCATTAACACAACCCAACTTCTCTGTGAAACAGTCTCCATTTTTAAGGTCTGTTGCAGCTAGCCTGAGTGATGTTCTTGTCAACAAAAAGAGCCCAAATTGCCAGGTATAAAGACAATGGAATTGTCCACTTTAGTTTTATTTGCATTAGGTAAAAATATTTTTATTGTAGTTTTACTTTCTCTAAAGAGAACAACTGCTGCTCCTTCATGCATTATGAAGTAGAGTCTTCTTGCTTATTTTCCAAATAAGGAAGTTGCTCTGCTCTTTTTTCCTCTTCCTCCTAGCTACCTGAGGTTGTGTCAACAAGGGGAGCAGTTTAGAGTACTACTTGCTTCTCCAACTCCCCAGCCCACTGTCACAGTTGAAGGAAACCATAGAGCCTGATTAGTAGACACCTTGGAAGGCTAATGGTCTTATGCAGGATTTAGTTATCCAAGTAGGAAAAAAAAAATTACAGCATATCAAGACATCCATAAGAAGAAAAACCTGTGACATTTCTACCTCTACTGGATTTCTTCAACAGAAAGCAGAGGGGCAGGAAATGTTAAAGGTCTGTTTCCAATCTGCACTTCTCCTGACATAGCTTCTGCTCTGATCACATGAGCAGGTGGATACTGACTCAATGAGGATACAGTTGGGGTGGGGGGGGGTGTGTCAGATTTTTACCTTTCTCCATTCTTGCCAACTGTTGCTATTTAATTCATTATAACTGGAAAAGAATATAGAGTAAACCAAAAGAAAATGGAACCAAGAAAGAAAAAAAACCAGTTATCTAAATATGATTGTTGTATCTTAGAGTTCTGTATCTTATATGAAAGGTTTTAAAGGGAATGTGATGGACCATTCATTTAGAAAGCTATTCAATAAGATGACCCTTATTTTATCTCTCTTAGTAAACCTCAAGTTCAATAGNTCAATAGCCAAGTGGACAAAACAATTTTCCATGATGAAGTCCCATACTGATCTACTGAATCTAGTAGTTGTACAAGCCCTCAATAACAGTAAGAATCTATTAATGCTTGAAAAACAAGTAGAAGTTTTGATATCTTGCATGTTTACACAGGATACCATCTGCCTATGCCTTACTGAAGCATTTAGACTTTTTTAAAAGAATTTGTTCAGTTAGAGCAATGTGGTGGGTATATGTATTTTGTCTCTTTCTCCTGGCCACAAAATGGCATTAAGGAAAAGGGATAATTAAAATAAAATTTAAAAATAATAATAATTTAAAAATTTACACATTTTTATAAGATTCAAATACAGAGGAAGGGAAGAGCAGGAACAAGTGTATTTAGGTAGCACTGATAGGTTTCAACAGGAATTCTTCAGGTAAACATATATCTTTCCTAAAAGAGAAGCTCATCTTTCCTAAAAGAGAAGCTTGAGCACCACTTATTGTTGCATTAGAAAAAACAAAACGAAAGGAAAATAGAGAGATTGATAGAGGGAAGATCTGACACCACTGATGCCAACATCTCTCACAGTAATTACTGAGGCATTATTCAGTGGTTTCATCCAAGAAACCATTGGTCTGTTGGCTTATGTATTAGGCTAAGACAGCACTGATCTCATTTCTGTCTTCCACTACCCCAAAGGGAGAGCACAGGAAAGACCGAGACAGGTGGTTCTTTAGGTTGCAAACCAAAAGCATGATGAACAACAGAAATTTCAGCATTGGAAATGTATAACTGAACTGGAAAGATCCTGAGCAACCTGCTCTCACTTTGAAGAAGCCCCCTCCAAGCTAAATTTCCCTGTGTTTTTTTCTTATATGAAGTCATTTTTGACACCAAACTTTCTGTAACATGACCAAGATAATTATTTGTTTGGTTCCAGTCTTAGAAATTAATTGTATTATTGTTTTTGAATGTTAACAGTACCAAAATACCACCATTTCAATCTGGCCCAATTTCCACAGGCAGTCCCTGAAAATGTAACAGTTGAAAAGATGAGCCTTTAGCTTTGTATAACCTAAAGGGTGACCAATTTCTGCTTCTCATTTATGTGATATCCTTCAAGGTACAGAAAACTAGTTGGTCTCCAATTCTAATGAGTTTGATTGTTAAAACACAAAGTAATAGCACCAGAACCTATTTCTGCATATCTGGCATTCCAAACAGCTACAGATGTTAAAAGGTAAATGAATAAATGGCTTATTGGCTAAGCATGATGGGAAATCTGTCATAGCTAATATGGACCATTTAGCCCAAAGGAATGTCTACAAAAGGCAGTCTTTGAAATGTAGGATTAACATCAACTTTCTAAAGAACTAAGAAGTGTAAAAGTTACAACAAAACAAACAAATAAACAAAAAACCAACAAAAAAAAATAGTTGCACATTGAATTCATAACTTTTTGCAGGGTTGAATATTTTAGGTGTCATGAATAAAGTACAAAAATGAACTGAGGTGCCTGTTTTTAAAATAGGATAATTCCATAAGCAGATCAGTGAAGCAGAAAATAACCAGGCAAGGGGGCAAGTCTAGTATACAAGTTATATAACTAACTTTTATCAAGGAGTAAAAATCTTCAGGTATAAAATTGTAATCCGGGATTAAAATATAGTTAGGGTCATGGGATTGGCCTTCAAATTAGGACAGCAAGAACAACTGACATGCTGAGAGTGAAATATATTAAAGACTAATGATAAATTTATCTTCATGAGAACACAGCTACAAAAAGAATACATATTTCCTAATCTGTAAAGTTCAATCAGTTTAGACATTAAGTGATTTCTTCTTGGTTCAAATAGAGAACTGAAGAAAGACGACGAGCTGTGGGTAGCATTAACTAAAGCAATTACTGCTACCCAACGGTAACTACAAAATATTCAGGTATGAAAATACTTCTGGAAACAGAAAATAACCCAGTGTAGCAGAATTCAGTTTTAAAGAAACAACAGAAAAATGCAGACTAAAAGGGAAACTAGAAAGGAGAAATGAAATGAGCAAAATCCATGTAGATGTTGAGACTAATGTTAAAAATAAGTTATCAGAAATAGACTCCAAAACCAACCAAAATCCTCATAACTGGGTGTTGANAAACTCAAGTTCAATAGCCAAGTGGACAAAACAATTTTCCATGATGAAGTCCCATACTGATCTACTGAATCTAGTAGTTGTACAAGCCCTCAATAACAGTAAGAATCTATTAATGCTTGAAAAACAAGTAGAAGTTTTGATATCTTGCATGTTTACACAGGATACCATCTGCCTATGCCTTACTGAAGCATTTAGACTTTTTTAAAAGAATTTGTTCAGTTAGAGCAATGTGGCGGCATATGTATTTTGTCTCTTTCTCCTGGCCACAAAATGGCATTAAGGAAAAGGGATAATTAAAATAAAATTTAAAAATAATAATAATTTAAAAATTTACACATTTTTATAAGATTCAAATACAGAGGAAGGGAAGAGCAGGAACAAGTGTATTTAGGTAGCACTGATAGGTTTCAACAGGAATTCTTCAGGTAAACATATATCTTTCCTAAAAGAGAAGCTCATCTTTCCTAAAAGAGAAGCTTGAGCACCACTTATTGTTGCATTAGAAAAAACAAAACGAAAGGAAAATAGAGAGATTGATAGAGGGAAGATCTGACACCACTGATGCCAACATCTCTCACAGTAATTACTGAGGCATTATTCAGTGGTTTCATCCAAGAAACCATTGGTCTGTTGGCTTATGTATTAGGCTAAGACAGCACTGATCTCATTTCTGTCTTCCACTACCCCAAAGGGAGAGCACAGGAAAGACCGAGACAGGTGGTTCTTTAGGTTGCAAACCAAAAGCATGATGAACAACAGAAATTTCAGCATTGGAAATGTATAACTGAACTGGAAAGATCCTGAGCAACCTGCTCTCACTTTGAAGAAGCCCCCTCCAAGCTAAATTTCCCTGTGTTTTTTTTTTATATGAAGTCATTTTTGACACCAAACTTTCTGTAACATGACCAAGATAATTATTTGTTTGGTTCCAGTCTTAGAAATTAATTGTATTATTGTTTTTGAATGTTAACAGTACCAAAATACCACCATTTCAATCTGGCCCAATTTCCACAGGCAGTCCCTGAAAATGTAACAGTTGAAAAGATGAGCCTTTAGCTTTGTATAACCTAAAGGGTGACCAATTTCTGCTTCTCATTTATGTGATATCCTTCAAGGTACAGAAAACTAGTTGGTCTCCAATTCTAATGAGTTTGATTGTTAAAACACAAAGTAATAGCACCAGAACCTATTTCTGCATATCTGGCATTCCAAACAGCTACAGATGTTAAAAGGTAAATGAATAAATGGCTTATTGGCTAAGCATGATGGGAAATCTGTCATAGCTAATATGGACCATTTAGCCCAAAGGAATGTCTACAAAAGGCAGTCTTTGAAATGTAGGATTAACATCAACTTTCTAAAGAACTAAGAAGTGTAAAAGTTACAACAAAACAAACAAATAAACAAAAAACCAACAAAAAAAAATAGTTGCACATTGAATTCATAACTTTTTGCAGGGTTGAATATTTTAGGTGTCATGAATAAAGTACAAAAATGAACTGAGGTGCCTGTTTTTAAAATAGGATAATTCCATAAGCAGATCAGTGAAGCAGAAAATAACCAGGCAAGGGGGCAAGTCTAGTATACAAGTTATATAACTAACTTTTATCAAGGAGTAAAAATCTTCAGGTATAAAATTGTAATCCGGGATTAAAATATAGTTAGGGTCATGGGATTGGCCTTCAAATTAGGACAGCAAGAACAACTGACATGCTGAGAGTGAAATATATTAAAGACTAATGATAAATTTATCTTCATGAGAACACAGCTACAAAAAGAATACATATTTCCTAATCTGTAAAGTTCAATCAGTTTAGACATTAAGTGATTTCTTCTTGGTTCAAATAGAGAACTGAAGAAAGACGACGAGCTGTGGGTAGCATTAACTAAAGCAATTACTGCTACCCAACGGTAACTACAAAATATTCAGGTATGAAAATACTTCTGGAAACAGAAAATAACCCAGTGTAGCAGAATTCAGTTTTAAAGAAACAACAGAAAAATGCAGACTAAAAGGGAAACTAGAAAGGAGAAATGAAATGAGCAAAATCCATGTAGATGTTGAGACTAATGTTAAAAATAAGTTATCAGAAATAGACTCCAAAACCAACCAAAATCCTCATAACTGGGTGTTGAGAGAAGGAAAGGTGTTTCAACACGTAGAACCTTTATCCAAACAAGGATGAAAGCATGAACCCTAACCCACTCAACCACGGAGTATGTAAGTGTGATGCCCCTTCTGGACAAGTAGAACTAGCTATTGTGTGGATAAAACCAACCTATTTTGTAAAAGGAGAAAAAGCTTCACATTCAAGAGCCCTTAAAAAAGAGGTTCAATCTAGACATGACTGCAAATGGCTGCTTAGGACCACTTATGACAGCTGGTCACTTTGTGGTAAAACAGAATGAGAACTTGAACATTTGTAGAAAAATAAGCCAACTCTACATGCACAATGGTGGTCTCCAAGTTATCCACTACCACTCCAGAATGAAAAATGAGTTGGTCATTGTAATACCTTTTATTTAAAATTTAAAAAAAATTTAAATCAGCACCTTGAAACATAGCCACAGTTAAACACCAAAAAACAACAACAACAAACAGACTCCCCCCAAAACAACCAAAATTACAAAGAAAACCATCAGAAAACATAACATACCAAGATGCTATCTCTGCATCTCAAATACATGTATAAACCATATAGTAACAATCAGAAAGAGCACTGAGAAAAGTAAAGCGTGACCCAAAGCACAAAGAGTATCCACTTAGAAAAAGTATTGGGATAAAAGACTAAAGGTAATAGTCATTACTACTCTCAAAACATTAAGAGATTTTGCAGAGCTAATGCGTCTGATCTTGTCATGTATGTTGCCTCAGCATTCACCTCTAATCATTATCATAATCATCATACTACATGGACCTTGACCTTGGGTTACTGTTCTTTTCCCATTTTCAGTTATTTTACACAAAACTATTTAATAGGTTCATCCACCTTAAAAATACAGAAGAACAGTACCAAGACTATGAGGCATTGTAGAAAGTCAGCTCCTTCAGGTACAGCCCTAGCCAATATCCCAACATGGGGTTCTCCACTCCAGCAATTACAGTGTTGTATTTTCATTTCAAGTGTTACAGATTCAAAAATATTTTTTTGCCATAGTGGAAGACCACCAGAAAAAAATACATTAAGTAATGATCCCCTAAAGTGGCCACTGTATTGCTTAGCACAACTGTAAAGTGTAATTAAAGGAGAACAGACCAAAACAGCTGGAGACCAGCTGTAAGAGTACCAGGTCAGTGTTAGCTGTTGTACAAAGATGCTAGCAAGCTCAAGATCAGCAATGTAGACCACAGTGAACCACGTGGAAGAAAATGAGTGTGGGCTTCAATTAATGTCTCCAGGCAGGTTCCTGTACTGGACTATTTATCCCCATCACACAGCTAACACTCTGGTACTGCTAACAACAGATACTGTAAGATGGGATAAAAGGTGCCCGTGACTGAGCAGCATTGCTGCAGCCTTCAGAAGAACAGATGGGACATGCACAGAATCCTCAGACCACCCAACACATGTCTGGTAAATAATTTCAAAGACTTCAAATTCAGGTCAAGTTCTCTTTATTGATCCAGTCTGACTTTGATTCTGAGGCATAAGGGCCACAGGTGGCCTGGAGAGTTATCAGCAACCTGACTGACCTCAGAGCAAATCTCTCAGTTTATATGATGTCCTTCTGAGCACTATTACACTTCAAAAAGCATAGGTGGGGAGCACACAGAAGAAAAATCCCCAAATATTAGCTATGAAAAGAGGTATCTGCAAACTAGGAAGGCTGAAGTTTCAATGTAATTTATATAACAAGAGCGGGGCAAAATGAAAGCAAGTTAGAAAAGTCAGGCAAGAAGAAAGTTGATGGGGAAATCACGTAGTACAACTTTCACTGTGGAGCTGCTGTTGATGTTCCTCTCTTACAGACCACCTCTTCTTCTGGCATTCCCCAAATTCTCACAAACTCTCTCAGGCCTAGTTCCTGAAGGACTGGCACACTAATCCCAGCTTCCTTGAATCCTCATCCTCACCTGTCTTCCTTTTCTTAGAAGAGGTTAAAGTTCATTTGAATCCCAAACAACCAGTCAACGCCTTGCTGAACAAACTCCAAAAGACAGATAGAGTGATAGAAAAATCTTGTTCTCAAAGCGGAGTTGAGAGGGGAACAATATCACAGGAGATAAGAGAATAATGAATCATAATGAATCACTGAGAAACTGATGCTCAGGAACTTTCTTAAAAGTATTCAGAACATCATTCATAGGTTTTGTTGCTGTGCTTTAGATTCAAGTCCCAGTCCAGCAAATAATTTATGCATATATGAGCATATTGCCACCAAACACATGGGTCTTCTTACAAACCAAGTTAGTCATCCATGTATCATTCTGGAAATGAGAGCTTGATGTAGCAAGTGATAGAAAACAAGTGGTGCTAAATCAGTGATAAACACACTGCATAGGTACCTTATTTTAGAGAGTATACAGCATTCCTATTTTACACTAGTAAAAACCAAAATGTATGATTTAGCATTATGTTGTTTTTCAGAATAAGATTGTCCTTCAGACTTAATGATTTCAAAATTACTTGAAATGCACCTTGATAAGTTCTCCTTAAAAAAGGAGCTCAAAATTCACTGATCGTTTCTGTTGCAAAGCACATGTGCTGATAACAAACTAACAACTTATTCTTCAAGTGTCTGAACTGTATTAGTAATCAAGTTTAGTCCCATGCTATTTAGACACAGTACTTGAACCCACTTGTATTCCCCTGTAACTCAGCACTGTCGGACAACACAGGCAGTGCCACAACGGTGCAGAGCAACATGTCAGAGCTCTAGGTCAGAACCGCAGTGCCGAACCCGAGCACCTGTGCAAAGGGCAACACAGAGAAACAGGGTTCCAGCGACAAGAGACATCACCACCAACTAACCCACTGCAAAACTCAAAGCCTGTGAAGGTCAACCATACAACTGTCACACGTGAAAACTGTAGTTAAAAAGCAAGAGCATAGATATCAAGCATCAGACTTCATGCACAATGAAAGATATCTGCATCAGCCCTCCCACCAGTGACAATGGCTCCACCTTTTAAATACATAACCATAAGGTTGTCTGACAACAACAATTTCCCCTTCTGCATACAAAGGAAATTGCAGAAGGAAAGAGCAGCCTGAAAACCACCAAGAAGTGGCAGTAAGAAGAAACAGTTCAGGTAGAACCAATCCCTGGCAACCTCAGACAATGGCTTTTTAATAAGCAGATACTTCACACCCAAGAACTTCAACTGTCCTTAATATGTATGAGTAAAACATAAAACACCAAAATGGTTTTAAATAGTTTTAAGTTGCCAAGAATTCTAGCAAACATGACTAGATAGGAGACCTACGCACACATATTTCAGAAGGTTTTTCATATGCCATCATCTTTAGGTAACAGCAACAACCTGGTAGAAAAATAAAAATCTTGGAGCTTCCTTTTGCTTTAATGGAATATATATATAACTCTTTTATTAAAAAGACATTAATAATAGCACTCTCATGAATTCAGAATACCAGGCAAATAACTGCATGGGAAATTCCAGAACCCATAAGGAAACAGAAAGACTAAAGCACAAAAGCACCCCTCCACAATCTTCACTGACAACCTTTAGTACAAGTAACTGCATTAATTGTCATTTAGTACAAATCAGTGCATTAGTAGGTACCCAAAGCACTAAAAAGGGAAAGGTCATAAAACTGAAGGGGAAACAGAAATTATGTTGGGATTTGGGGGTACACTACCTGTAGCAAAATTAATTTTAAAAATCATATTAAGCCTGACCTTATGATAAAACATTTACATTCTTTTGTATACCTTTACATTTTTGTGTTTTAACACAATCAGGTCAGCAAAACTGCAGTTTGCAGTTGTAAAGGTTCAGAAGATTTCAGCCTTCAAGTGCCCTACTGTGCCCTGGGTATACAGCAGCAGGAATGCATTTCCTTCAGCAACAAAACTGGGACCCCACCTACTATGGAAAACTTCAATCAGAAATTACCTCAAATATTTCTGCAGACCTTGGCTGCAGAAATAATATTTTTTTTTTTCCATAAAGAAATGAGATAAATATACATCAGACACATAAGTACACAACTATTCTGGTATGCTTTCCCCAACAATCATTTTTACAAATACATAAACTCCCCTGAACTCTCAACCTGTTTTTTAATGTTTCATTAATGAGACAGTCATCCTGCAGCTGTTTTTCACTATCTGTTTAGGATGTCTGTAAGGCATTAGGCTCCATTTTCCTTCTACAGCAGATATTTTCCTAATATTACCCTTAGAATTTATTTTATCCAGTTGTGCACAGATGAGAAGAATATAAGTTTTTGTATGTAGAGTCATCTTAAATATATTGCAAAGTACCTGACAGTTTTATATATCTATGAATCAAATTCCCTAAAAAACATTACCTAACAGCATTAGAGTTTCTAAATCATGCTTTTACCTTCCCCTTAAGAGATCATCTGAAGAACAGTTATTTCCCTGGAATACTTTCCTGTATCACACAGTAAGTTTTATTTTGTTTGTAATGACAACAAAAGCCTGCCTATTTTGCCACCAGTATAAACACACGTAAGTAAAAATAATATTATTCTTGGATCAACTTTTTCCTTTTTGTCAGCCCTAACAAGTACACTTTTTCTACTTAGACTGTCTGAAGGCTGCTTTAATAACCTGCACCTTCTTTACAAAGCATCTTGAGTATTCTGCACAGATAGATAAGGAAAGATTTCTCTCATTTTTCAGTGCTAAGCAGCAGAGAAGGTAGTCAGTCAAATACATTTATTAACAAAATATCAAGTGGATATTACTTACATTGTACTGCGTACGATGCCAAGACAACAGCAGAATTAATGGGGCATGACAACCTGGAAAGAGGGGAAAATATTTTTATTTAGTGATAGGCTGTATAAATGTATTGTTAACAGTGTCTCTGTAATGACCTCAGTATGGGAAGACTCATTTATCTTCAGAGAGTATCTGACTTTTTCTTACAAAATCAGAGTGTCAAAGCACTGTAGGTGTGGACATTAAAAGCTAGTTGATGTGTAACAGCTTCTTAGGAGAATGGAAGTAACTAGTCCTGAAAGGAGATGTTCATATGTTGCTGGATACCTTTTTGGGAATGCAAAAGGAGAAGGGATTTTTATGGGGATCTGGACATTATTTTAATAGCTGCAATCTGCTGTATTTAAAACTAGACGCAAACGCTAAAATTAGCCAAATGCCAAGCAGAAACACAGCTCTGATCTCATAACTAAAAATGACTCCACAAATGAAAAAACCCAACACCTAAAGGCAATTTACATTTGGCAATAAATGTGTGGACTAATTCCGCCCCCCCTCCCCCCAGATGCACAACCACTGGATATATCCCACCATATTGGGAATATAATCCTGAAATCGTGCAAAACGAAAGCATGAACTGCCCTTTCCTACTCCCTCCTGATTACTGCACTAGACAGTGGGTCCCCAGACTTGGAATACCATGCCTGGCACACCATACCTTACGTAAACATCTCCCAGGTTGATGTCATACCTGCAGACACACAGTATATCCTACAGTTCATTTGCAACAGAGCACTACACTGCTCTTAATAAACAAGCTATGTGAAAACTTGCAACATCCCTAGCAATCTGATTGTCTTTTAAAGCAGTGCTTCATAAGGTACATTTTTATAGCAATGATACCCTAGGAAAAAAAGTCTTTTCTTTTGTGCTTTTGGGTTGGGTTTCTTTTTAAAAGAATTATAGAGAAATTCAAGATTCTTTTTATTACCTTCCTTCAACAATATCAGTCTTCAACTGGAGGAAGAATAAGTGCCTGGAAGAGATTTTTTTAGAAAACGAACATTTATTTTCACATTTAAAAGGCATGGTTTAAATGGTTACATTTATCACTTTTATTTTGTTAGATTTCCTGGCAACTATACAAAGAGATGAATAAAGCTTAGTGGCATTTACAAATATGCAATCATACACCCACTCACTCTCTCAACAGTTTTAAATAACTTTGGCAGTCTGTACCACAACTCCAGGACCACAGTATTCATGCCATAACGAACAGCAGAAAAAACAAACCATTACAGAAATTGTCACACTTTCTCCTAGGAATATTTCTCTTGGATGTAACCTTTATTTAAGCAAACAAATGAACAAACAAACCAACCACTCAAAAACAAGCAAACAAAACAAACCACACAAAAATCCTCTACCACAACCCTCCCTCCCAGCTCTAAACTGTGATACTCTATCATGGAACTACTCAGTGGAGGATGAGAGATTTCTCAACTAGTATATGCAGAGGAAAACACTTAAACAATTCTCTAAGAGCAGTTCAGTCCTGCTTTTATTAACATTTGACAGTGTTACTTTGTAGTGATACTGAAGAGTTGGAATGGAATGAACCATAAAGAGCAAGTCTTAGAATAATTTCCATTTAAAAGTTCAGAACAGCTTACAACTGCATGATTAGCAAATACTAAAACAGGCCAACAGCTACGTTGTCTACAAGAAACATCATTTACCATGCTGTACTATTTATATTAACTCACTGGAAATAACAGTAAAAATGTTACCAAAATGTTTGACTAATGGGTGCCTGTGAATTCTAAAATCCAAATCATGAGCACTGAACTCAGCTAAAGCTTTGTGATAAGTTAATTGTACATTGCTTATAATTCATGTACCCTAACATCCTAAAAGCTAAGAAATAGATTAAAAAAAAAAAAAAATTAAGTCTACTACAAACTGAAGTGTTCTAGATCTTTTCATGTTACATAAACAGGCAAACTAGAGAACAGGAACTGCTATCTGCACTTGAACAAACCCTACCCTCCCACACCCATAGTGTTAGATCTACTAAACGCTTTCAAAACTATCTCAGTGCTGATACAAAAATTTTAACATACTTAGGGTGTGCAGATAGATGAATCATTAAAAAACAGGGAAGTTCAATCATTGCAACTGATTAATTAAAGGCATCAGAAAGGAAAAGGAGAAAACATGCAATAGGCAAGCACTTCAACTGATGAAGGGCTCAAAAAATTAAAAAAGGATCCCAAGGTGCAAATAAAACAACAATCATCTTTGTATTAGCTTATACTCCAGCTCTGTTTTGGAGCTGTAGGCTGTGTATAGCAGAAACCATTCATTATGGGCATCGCATCAAGCTGTCAATTCCAAACATATCTAATACAGAGTTACATGACCGTATCCACCTAATCAAGCATAGTTTGCCTAGCTGTGGAGATGGGAAAGGAAGGCTTTACACATTCTTAGTTCATGGAAGCAAACATCAAACAGAAGTTACCTGGTTTGTTCTTGTTGAAGTGTGTTAGGATCCGGTATAAAAAACCTGACACGAAAACGAAGGGTGCAGGGAAAACCTCCTGCAATATTTTAGAAAAGCAAATTTTTTTTGTTTCTTTGAAAAAAAGAAATAGTCCAAGGTTGTTATTTCTAGATTTATAGAAAGTTGACATGAACCACCACATAGCAGTCTCACAAAATCAAGAAACCACAAAAAGTTTCTCCCAATCCCCCAACACCATGAGAAGAAAATACTCCCAAATATTGTAATTTGTGTATGCTGCTTTACATAAAAGGCACTTTTTAATTATCTTTGTCTCACAAGTGTTAGAAGAGAAAAAAGCAGAAAATACATATCGAGGCATCTTAATTGAGATAATGCTCAATTCTATCTTACACATATATATATGTGTAATTAACAGAACTTCACATTAACTTCATGTATTTTTATTTCAATTCATACACAATCTACAGCATATAGTAGAAAAAAAAAAAAAAAGAGAGTTGAAAAACATGTATCAAGTTTCACAGCACAAGTTGGGACAGTGTCACTCAGTCCTCCTAAGCTGCTATCTGGCAGGGTCAAGCTGGCCAGCCTGGACTTACTAGTAAGCATCTGTGCCACCCAAAGCTCTTTAAAAACAAGACATACTAGAATAACACATGCACTCGGAAGCATGTGATGGTTTTTCGGCTGGTTGTTTTTTAATAAAAACAAGCATAAGCTGATTTTTTTTCTTACTTGAGTCAAACAATTACCAGAACTTGTACGTGAAACTTGCTCCACACCCCTCAAACAAAATCCCTTCTTTATCTTCCCTGTCAGGAGGGGTTGACTGGCATTATGATACAACTACTGCTCTCACAGCCATCATATCCAACACTGTTCATGAGCCAGGTTTAGATGCTATTACAGCATAAAAGTTAGTGACCTACCAGACAGTATTAGCACTCGGGTAGCAGTAAGAAAAGCTCTGCTAAAAAGATTGGTAGAGATAAAACTTGTTCTTAAAGGAAAATTACCATCCAGACACAGTAACTTACAAGAACTGTATTCATTCAAGGCCTAGGAAGACAGAAAAGCAGGACTACACAGTTAGAATCAAGATATTAAATACAAGTCTTACCTTTCAACTGTTTTCTAATAGGTTTGTTTGGTTCAAGCCATCGCTGTGAAATGAAAAACTATTAGATGGATTACAGATATTTATAAATAAACTTTGTTTACTTATGTGTATGTGTGTGCATGTATATCCATGTGTACAGAAATGGGTGTATACATGTGTACACAGATATACATGCACACATTTATTATTTACTATACTTACAGGTGAGTCTACTGAAGTTTCATTTTGCTGTAAACCAAAATATTCCTTCTCCGTCACACCCAACTGGTTATAGGTCATATCCAATAAAATCTGTCCAGTGTCTTGTTTCTGAAAAGAAGAAAACTTTACAAGTGAAACTCTGCAACAATTACACATTTTAAGATACAATTAATTGAAACAAATTTGTTTTCAAAAATATGTAACTCATCAATTAAAAAAATAACTGCTAACCAAAGTTCAAAGTTTCTGAGCAATAGGAAAGTCTGATAAAAGTATACTTTTTCTTCTAGGAAACTTTCTTTTCAAAATACATTAGACATGTGAAGGATCATAATATGAACTGACATCAATTCAGGCCCTGAGGTCGGTCCAGCAATTTATGATTTTAAGCAGATAAACTCTCCCTCAACCAGTCTTGAGGAGCAAGGTGTTCTCCAGAGCTGTAGCCTGCAAGGGTTGTTTACAGCCACATGGGGCTGCTCTGGCCCCTACTGACAACACTAAAGCAGCTCCCTCTGTTTCCACATCAGCTGTCAAAAGGCAAAATCAGTATATACTCGGGTGGGGAAGAAGGTTAAAAAAAAAAAAAAAAAGGACGACAGAATCACAAGGATTGGAAAGGACCTCTAGGATCATCAAGGACAACCTCCATTCAAACTTCTCTCTATCCATTAGACCATAGCCTCAAGTGCTACATCCACTTGTTTTTTAAACACCTCCATGGATGATGACTCCACTACCACCCTGGGCAGCCTGTTCCAGTGCTTAACCACTCTCTCAGTGAAGAATTTCTTCCTAACATCCAATCTAAACCTCCCCTGAC
>VWZY01003720.1:361629-391853 GCA_013399075.1 Chloroceryle aenea | reverse complement strand
TTCACTACTATTTCCTGGATGGTGAGGGGATTATTCTGATCTCCATCCCGATCTTCCAGCTCAGGGGACTGAGTACCATGAGGATAACTGGTCTGACTATTAAAGACTGAGGCAAAGAAGACATTAAGTACCTCAGCCTGTTCCTCGTTCTTGCTAACAATGTTCCCCCTCAAATCCAATAAAGGGTGGAGATTCTCCCTGGTTCTTTTTTTGCTGTTCATATATTTGTAAAAACAATTATGATCTCTTGCAGCGGTGGCCAGGCTGAGTTCTAGCTGAGCTTTTGCCCCTCTAATGTTCTTTCTACATGACCTAACTAAATCCCTATACTCTTCTTGAGTAGCCTGCCCCTTCTTCCAAAGGTGGCAGACTCTCCTCTTTCTAAGTCCCAGCAAAAGCTCCCTGTTCGTCCAGGCCAGTCATTTTCCCTGCCAGTTTGACCCACGACACATGGGGACAGCCTGCTCCTGTGCCTTTAAGAGTTCCTTCTTGAAAAAAGTCCAGCCTTCCTGGACTCCTTGCCCTCTAGGACTGTGTCTCAAGGGACTTTCCAAGGATGTTGTGCTCCAACCATAAGATCTTGTACTTCAGCTTCAACTCCCACCTGCCACTCAGCTTCCATTCAGCCACGTCACTTTCTAACTAGACCTCTTTCAAGACAGGAATAAAAGAAGTGAGGTAACTGGGGAATTACACAGGCGGTGGAGATCCAGAAGCTTAAGCATGGTAAAATTACACCCAAGGCAAACAAGTATCTCCAAGCCATGGCATTGTGGAGAGCAGATTAACCAACTTCTGCTAAAGAACACTGTGAACCAACTCTATAAAAAACCCAAACCAAAACAAAAAAAAACAAACCCCACACCAAACTAAAACCCATCAGAACAAACACAAACACTAAACCAAAAAACCCAAAACAACCACAAAGAGAAACAAACAAAACCCCTTAACAAGATAGCAATCCTCAATATATTAATATGCAAAAATAGCTTGGAAAGCTGTATGGCATTTTAGATCTAGATTTTAAAATGCAAAATTGCTGGACAGAATAAAAAGTCATCAGGCCAGTTTTGTTGGTATCTTGTCTATTCAAAAAATTATAGCAAACTCATTTTTCACAGGATCTTTTAAATCTCACTTGTAAAGCAGAAATGAACTGCACACATAAAAAAAAAAAAAGACCAGACAAAAACTTATACTGCAAAAGACAAGTACTTTATTATCAAAGAAATTTCTTTAAAAATAAGTTCTGACTTAAGTTCTGATTTCTCAATCAAATTTCTTGATTTCTTAATCTCTTGATACAAAGGACTTGATGTATAAGCATGTTAGTGCTTCACACTATTTCTATGGATGGCTCCAGCCTTACTCAGTGCAAAAGAGTACTCACTTAAGTGAGGAACACAATGTTTTATTCAATACTTTTTTGTCTCGACCTTGTTTATTATACATAACACAAGTCCTGCTCAGAAGACAGATTTTTTTATTTTTAAGTGGGTTACCACACTGTAGTAATTGAGTGCTTTAAATAGTGACACATTCTATTGTATTCCCTTATTTCATAAAGACATTCTTTCTGTGTAAAAGAGGGGAAAAGAAGAAAAAAGATTTCCAAGCATACCCACTTGGCTACCTCATTTTGGAAGACAGACTATTATCTACTTCTAGACTAGAACTCTTAGTAGCTCATTTATGATTTGAATGCTTCATGTTTCTACATCGGGCTCCAGATGCAAAGTACAGTAACAGCCAACTATTGGCCTCCTACAAGAAGCTGTGCCCATTTTTCTAGAGCAAGATCACATATTAAGAAGGTAAAGTAGGCAATGCTCAACTGTCTTATGTATGAAACTGCCCTTTCTCCACCAACAGTCTCCTATCTTGTTTCTCTTGTACAATAGAGGTCTCCCAATAGATGCAAGTCCACTCAGGCATCTAAGTCTGCACATGAACAGTTTTGAGATCTAGATGTAAAGTGAGACAGGCTAACATGTCACATCACTACTCTTGAATTCTTCATGCATTTCAACATAGTCCATAGCCACAGTGTGCTCTAATACTACAATGTGTCAAGTGCTTTACAACACTTTGTACTTTCACTCCCCTCCAACACAGGAGAGGAGCAAAACAACATGAACATCACTTGGCTAAACTGAGCATTAGAGCCAAGTTCTCTTTAACCCCATTGTCAACCATTACAGAAAGCAGTTGAGACATTCTAAATAAAAGTTCTTACCTTTCTCTAATGAGATTTTAGGAAATAAGTACTTTCCACACTAGCCTATTCTGTTACAATGGGAAGGTCTTAAAATGATCCTAAGAAATTTTAGATGTTTTTCTATTAAAAAGAAACGTTTCCAAGATGTTTATTTCCAACCTGAAAAGAAATTTCCATTCATTTAATCTTACTGACATCTACCACTCCTTATTCTGAACTGGTAAAAGCTTTGCATCAAACACCTCATAACCACGCATCATTCACCTCCACTTAAATCTGCCTTGAAATACATTTCACCGTATGTTGGCTAGGCCAGAAATTAATATTTAAAGCAGTCATAACTAACACTTATTGCATTCTGCCTGTGCCATGACAGTTTCCTGCTATATTTAGGAGATTTAGATTACTCAAGTTTAATTTCTAGTAAGCCACACAATTGAGAAGAGAAGGAACTCCACTATTTTAAATGTCAAGTACTGCCTAGACGCTGTCCTAAGAACTGCATAAACATAAGTGAAAACTGTTAGCTCTTTGGAGTACAGGGATAAATATGTAAGTAATCCTTTTCAGTTTAACTTCTACAAGGTAGGTGGTACAAAGTGGCACTAAGAGGACAGTGCAATATAAAGCACACCACCCTGTCCCTCTCCTCTCCAAGAGTTTTAGCCTTGCTTGCTGGCAATGATACCCTGATGCAGTGAAGCACCATCTAAGCTTTTGCAACTTCAGTCTCACTTCAGACAAAATACCCATTGCCCCTCATGTGCTGTCTGATGTCATCCTTTCTTAATTTAGTCTGTAACAGTCATCCACAAGCTTGTGTCCCAATACTCAAGCTCATAGGCAAAAAACGCTACCCTTTTTTTTTTTCATGTCCACACTAACTTTACACACAGCTAATTTATTTGCTTTTCTGCTAACTGTCCTTTTCTCTTCCTGGAATTTATTTACTCACCTGATGCTCTTATTCAGAGCATGCAAGATCTGGTTTAGAATAAACAGAAAAGCCTCTTCTTTCCTTAGGTCCAGACTTTGCAGAGCATCCTAGCTGTACTTTGTATGCCTGCCTTACTGGAACTTCCCTCTTTTTGTCTGCAAGTAGCCAGGATCCACATGTGACATTCCCCAGAGAGTGGCCTGGATGCCAAGACTAACACTGTTAATACTTTCTTGACACTCGCTACCCATTCCTGCCTGTTGCATATTAACACTCACCTTTTTCAGACTGATAACACATGAGCAGCTCAGGCTGCAAACTACCAGTGCTCTCCTCCTCTATTGTTCACAACTGAAAATTGAGCTTAAAAAAACATTACCTCATCTTATGAAAGCTATTAGTTTACACTACTGACTTCCCTCACTTCAATTACTCCTTGTTCAAGATAAACTGCTACCTCACATTCCTGTATTTTTTTTTATTGTTAATAATGCCTCAAACCTTACATTTTTGATTTACTGAAGAAGAATCAATAGCAGCATGTTAATAAAATTTGTCAGTCAAAAATTCTGTTAATGTCCTTGCACTGTTTAACATCTCCTTTTCTGCAAGATCTACTGCCATCTCTTGGGTCAGCTCCCATCCCATCCCATCCTATAACTCTCTGAGATTCCATACACTCCAGCACAGTAATTTCCTATTATAAAGGTCATACAAAATATTTTTCCAGGCCCACAGAGTTTTGACCCACTGCATTTCTTCTGCCTCAAAAATGTTTTAAAACAAGCATATACATTAGGTTAGTCATTCCAGTTCTAACTTTGGAAAAATCTCCAATTCTTTTTTCCTTTGGTATGAATTATGATGTCAGGCCTCATGAAGTGTTAACGGCTAACAAGCCTGCTGTAGGTCAGGTCACTTTTGCACTGTACTCCAAGGCATCATCAAGTTTCGTACTGTTTTACTGCATTCCAGTGACAGAGAATACTGATCTGCCTCAATGTAAAACAGCTTGGTGTCAGCCTTAACTTCATACAGCAGTTCTTCAACATGCAGGAACATGGATAAGCACTGAACAGTCTTGTATTAACAAACAATATCCAGTGGGAAAATTTAGTGACAAAGAACATCTCTGCCTCATCGCATACTACTCTGAATGGTTTAAAGCTATAAAACTCACATTCACAATTAAAAAGAAGCTTTAAGACTTGTATTTCTGTCCATTATTTTAAACATAACTATAGTAAATACTGGTGTTTATTATAATAATCATGTTGCTTTGAAAATACTGGAAGAAGGAGCTTTACTGAGATGGTGGGGATTATGACTTGAATTTCAAGTCATGCAGTTTATTATTATTATTGCCTAATCATTTTATTCCTAGAAGGAAACACTATTACTAAAACCCAATGAGTCTAAAAGCAAAAATCACAGGTACTAATTAACAAGCACCATCTCAGAAAGACATTGGAATATGAAAGTGATCTGACACTGTAAATTTTATCCCTTCACAAAAGTTAATTTACTGGATATTGAGAGGCATATTTCCCAAGTGGTCATTCCTGGTAAATGAGTCAAAGTAGAGCAATAATGGAAAATTCCTACATGTTTATATCAAAAGTTACAAATAATTCTCATTATTGCTCAGTATACACCTACTAAACACACTCAAACATAGTAGGTGAGCACGTTCTGTATATAGTAGAATGACAACTAATGTTTTGCCCATGTGAAAAGCTTATGCATTAAAGCCTTAGAAGACAAGAGAGGTAACATCAGAGACAGGAGTGAAATAAACTTATAAAATTCAAACATATATTTATTGGGAGGCTTCAAGAAAACCTGTGTATAATTAAATTCAAGTGCAAACTCAGTACCAAGTGCAGTCAAACCTTTGCCTCAAAGTTGGTTTTGAAAGAACATTTCCATCTCTTAGCTTATGTGCACCCTCAGTTCTGTGTCTGGACTTTGGATGTGTTCCGTCTATAATACTGAAACACGTAATGAGGGAAAGGCAAGAAAGGCCATTTCAGCCTTGCAGAGTTAACATACATTTCTATTTGAACTGCAAAGTACATGCAGATCTCTAAAAAAAATTTGATGTGGGCTCTATAAAGTCTCTGTTACTACAGAATGAAAAGAAAGTCGTATTTCTATTCTCCTTCTTCTCCAAAAGGTTCACTATTTGGAGATATCATGAATGTTCTACTCTCATTTTAAAGATGTCATTTGGTACTAGTTCAAAATTTCAAAATACCTAAGCTGCTGTTCTCAGTGTATTGATAGGTTAGAAGTTTAGACTTTTTAATCTGTCATCTTTGTTTTAAGTTTAAATCCACCCCAAGTTTACTCATCTTAAGAACCTGTGCAGTGCCAACAGAATATTTAACATGGCAATTTAGCAATATCAATTTGCTTAAGCTTAAAGCAAATTTCTCTTAAGTTTCTTCCTATCCTTGATGTTTCTTTTATTTGATGTTATTTTTTCTCTATAATCCCCTATGCCTTTGAAAGAAAGAAGTCCTTCTGCAGTAAGAATTCTATATTCAGACAGCTGCTACTCAAAAAAAGCAATGCTCAGTATTTCTGAGTCTGTTGTCATTAGAATGGAAGAAGTCTTAGATTCCATTTATGCTATGAAATGAATGAAGGCTGAGCTTTGAGTATTCTGCTTTTCTTCATTCACTTTCCACTATTTGTGGTAGAAAAGTATTATCCTATCTATGAATGTAAAGCATAATTATGTATATGTTAACATTAGCCTAATACCAGTTCTAAGTGCAACATATATCCAAACTGAAGAGTTTCCATAAATCACAACCAAGTACCACCAGCCCATAAACATACAACCCTGAAAAATTCCTAACCTCAGTTTTTCACTTACAAGTTTTAAAAAGACAGCACTACACCTCATGCTTTAAGAGGTGATCCTGTTCAGTTCTCCAGACTCAAGACAGAAGAGAAAAATTCAACAGTTTTCAGCAGTAACAGTAAAAGCTGAGAAAACAACAAACTAGAAAACATATCTACAAAATTCACAAGACATAATATGACTTGTTCATATATCTTGTATTTGTCTAGGCTTTTTAAAAAGTATCATCATTTTAACAACACATTATTACATTAACTACATTGCTCTTAATATTTTCTTATTTAAAATATAGACTCAGTTGACCTGGCATCCAGAAATAAATACAGTATGAAGCAAAACCAGATCTAGAAAATACATGTATTGATGTGAGAAACAGTTTCTCTAAAGCAACACAGAAAGACTTCACTACTGGGGAAAAATCTGTTCAGATCAAAATTTATTTTCCTTCAATAACATGTGCAGCTGATTCCCAGACTGACCACAGCCTTTGAGTTACTATTTGTTCACAGACATAAAACTGAATGATGTTGGCAATTAAAATAAAAACATACACCCAGTCAGGCACAAACTTCCCTAAGATTTTTTTTTTTTTTTTCCCAAGCAGAACATGGATAAAATTTTTCCGCAGCTGGCTTCAAACCCCTTTGTGAACCAGACCTTGCCACACCACCAGAGTGCTGCAAAGCCTGTTGCTTTGGTAGACTTTAAGGTTGGATAATATGGAAGGGGCATCCTGGCAGATAAGCACAGGCTCCCTCACTACAAGTATGAAATCTCAGTACTCTGGTTAACCTCTTCCTTGCATTAGCCCATGACATAGTGCAGTAGCCACGCTTCTTTTCAGTAAAGAATGGGTCCTGCATAAAAAATGTCCCCTATAACAGTTCAGCATTACTGCTGCAATAAAGGAAGCTTCCTGGATGAAGGAAGTAACCAGCAGGGATATCCTGGGGGTACACTGAAGGGAGAGAGAGAGATCAGCTCCTTCCAGAGATTCAAAATGGTTCCCTTTTATCACATTGCACTCACAGCTAAAAGAATGAAATGAGAGGCAAAGTTCCCTTGTAGAGTGCTGGACTTCAAGCCAAAAGATAAACCTAAAGTTGCACAAACACTTGTTCACAAGGAAGAATATACTAATATGCATGGATTTATAAAATTTTTAATTTCTCATTTCTCAGAAATCCTTGTGCAGGATGGGAGAACAATTATGCCAACTCCCTGAGAGACGAGACAATCCTATAGGGCATGCTGGAGATGAACAATGGAAATCGTATAGTAATCTATTGCTCCTTCCCTTATATTGCTACTCTCCTCGTACCCCACTCCTCAGTGTGAGTTACTTCCTATATATTGTATAAAATATATACAAGATATGACACTAATTCTATATATTAGAATGAAAATCATCTATTTACCTATCAAATCATTTCCATTTCAATAAATGGAAATAAATATCCAAAGTTCAAAAATAAAATCAGTCTGCAAAGAGGACTGATAATATTTAGGAAAATGCAGGTTTCAGGTGAAGTTTTGAATCTCCTGTAAGCAAGCATTTTATAACCTATGACATCCAACAGCACATCTTCCTCAGCAAAATGTTTCTTCTCAAACTGGGTAAACTGGATAGAACCAGTTTCATATACACAAATTCACACAACTATACTTAAATTCATCCATAGTTTTTCTGCATGGTCAGATAATTCTTTTGAAAACTGATTGAAGAGTGAAGGTATTTCCCTTGCTTTTACTTAAAAATGATCTAATATTTTTAATCAGTACTGAAGGTTATACATCAAAATAGTCACAGAATAAAATATGTGAATTAAAAATGTAGAATGCAAGCCTCTGTTAATGCTCTTTTCCTTTTTACTCCCAGATAAAGAGCCTACACTGACATACAGAAGACTGAACAGAACTGTCCTACTAAGCCATGTCTTCATTGTTTACATCATCTTCGCATTTCAGAAAATATGTACTGACATCACTACAGGAATTTACAAGGCCTTACTCCTCTTAGGACTACCAGTCCTTTGATGGGAGAAAAGGAGGAGCGCATCTAAATCTGGAAGTCCCCCTGAAATATAAAAATTACTTATTCATAACTGAACATGATTTCCAGACCTGCTTCTTCATGGTTCCTATATCATACAGAAAACCTTCTACCAGATACAATCTCCATGCCATGATTTTATGATATTTCAGTTGGTTGACTTTGAAGAAAATTAAATAGCACTTTAGAAACCCATTTTATAACCAGTAATTCTGCAGCTTGTAATGGCAAAGCTACATCTTCCACATCTTTTGGAAGTCCTGTTCCTCAGGGTTCCACATTTGAACTTCAGCTTTCAAANGCCAGCTTTCAAACAACTTTCTAAGTATTTTTAAAAAATGAAATTAAAAATAAAAAAAGGTAGTTTTCCAAACTTACGTTGACTTTGAAGCTTTGTACTGAGCCATCCAAAAAGTGGACATTACAGATTATCTCTGATCGGGTTTTCTCTTTGGGTAGTTCTGATGCACGTATGTTATTTATCCTCCCACCTAAGGCTCGTAAACGGGAGTTCATAACTATTGCTGAATAACCTATAAAACAAAAATTATTTTTAATAACTGATGGTATAATTCACTATGTTTCATCTCATTTTTTTCAGAGAAGCCCATAACATCATGAATACCTTATTATACCCCAAATAACAATAGTAACAAACGCTTCGTACAGAAAAGACTAAGTTTCAAAATTAGGACACTGTATAGCAGAACACAAATGCACATACAGAGGGGTTTCCATGTTCTAGAAATGAACATTTGGAAGAGAGTAACAGGAGGTCCCTCCAATATATATTTCAGCTCAGCATGGGCCATTGTCAGAGTTTAAATTGGTAAAAACCACAAACATATACTATAAAGCAGGAAGGCAATGTCAAGGCAGGGTTTTATCGTCTGTATCTAGTAAATCCCTCACCCCCTTAGAATTTTCCTACATATTTCCACATTTACCATATAAGTTTCATTACAATAACACAATTCTGTTTACTCTCAACTGACAAAACAGTCTTCAGTTAATGTAGATCACATTCTGTTAAATAGCATTTTGTTTCAGGAGTATTTATGTAAACACCATATGTAAGGCAACCAGAATTAACATTAAAAGCATGTCAGTATTTTACAGATTAGCATACATAAATTCATGAAGCCAGAAAAGTCCATCCAAGACGACCAACCCAACCTCCCCCACCCCCAAAAACACACACACAAACCCCCCACCAAAATAAATAAATAGAATAAAGAAACACAACACAAAAACCAACCCAGACAACACAAAAAAACATCAAAATTTTTATCAAAGTTTGGTGGTTTAGTTCTTGTGTTTTTTGGTTTGGGGTTTGTTTGCTTTTTATTCTTTTAAATCATCATGAGCACCAAAGCTGTAAAGACCATTGTCACAAATAAAAAACCTCCAAATAATGGACAACTCCAAAAAACAACAAAACAAGCAAACAAAAACTAACAAACAAAAAACCACATGCACACACAGGAAAAAATAGAAAAGGCCATTCATTGAAATAAGAGATTAATTAAATACAGTCAAGCCTGTAAACATGTCAAGCCTCTTCACTGGATCAGTTTACCAATTAACATCACAGCATATAAAGCCAGCTGGCAAGCAAAGCAAAGGATAGTTTTCCAGGTTAATTACCATACCAATTACTAAATCATACCTCACTTATTAGAGGCTAGCTACAAAGAGACTTACATAATACGAGTGTTTCCTAAACTGCTGGCCAAGCTAAACTGAGCCAATGTCAGGACTCTTTTGCAATCTCCCCTTCTTTGTGTATCTGCCTGAAAACATAGGCTGGCTTTTCTTTCAAGCAGCTAAAGAAACTGAAAAATTTAGAATAAAAAAAAAAAATCACTTAAAATTCTGAAACATCACATCACACACATATCACTACAAAAAAATAAGTGTGAAGTGCATGAAAAGTCACGAGACACAAAATTGTATAGAGCACCAAAGGCAACAGAGCAGCGCAGCGATCCATCCTTGTGTACTGATGCGTAATCTATACTGAGAAGCAGCGGAAACAATTCCCTTCTCAAAGAAAACTCACAAGTCAGACACACAAAAAAGCATTCAACAAGTACTCTCTCATACTTTGTTTTGTTAGCCAAATGATAGTTTGCTATTGTATGCTTTTCTAAAGTCAAAACTAAGTTGCCAAGATTTATTTATTTTGCCAGCACTTTTTCCTCGCTCAGCGGTATCTTCCTACTCTTCCCCAAAGGTGCACTTTTGAGGTTTTGTTCTTTTGCTCTGGATTTTTTTTGTTTTCTTTTGGTTTTAATGGAGGTCAAAAAGGAAGAGGTCATATTTAGGTGAATTCTGAACAGTATTTCCATATAAACCACTATACACTCCTACTGCTTTGAAATTGTTCTCGGTAGACAGGCTGCAGTTAATTGTATGTTATTTGATTTATTTATTTATATCCTTTCTTTTACAGGAATGGTTGTTGCCAAATAAAACACGCAGTTATCTAATTACCAAGGACACACAAAAAGGTGAAGGCAGATTACAATTGTATATGAAACCTTCAGTCTCACATTCTCTAATTTTCTAGCAGCTAAGTTTTAACTTCTTATTCAACAGTGTTCATCTTTTACCAAAAAGCCAGGTGACTACATGAATTATACTGCACAGTCTTCTCCCCTTTCCACCCTCAGAGGTCAAAAAATCCCTGCTTTTCACTGGCAGAAATAGCTCTCTACCCACTAGTCCCCTGATGGGTAAAAGGAGAAAGTTATTCATTACTGTGGACCAGTCACTAAATGAGAAAAAAGGTTTTTGGTAGCCAAATACAAAGCTTCATCAATCTAGCCATCAACCCACATTGGGTTGCCTAATGCCCCCAGAGTTTACAGACTTCTCTGCTCTTGGGAAAATGCTGTTTGAGCCTTCTGCTCATGTTCTACAATCTTTCTTGCCTGCTGCCCCCAGTGCTTCCTAACTTACACTTCCACCATTCCCTTTTTCTAAGGATATTCTGTTTCTCTTTCACCTTAGTTGGGCTTCAGCAGAAATCAACAATCACAGGAGTCTCCTGTGCTCAGCACCCAAGATCCAGCCTGAAGAAAGCATGAAAATCATGCTCAGCCTCCACACTCCTAGTGCAGAGCACACTGCAGGAAGAGCCAGACTTGAAGACGCTGCAGAGATTTTGACATATAATCCTAATTACACTGCAGCACACCATTATTTTTTCAAGTGTTACATTAGAGCTAAATCTTGCTACTTGTTTGTTCTAGCTTTGAATACAGAGGCCAATAAAATAACATCAATAACATTTGTATGATATATGCTTGCCATCCAGAAGAAGAAAAAAAAAAAAAGACAACCAAAACACACAAAAATACCAACCAACCAACCACACAACAACAAAACCCAAATTCAACCATTTCCCATAATACACCATATTACCCTGTCTAAACCGAAGGCCAAGCCTCTGTTGAATGCTGTCGACTAGACACAAGAGATGACAGGAATTTTACCCTAAAGATGTCTGCAACAAGGATGAAATTCTATTTCAAAGTTTTTCCATAAAAAACTTCACAAAATAAAGAGACGTGAAATTGCTATCGAAGATCTGATAGTATACATTGTTTTTGCTGAACATCCACATGCCCTCCATCAAGTCAGACTGCCTCTTTTCAATGCCATAAGCCTCTTACAACATCTTCCAGCATCCATAGAAGCCATCCAAGAGCTGAGACTCACATGTACTTACTACTGTTCATTACAAAATTGGAGAGGTGCTTAGTTTTAAAGTCATAGCTGTTTTTTATGCTAGTTCTTCACAGTTATATTTATTATATCTTCAGGTTATACACTGGATGCCCCAACTGAAATACTAATCCAGAAATTTATCACAAGAAATTTAAACCTGCTAGTGTGACCAGTTTGCATTGAGTTCACAAAAGAAAACTTGGAATTGCTTGATTTTTATACTTTTAAGTAAAATCAAACCAGTAACACAGTCAGAGTTCACAGTTTGTGTTTACAGCATGTAGAGCCCCAGCTGAGGCTGTCCTCGACAGAGCCAGCTGACCATGGAAACTGTGCCAAGGCCAGGAGAAATGGCTGAGTGTCTGAGCACTACAGCCGATGGTCAACTGGCACCCAAATGGCCTCATAAGCACCAGGAAACTTCCACCAGCTGGGAGTCCCAAGCAGAAAAGGCCAGGATGTCTACTTCCCAGCTATACAGCCTTCAGCATTGCTCTGCACACAGTAAGCTTCTGAAGGAGCTATTTTACAGGTGTCACACCACAGGCTCTGTGTGTCCTGGTTTAACGTGCTAACACTCATTAAGTCTGTAAGTAAACAACTTGGTGAACCCCTAAAGGGCAAGGGAAAGAGGACAAAAGAGAGATGAGTAGCCGAGTGATTGCCACCTGCTCTAGTACTTTTCTTTTGTATATAGACTGTGTTTAAAGCTGTATTTTAAATAGGCCCAGATTACTGAAATGGCTTATCAACCCCAGTGCAATTTAAGGGGTACATGGAAGCACATGAAGCTACCTGCAATGGCAATTGCTTTTGGGATAAGCAGGGGGTCTCTGAGATCTCAGTCAAGACCAGATGCCAGCTCTAAACACCAGGGATCAGCCTTCAGCAACCAGGACCAGCCATTACACGCACATCTCAGCTCCCACTTAGTGGCCTGAGGCAGGAGGCTACTTCACAAAAATCAATTAAAAAAACCCTGCAAGACAAATTTAAACATTATCAACAAGTAAATAGTTTCATAATTATTCCTCTTTCTGTAAAATAAACGTCTTGAATCCAAAAAGCTGAGAGTTGTATTTCAATTAAAAACCAAACAAGACCACTCCCAAAACACAGTTACTTTCACCCCAAGGTATAAAACAAACACATGGAACTCTATCCCATAATCAAACCATGCAACAGGCTTACATGAGCAACAAATACAGCTACTGAAAGTAGTTAATGTTTTCCAAGTACATTAAACACATTTCTGGGCAAGTCTGGCTATGCATGCCTTCTCCTGCATTGACAGTGCAGTCAAGCAAAACCAAAATAATGTGTTTTCCTCATCTTCTATACTGAAGACTGACTTTAAAATACTTTCCCCTACCAGCATTTAATTTCTTTCCAACTCACCTAGGAATTGTTGGTAAATAATCTGATGACCTGATTCTCAGTATAACTACCATTAACATGTTTGTTACCAAGGAAGTAAACCAAGAGCAGATTTGCTGAGTATATACTCAAGGACCTTTTACATATAATCACACCATATATAACTGTTGATAGTTTTCTGAAAAAAAATAATTTGTTTGTTACCATCATTTCATAGAGTAACTGGGGATACTTCTGCAAGTGGGTGCATTCCTGTTTTTTATGGGAGGCTACTACACTCTTAACTGTTCTCCAAGTTTCTTTATAATCATGACTGAAAATGTAGAGCTCAATGTTGAGCTCTTGAAAACCATACATATTGCAGAATCTGTTGGAATGTTATTTATGAAAGGATAGTACGTTTTAACCCACTTTCATTGTCTAAGTGACCACCCCTGACAATGAAGGGAAAAAGTGTAGTACTAAAGACATGGCCAAGTCTTGTATGTCCTTTTAATAGCAGTCACATTCTGTGGCTAACTCAATAGTTAACCTTTATTTAATTAGTTCATTTAGTTAATTTTTACTTCAAAGATATGAAATTAAGTGTATGAGATACAAAGAGGTATAAGAAAAGAAAGGTGTCGTGTATTAATGTATAGCCCTAAAACAACAAACACAAATGCTTTTGAGCATTGTATCGGGCTTTCTCTGTTTGCTGGTTACAATAATCTTCCAAGTTACAATCAGAAAAAACACAACCCTAGCAAACTTGAAATTTTTGTAGTAATCTACATTCTGATTATTCTTTCCATGTAGTTAAAAATAATTTACACATCTCAAAGCCTATCTATCATCAATGCATTTTAATGAGGGTTAAATTATCCCGCCAGATTTTCAGAAGAGAAGACTGAAGTTTAACTCAACATCTATGAAAGTGCATTCCTGTTTTCACCTTCTGCAAAGGAAATGTTTTATCTTTTCTATGTTCCCAATAAGAAACTAGGTGTATCCCCAGTAATATAAAATTCACTTCTATTATTTCACAGGAAAATCCCATGAGCTATTTAACCACAATACATTTGCAAGTTTCCTTACAAAATACAGGACATTACTAAAGTAGCAACTCAAGTAAAATAAAATTCAATGTGCTAAGGTTAGCACTTGTTCCTTAACTATAGTTATTTCCCCCAAACATTTCCCGACATATTTACCATAAATTATATAGAAATTAAATTTGAAAGCCAGAAGTATCACAGAACGATGGAGCTTCGCATCACTTGAAAAAAAATAAAATAAAAAAGACAGAACTATAAATATAGAACTAGCACAAAAGCCTTAGATCATTAAGCATTACATCTTATGGTGTTAAAATACCTCCACGCTGAGATACAAGGAATAAAATACTTCTTCCTTTATCTTCCTTCTTACAATAAAGATTCATATCCACGCTGAAAGTTTTGTGCATGTGTGTCTACAAACTCACAATCTCCAAACCAGCAGTGCAAGTTTTCCAATCATTTCTGCTTCTTTCCAGACAGAAATACCTTTATAATAGAAGGTCTTCCCTCCATAACTAAAAATCAATATTAAAAAGTAAAAGATTCAGCTTTCTTATATTTGCTTTCAGTGGTTGTGGTATATTCCAGCCCAGGAAAATTCATTAGCTGTCATATAAATAATGACTAGGTCTAGCAAAGCATTCTGAGAATCTATTTTATCAAAAATTTATGAACAAGGTTTCAGTCATTCTAGTTACCATCTGAAGTTTTCCAATAAAACAGATCTTTCACAGGCAGAGTCCTTATAGAAAATTCATCCATTAAGTAAAAAGAATTAAAAAAATAAAATTATAAGCATAGATGTTTTAAAGTCATACCTTATATAGATATAAAATAGTTTTAACAACATATATTCTTGCACATATTGCCAGCCAATATTTACTGGAACTAGTACAGAATGGAGAAAGAATATAAAAAAATCTTGCACAGTAGAATATAATGACACATCTTCATACTTGAGTCATCCATAAATAAGATATATATATGATGATATCTTTATTTGCTTATTTATAAAGCACTTGAAATCAATGAAGGTAATCACAAGAAAAAAAAAAAAAGGCTCAATTTAAAAACAAAAACCAAATCACAAGTACTTTCCTTTGCTAACCTCCACAGAACTGGAACCTAACTTTNAGCACTAGAAATCAAAGAAGGTAAACAAAAGAAAAAAAAAAAAAGGCTCAATTTAAAAACAAAAACCAAATCACAAGTACTTTCCTTTGCTAACCTCCACAGAACTGGAACCTAACTTTCCATTTTACTTTTAAAAATGTAGTAAGGAGACAAACTGGATTGTTCCTATGTCTAGAAATCAGGTACCTACACACTGCTCAGTAGTCACTGTCTCTATAAAGACAATCCAAGATATACAGTTGAATAAATTTTAAAAGTCCCCACATCACTGCAAGAGCTTAGGTGCTTAATTAGCATATAAAATTGAGCTAAGTGCTTTGCAAGCCTTCCCTGCACTTCCTTTAGCTTTCTAATGCAATATAAGTTTACCAGAGATATGCAGTCAAGTGTTTTCAAGAGAAATCCAGCTATTTTGAACCCTGGATTCAGCAGGGCCACACATGAATATCAAAGATTGACCAGAGGAGGTGGGTGGGAGAGGAAATAAGCCCAAATTTTAGTTCTAGCACTACACTATATTTTGACTGCCATACCCCTAAGAGCCCACTAAGCCAATAACATCCTGAAGATAAAGCAAGCACTGTGAGAAGCTGCAAATACCTGATGCAGATAAGCCATGCAGGACAGCAAGCCACCCACTCAACTCAGTTCTACTGCCATTACATATGTACCCTCACACAGCTGGGCTGGGGACCACCCAGTCCCACAGAGGACAGAGAGGGACTTGGTGACACTCAGTGCTCTCAAAATACTGTACAGGTGCAACAGAAAAGGCTTTACTCTCTTCAGGCAGTTAGTTAGACAGTAATATTAAGTTACAGCAAGCAGAGCTGCACTTAGAGTGACAGAGTAAGACACTAAGTAAATTAATGACCCTTAAAAAGGAATATTCACATTTAATATTAGTTCATTATGTATATTCATCCCGAGGCAAGTGCAGAGATACTCTAATTTTTCTGAGATCCTTCCACCTCCTTTTTTTTTTTTTTCCAAAAGGTTTCCCTGCATCCTACAAATTTTTGCCTGCAGTATTAAAATGTGCACAGCTTCAGGCATGTCAGTGTTCTTGCTATATATAAGGACTTAAGAAGAGACAGACTGGTCAGCAACAAAACAGGAAAGGTTGCTATTACAGGTTAAAAGATATTTGGCCAAAATATTCTTTGAATAGTAACAGTCTTTACATGAAGGGGAAAAAAAATAAATCATTATCCCAGCTTCTCAGCAACATGTGCAACAGCAAGACTGGTTATCTTAAAACTTAATCTTGAAATCAAATAACCTAAAGGTTAATTAAATTCTAGAAGAGCTTACTGATAGAAAAGCAATACTGACCATCGATTTCAGTACTTGGGTTCGTCACATCCTTTAATCCACTTCTGAAGAAAATTCTTTGAGTCACATTTGTAAAGGATCAAACCAGATTTTATGAATGATTCCTCAAACATCCCAGATGTGAATGTAGTCATGACAGCTGCACTCATACTTCTTTACGTACATAGAATTAAACTGGGCAGCTAAGTTGTGGCAGGATCCAATGGGTCATCTTACCCAGCGTGAAGCATCACTGTTAGACCTTCAATACTGGATTAGCACTAGCACACAGATACCATCTACTGCATGTAGAATGAGGAAGGAGGAAAAAAAAAGTAGGATGGAAAAAGAACTGTAGTAAAAGCAGAGACCTGCTCCCTACATTGCTCTAGTATTATAAAATACAGATGACAGTGAGACACGCTTGTAGCAGTTTCACATTTTCAGTAGTTTTTATTGCTGATGTAAGAGACTTATGATGTTTATTTTTAAAAAGCCTTTTATTAAATAAGCCCCTAAGCCAGTGTGTTCAGGGCAGTAACAGTCTGTTGCTCTGTTTCCTGCACCATGCCAATCAAAGAATTCAGGAACTCTACAGCTTCCTCTATTGCCTGCCTCAGCTTTAAACAGCATCACTGCACTAAAAAAAAAAAACAAACACAACAACAAAAACTAACCAAAACAAAACCAACCACAAAAAAAACACCACAACAAAGCAGCTCAAAAAAAAGCAGCTATCACTGTTTTTTTTCCTAAATGATGACTTTTGGGGGCTACGAACAATACTGCATGAATTTAACTTCGAAAGTGCTGACTGAAAGTCAAAGTCCACCATCCTCAGCTTGACAGTGGTTTGTGTTAACACCACTGAAGAGTGGAAGAATGTGAAAAGCTGAGTCAAAGTGGAAGCTGAGCATTTCAGTGCCCAACTACCAACAGCTCAGGATAGACTGAAGTATATTAATATCCTTTTAAAAATGAATTGCCATGTTGTAAAATCAAATAATCAAATATGAAGCTGTGTCTACACCTACAGTATTTGGGTAACCAAACAATACCATTTTATATATATATATATCACAAAATGTGTCTTCAAACTTTCAAAACCACATAAGTAAGCACTCACCACTGAATTTTACAATTACAATCTTCTAAAGTATTCAAAAATCTCAGGTATCAAGTTAATTATTATAACAAAATTTAAATACAAAGAGACCTCATAGTCTTTTAGCAGGCAAACAATGGTATTTCATGAAACTACAGGATTACAGATGAGAACCATCCTGTCCATTTTTCTGCTACGTATAGTTGCAATAATTAAGGAGAATTTTAAGATGTGCAGTACAGGAAGGGATGTAAAAAAGTCAATTAATCAAAAGCCCTCTCTAAGGATTAAAACAGCTATATCCAAAACATACTTTAAAGGGGATCTTCCACTGGTTTACTATATGCATATTATTCTACCAGTAGAGCAGTCTATAAACTACCTGTGCTACATCTAACAATTTTAAAAATACAGAAAAAACCCTCGACATAGAACAGAGATTATCCACACAAATGTCACACTATCCACTAGGCTGGCAGGTCAATACTGATCTCTACCTCCACTAGTGTAAAGTACAGAGAAATTTCACTTTTGAGAAGACAGAGTAAAAATTTTACCAAGAATGTCAGAAAAGCATTAAGACACCATATAAAGTTTCCTATGTGAAACATGTTTTTTTTCCTGATAGAGTATAACACTTCAGAGTTACCATCTATGAGTTACGAGTTAAAAGACTAATGATATACACTGAAATGACATTTCATTTGTTAATTCAACATGATAGCCTATAAGTTAAAAAAAAATATATATAAATCAGTCTGCAGTTAATATTCTCTCTTACAGGTCGACTCCTACAGGCATGTTAACAAAAAAGGAAACAGCTTTCCAAGGCAATCCTCTCTTCTTATCTCAGCTGCGTGACCAAAGTAATCTTTTTCCTATATACTAACTAGTCCAATAAAAGACCTCTTTCTACAGTTTTTGCCTCCAGATAACACAGTATAATTTTCAAGTCAAAGCTACAGTTAACAACATCAGTCCTGTTGAAAAAAGTAAAATGTTTATCATACCTTACATTTCATCCTCCTCCTTCAAAGCAAAAGCAGTTTAAACTGTTTTTGAAGAGCACGAAAGCAGCAGTTCATAGAACAGAGTACATATGCAACAAGAGGCTGTGAATCCAGGTGTTTATATTCTATTTCTGATGTTGTCACAAATGGCATTTTGTGAACAGGTCACTTTCCTCCTCTCCAAATTGAACACGGATCCTGCCTGAAGTAACTGCCAAAGCATAGTTCTTAAAAACTCAAAAAAAGCAGGTAGTATGTTGTAGACACTTGGATTGTGAATGAACAACGTAAGAACTTGGTTGCTACAATGCTATTTCCATAGCATGAGTGGAGAGAGCTTCTACAAAAGAACTGAATGGAGTTTAAATCCACCATCTGAGGTAGATGCTGTTGGCAGTGGTGACTGTCATCCCTTGCCAAGGGGAGGGGAAGGAAAACACACACTTTCATCATGGCCATGAGAGCATTAATGTCACAGAAAAGTAACTCCACTTTTAAAGAAAAATGGAAATTCCATGCTAATTTCGGTGATGCATTGTTACAAAACCTGAGAACTGGCCTGAATTTGCAGATGACTGAGGTTTCTTGCATGGGCACAGCTGAGTTGTAACCTACCACTTCAGAATAGGACGAAAAGGAAATAGAAAATAAAGAGCAAGAGGAGTAAATTCAGAATGTCACCACACACCAGTATGCAAAGCCTGCACTGGTGATGTTCCCACCACACAATCATTTTGTGTCTTCAGTGAAAGTCCAGCTCATCTACACATTTAATCAATAAATTGTGATATGTTTGGAAGTGCTGGGAACTCCCACTGCCTGAGGCTCAATACTTTGTCTGAATACTTCAAAAGCCAATAGTAGTGATGTCTTCACAAGCTTACACAGATGCAACATCAGAAAGTCTTCCAACATAAAAACCAAAGCTGTGTATTTACCAATCATTACTGTTACAGTTTTCTAACATTTCCCACACATTAGCTAAAGCAGTTTTTGATGAAGAAAACATTCCTGTTGGAGAAATATCCATTTAGAATTACTGTGAATTACCTTTCTGCACTCGGACTTTTCTTTCAGACCCTAAAGCTTCAATCTTCCTGGAACTGTGCTCTATACATTCCTGCACCATTCTTGCATTTTATAATCCATGTTCTGCCACAAGCTTTTAAAATATATTCTCTCCATCATGACATAAAACTCACAGCCACAAAATGTCCCCTAAGGAATCTGTAATGAAGCACTGGAAATGGTGCAGTTAACCACTGAGAAAGATAAGATGGTAGAATAACCTAACCACAGCAACTCTTCCTTTAAAAAAAAACAAAACAAAAACAAACAAACAAAACAAACCACAAAGGAGGGACACAATAGCAATCAGAAATTAAAAGTTATGTTATGGAAGGAGCTTAAAACTGCCAACTTAACTTCAAGATATATGGACAGAAAAAAATAAACATTAGGTTTTAATTCAATTTATCTTGCAGGACTGATCAAAAATGACAGAAGTTCAGAAGTTCCTGAAGTCTCACAAAATTAGTCTGCTTGAAAGAATTACAAAAAGTTCTACTTCTCAAACTACAGCAAAGAACTTGAAAACATGTTGCAAAAGTCTTGCAACTCAGAGCCAGAACCTAAACAATATAATGAAATTAAACCCTTGATATTAACCCCTGATACCTTGATATTAACCCCTGATACCTTGATCATAACAGTTACATATTCAGATTAGCAAAACTGAAGGTGTTCCTGTACGAAATTGCCATGTGAAGGGACTGGGGTGGAAGAACTCCTCCAGAAAGTTTACAGACATGATGTTCTGCAAGTCTTAAAGAAGAAAAAGCAAATGAGTGCTGTGAAAAGCCAGCCTACAAACATCTGTACTTTGTAAATAACTGTTGTGGAAGCAGCTATTCTTTCCTGTCTTCATCTCATCTTCCCCCCTTATTTATGACCAGCTGACAAGTGTTTGTTTTAACCTTACCAAAGCATAACTTCTTTTTCTTGCCCTTTTGGTCTGTTGCAGAGACTTCAAAACATCCAGGACCACATTATGTTTGTATCTTTTATCTAAGATGATCAAACTGTTTGCCAGGACCTGCAGTGGCACTGACTACATACAGCTTTTACACAAGTCCTCCTCCTGCATGAAGAGAATAAGTAAACAAAAAAAGAGTAACACTGCCACCCAAAATAGCTAGTCATTTTTCCAATATCTGTACATGTTTGGGTGCCCTGACTTTAAAAGCAGAAAGCAACTCCTAATACATTGAAGGAAAAAAAATTAAAATAAGAGTAAACATATGACAGGACATGTCCCAGCTTGCAAACAATCTGTGCTCTCTGTTTTTCCATCAGCATTTAAACACTGTATGCTTTAGACCAGCAAAATCTAAACATTTACATCTTTACACCCCCGTTAGACAATGTTTTCAGCACCCTACAAGATTAACATGCACCCAGCAAGCACAGCATGTTATGCCACTGGTCTCTTTACCAGTCCAAAAAAACATGCATCTAAAATAGATGCTCCTGTGTCTTCCCTCCACTGCAATCACAGTGGCAGCTCTCTTTTGGTCAGGTCTTTCCTTTCAACAAATTAATTCACTTAAGCCCCCAAACAGTCAAAAAGCAGCCGCTTGGTCAGCATGCAACACGGCTTTGGTGCCGAGCTTAGCCACAGGCTGCTGGCTGGCCAGCCAGGTCCCTGGTAGCATGAACACCTCCGGGGACCCGGGCAGGCAGAGCACCCCTCCACCATCACAGGGTGGGGGAGAATGCCAGGCCAACTTTTAGGCTAAACCTTCTGCCACAAAGCTACCAAAACAACATACCTTTTCTCAGTTGTGCAAGCTTTCACTCACAGTGCTGGCCAAGAGAAAGCTCTGCCTACTCCAGTGGCTGCAAGTGATGTGAACAGGCGCAGGCACTGTTCTAATAGCTAGTGTCCAACCCCAAATCAAGGGGAACATACTGAGGAGCTGGAAACCTGAGGCCAGTGAAGGGGATACCCATAAGGAGGACGAGGGAGGAGGCCTGCATTCACAGTGAGCAAAAAGCCATGCACACCACCACTGGAGTTTGGGGGAGTAAAATGGAGTGGGGTAAAGCGTGATTTTGGAAAGGTGGCTTGGTAAAGAGCTGCTTACTCTTGAGTCATGTACTGCTTTGGGTTTGGAGTTTTAATTTCTCTTCATTTTTTGGTGTTTTGTGTGGTTTGAGCTTTTTTCTTCAGGTCTCCTACCAACATATAGTGCCTTCACAAGTAATTCAAGACCACTTAGGTATTTGTTAGTTTTTAACCCAGCTATCCAACAAAGGAGTATTTTATCAGTTTCCTGTTGCTCTCTGAAGTAATCTAAGTCTCTTGACCCCTGTATTTACAAGCTTGTTAAAGCTCCCATGAATAGACAGGATCACATAATTTACATTAAACGACCTCCTTGTTTGAGAATGTATCTCTATTATAAACTATGCATCAACTGCTGCTATTTTTCAGAGCTTTAAACTTGGAGGCTAGTTGGGGTTTTAAGTCACAAATCACCTAATGCCTGGCATTGTCTCAAGTATTCTTAAGCACATATACACCAAATTTTGCCAAGCAGATCTGACATTCCCCAATCCTTATTTCAGCTCTTGTATTCCTGTCTGGCAGGTAGAATATTTATCTACTTCCCGCAAAGCAATCTTAGCATGCTGTGGCAACCGATTACAGAGGAATGCAGGCACCAGGCCAGCACTGCTGGTTTATACTGAAACAGAAGCAAAAAAGGGAGAGCTTAGCTTACAGTACTGAGAACTGGTGTATCTCCCAAGTTTCCCCACCATTAGGGGCTTTTCCAGGGCAGTGATAATGAGTAATGCCTCCCAACAAGCAAATTCCTCAAAAGTTAATGTGGAAGGGCTGGAAGAGGTGAAGGAGGAGTTGACTGCATCACCTTATCAGTTGGGCTATGGTCACAGAACAGCGAGACTGAGAAATGGGACGGAAGGCCAAAACCACTACTGCTTGCTTTCCTTAGCACTTCTTTCACGGCCCTGCAATACCCCAGAATTATATTTTAAAAGGAGAGCATCAAAAAAGGACTACTTGAACACAGGGCATTGTGTTTCTGGTTTTGCTTAGGACTAGTCAAGTGACCAAAAGCGATAGAGCAAATCAATAACAGCCAGCCCATTTCCCTGGAAAGTACTGATTGCCATGAAATCTTTAAAGAGATTAATCTGAAATCAATTCTTCAAACAATGTTGTCAAGATTATTTTACCTCACTAAGAGAAAAAAGTAACTTTCAAAATCAAATTGTTAATCTATTAGCTAAATCTTTATATTGATTTCTAATATTTAAGCTTGTGCTGTGATCAGTTACAAAGGTAATAACCCTTATACCAGATTGCCTACCCTAAATTACATCGGTAAAAAAATAGTCATCTTAATCTTAATTGCTCTCCTAGTGCAAAATGTACCTTGTCATGAGCAGGTAATTGGTCTGTTTGCCCACAAGAGCTTTCCAAATGTGACATCAATATTTACACATGCTAAATGCACTCAACTCCCCCCGATCTTTGGAATCAAAGTACAATTTCTGGCCCATGCCACATACACGTTCCTACTATTAATAAAACCTAGAATTCCACATAAGCAAGTCTGCCTTTTGCAAAAATGGGGTGGGGATTCAACTTCAGCATATAATGGGAACGAACTGCCAAATCCAGCCAGAGCTTCACTGAAATTGATAAACAAGGTGTCTAACCTTCAACCAGGGTAAATTCACCCAGTAATGTACAGTCCCCCTTTTGAAGCAGTATGACAAAACCAGGAATCCTTTCAAGGTAAAGACAATTTGCAAGACTAGGCAGAATAATCAGTGCAACAGTTTTGTTGAGAACTGAATGCAATGACAGGCAGGCTGCCTACCCTGAGCCAGCAAATGCAAAGCAGCCAAAGAGAAGCACAGCTGCATGACTGAAAGGAAAGTCTAAGAGATCTGACAGGGAAGCAGTTCAAAACCTGAAGGGAAAAAAAAAAAAAAAAAGAAAAAAGTCACAAAGGGAACACCTCCAGGTTTAATTCTTACTGCAGTCATGAAGAAAGGGCTTCACTTTCCACAGATTTCAGAAGCATTACATCAGATAATGTTCAAATGAAACAAATAAATCAGAACTGATAGAGCTAATTGAATCAATGATTGGTGTAGGCTCTCAGAGAGTAAGGCATTTCAGGTAGAATAAGAAGACCACCAGACATAAAAGTATAATGGAATGAGCTGGAACAAAGTGAACAGAAGTGAGAGTATGACAGCATTGCAGACAGTGAAGGAATAAGGAATTAGGCAAGATAGTGGAAAGAAGTCATCTGGCATCTTTAAAACAATGACTGAAGTTTGTTCCCAAGGAACTAGATCAGAGCAACACACACACACACAAAACACAAAAACAACCACAACCCACCGCAACACACAGGACTTAAGATAGTGATGATCTTATTTGTGTGAGTTCCTACTAGTACTACTAAAAAAAACAATTAAAGAAAAGGGTTTAGACCATCAATTACCATGAAAAACAAGAGGGGGAGTTGGAGCAAATTTTTCATTGGAGTTTTGGTGTTGGTTTGGGTTTTTATATAACCTTCTGAACTCTCAGCATCTTTTGTGGGTTTTGCTTCATAAATATTGTACAGTATGATTTCATGCTGAGCCTGAAATGTTTCCTTGACAGCACTGATTTTAAGTCTAGTCAATCTCAAACAATGTTATCAGCACAGCTGGGTAAGGAGTCGGCTGCATCTCAGTCAACTGTTCGGCATCCTCTTACTGATGAATTTGTCATCTTTTTCTTCAACATTACTCAAATGCATAGCCTGCAGATAGCTGACTAATGGTGACCACACATGCACTTTACCTTCTGTGTCAGACATTCACTAGTACACCTAAATACAGATCTTAGCTTCTATAAAGGTTTGACCTGCTCAAGTATAAAATATTTTGCCAGCATTCGCTTTAATGCTTCCAGACCAATTCCTCAGCTCAGCCCTATTACCATCCACAGAAAGAGAAGGAAACAGAAACCTCAGAACAAAGATGAGAACTATCCAGCAGCATTATTATAGACATCATCATAGACCATACTAATTACTTTCTTCCACCTCAGGATTTCAACTACATTTCAGTATATGACAGTGTAGTAATGTCTTCTTCCTACCTCCAAGAACTTTATGCTCGATGACATATATTAAACAATGAAGAAAAATAAAAGGCAATATTGTAAAAGATGAACAAAATTAAACTAGTACACAGTAGTCTAAGCAGCTTGTAAAAATGTATAGATACATGTGGTCTATTTGCGTTCTTACTTGAGTAGGCTGAATCAGAGGAATCATGTCATATGCTCCATAAGAAAAACAGTATTGATTTAAGTACTTTAATTAATCAAGTATTTAGAAGGCAAATAGAGCAGGATATCACAACAGCTGAAGTACAGTTAAATCCTTGTGAGGCACCTTTTCCTAAATTTGAGTCCAGCTATTCCTGAATAAGTTTATTTCAGTTCCCTCTTCATCAATGGTACTGTTACCAAGTCTAAAGAATTCAGTATCAAAATATAACACTCATTACAAATGCAATAAAGAAAGGTCTAAAAATGTTTTTAAGCAAAGCAATCATGTATGTTTTAGAGTAATACTAAAAGCCAAAATACAGGAAATCAAAAGAGGAAAAGATTCATTTTGGTTTATTATAGACAACTATTTGGCAACCATTTGAAGCATTACTTAAGAATAAAAAAGAAAAACCAAACCAAACAACCTCACAGCCAAACACCCGCCTCTCTGTGTAAAATACACCTCAAAAATCCAAAACGTAGGTTTCAGATGGTCACTTTCCTCAAACCACACCATGCTGCTGCTAAAACTGACCACAGAAGTTCAAGCAACAAATTAACCACATGGCCACAATTTCCCACTGAGGCATGAGAAGCAGGTTCACGACGAGTGCAAAGATACGGTGTCATCCAGTGTCAGAGGACCTGCAAGGTGTGCTGATGGAGGAGGCTCACAGCCCTCTCACTGCGGGCAAACCTCAGACGGATCCTGTGAGCTGCCTGCTTGGACAAAATAGAACCATTGCCAGTAGCAGGCACTTAAAAACACTAGCTTCTTTATTTTACGGCTATTCCATTTGAAGATCTTTTCCCTCCTTCCTTCCCTATCTAAAGGAAGTTGCCATTAAATTATTATACTCGCAGTTGTGCAAATAGTTAATTCTAAATCTAGCTATCAATACAGAAAGATAGCACCTCTTCAGGTAATGGTGTGCTGTTATCTGTTTGAAGATGATCTAACATCTCTTCTCCTGGGCAAGCACAACGGAAACACCTTGCTCCTTATTTCAGGAACAGGTCTTGATGTGATTAAATGCCAGGTGGAGGAAAAAAGGTACAGCTCATCAAAATGAGAAAAAAAAAAAAAAAGATAAAAAAAAAAAATTTAAAAAATCCAACTGTAAAAGTCAACAGCAACAACACAGAAGGTAAAAATATAAAGTTTTTTTTCACCCTGATGAAATGCTTTCACTAGCAAAGACAACTACTGCAGTTCCCCATTTGGGGGGGGAAGAAGAGTCTGAGAACAGCTGCCAAATTCAGAGGCAAAGGAGTCGTCATTATAAAACAGGCTTGTAAAGTATATCTATATATACATATATAGGTACTCAGCTTTGATTGCTAAGTTAAGCATGGGAACCAGTTTCTAAATAAATTCATCTAAAATAACTAAGCCTATGCTTAATTTTATATGCAAGTCAGTCAAAAGTTAGCAGTTCTGAATATTTAAGTATATTTTTTCATGAAGTAGCTTACAGGATTTTGTTATCTCCAGTAAGATACACTCAGGTCCATTCTGAGAGTCAGGTCTAAATTTTTAATTTTTCTGCTGCACTGTACACAAGTCTTACATACACACACATCACCATGTTAAGACAGATCTTAGGATTATTTCCTCAGCCAGTATACAGCAGAATTTCCTTGGCAAAATTGGAAAGGTTAGCTAGTATGTTGTTACTAACAATGTCAGAAGAGTACATCAGCTTTTGAATTATTTCTACAATTAACTGCCGAGTCAGAGCCAAAAAGATGGGAAAAAAAACAAACAGAAAAAAACACAAAAACCCCAAGATTTGTCTAATTCAAATTGTCTTGAAACATATATCTCTCTAAAATTTGTCTCAGGATAAAAGTCGTCTTCATTCAAGCATTCAGCATTTGCACATAACCAATACTAAAGCAAAAAAAGGTATTTGGTACTACTAGTCAAATGCTCTCTAATGACATTTGAAACTAGATTTTTAAACATGGCTCTAGTAGCATGCTGTGCATCAAGCAAAATCCTGTCAAAGGCAACCTGACTGAAAGCTCTTTCCTCATTTTAGACTCTGCTCTCATATAAATAAAAATAACTGAGTATCAGTATTACAGCTATTACTCTAATATATAACCACACTGCCAACTCCCTTAAGGGTACCATTGTGCAGTGGTAAAGTTTAGCATTGGTGGCCTTATTTCCCATGTTTACTTTCAGGGAAAAAAAAAAAAAAGCACTATTGTTTTAACAAGATTGTCATTTGCAATAAGCTACCACCAATATTTTAGAAAACCATGGCTATCTATTACCTAGTTCACAGAATCATAGAAAATCTAGTTTAGAAGGGATCTCTTGAGATCTGGTCTAACTGCTTTTGAAAGCAGGGCTTTAAAATAGACTTCCAAAATTCCCATCAGATCAGATCTTGAATATTTCCAGCATGGAAGACTTCCCTCACTCAAATAGGCAACCTGGTCCAGTGGTTAATAGTTCTCAAGGTAAAGACATAATGACTGATTCCTCCCCCCCACCCCCACCCCGCCTTATAGCTGGGCATCTCATTTTAAAAAAAAACAAAAACAAAACCCACAAACAAAAAAAAACCCAAAGCACAGACACAAAAACAGCAACAACAAAAAAAACCCAACCAAACAAAAAAAAGGCCATTTTATCCTCAAATTTTGACACATTAACCTAATGTATCATTCTGTCCAGTAATATAGTCTAAGTATGGAGTGAAGACTGAAATCTCTATACTGCAGAAATTATCAAACCCAGGACAACTGTCTTGCCTTAGCAGTATCAATGCAGCAGGAACTGACAGGCAACAGAAGTTAACATCTACAAAGCATTAATTTCAAGTAGCTACAGTTAATAACATAGGTAGCTGCTTCAGTTACTTGTTTTGTTGAATAACTGGATAATAGATCAGTGACCTCCTTCAGGGGCTACCTCTGGCACCATTCACTATCCCACAGAGTCATAGGCAGACCAGGATGCCTTTGATCACGTACATACCACTACTCCCATCTCTTAGGATCCCAGGCTGCCACCTATCCAAGCTCAGCTCTGGCTGAACTCAAGTCAAGCACCTGCTCATGCATTGCCCCATGGGGAAAAAAATAAATCAAAAATATACATACATCTGCTGAAACCCTATCCTTAGGGCAGGCACTAACCTTTTTATATAGTTCACAGGTCATTGTCTTTAAGACAACTTTATTTATTTTTAATAAAATGTATTTAAACTAACCAACAGCCAGAGATGACTGGAGATGGAATGAACAACAGGTATGCTCTTTAGACAACAAAACAGACTCTAGAGTTGAGTTTTCATTTTGTCCAACATTGGTTTAGGTCACCTGAGAGCACAAAGTTACAGGTAATAAAGAAACAAACTTTCACCTCATTTACTTGTCTTACATCAACTGCCAAAAGGGATCCTAAATGATGGAAAGAAAGGACACTAATCAAGCCAGGCGTGTCATGCTGTCTGACCTTATCTGCTGGCGAGAGGCACATTAGCCGAGCGCCTTGAAGCTGCCATCTAATCAAGCCAGTAAAACAGGCTTTTTTTTTACTACCCGTGTTAAGAGTTCAACTTTGCCTTATAACGTGCAGCAAGTGGTTGTAAAGCCAGTTTTTCTCCTCACCGCCATAAGGAAAAGCAAAAGATCCTCAATGAACAATGGGAGTCATCTCAAACTAAGAAAAGCCTTTACACAATTCTGGGTACATGCACCTGGCAGGTGAGGACCATCCATAGGTACAGGACCGACCCAGTGTTGTGACCATCCACAGAACTGAGCTGACACATTGGGGAACCCTTTCTTCAGAGCTTCTGTAGCATGCGGCCTACAATCTACTTCTGTCAAGAAAGTTATAAAGATAGCATGCTATCTTGGGCAATAAGTAATTTACCTTAATCAAGTCATGAAGGAGATGAAATCAAGTTTGATGCCTCAGTTACTGTGTTCTGCTTAGAAATGTTTGGGGATGGGAGGCATAGAGAAAAATAAGGGACAAAAAAAAAAAAAAAAGACAAGNAAAAAAAAAAAAAAAGGCCAGGTTATAACAAAGCTGCAGTGCTGGGCACTTGGCAGACAACATGCAGATTTATTTTCTTTAAAACAGTTTAACCTACCTTTCATTTGTCTTTGGGTGCTTGCTTTGACACCCAAAGGAGGAATTTTAAACCAATTCTCTTATAATGGGAAAGATTTACTTTCTGGGTAATTACAAAATAACCCACCCCCCACACACACACAAACACAGCTGACCTCAGCACACAACCTGACACTACTCCCAAATCAAACACCACACACACTGGTTAACAAGTAACAGAGTTTGCAACTGATAATAATAACAAAATCTCTTGTTCTTGGGAGTACCCTATGACACAGCTAACTTTAGACCCTAGTATATCAGGCTGTAGAGGCTCACTTGTTAAGATCACTATTCAGTTAATGAATCTTAGCAGATGCTACCAGAAAATTATCTATAAAAATTCCTCTTAATAAAGGATCAGTGTTCTGCTCCACAGTCTAAGGAAAACAGGTAACACAGGAGTAAGCTTGGTTTCCTATGAAAATACCAACATTCTATGAACTTTTTGCTTCAAGAGAATATTGTTTGGGTTAAGAAACATTATTTATATCATGTTTTCAAAATCAAAAATTCCACAGAAATAACAGCAAGCTATTCTAGTTATTAGTTGCCCTTATTACTAGGTCTATTCTGAATATACCCAGTTCTAATTCCACCGAATCACACCGTTCAATTACCACAGAACCTTTGATTGATCACAAGTCAGAGATATCTGTTTAGAAACCAAGTACAGTTAGAGAAGTGCCACTGTAAAACCAAACATACCCCCATCGCAGGATCTGAAGCCAGACTCAGCTCAAGATGAAGTACCAGGTAATAAACAGGGTTTACCAATTTACCACACATTTTAAACAACCCTGTAATTGTGCTGTTCAGTTCATATTGATAAGGAGAATTATCTAATTTTACATTAGAGAACAGAGTTAAGTGTAGTACTTCCATCACATCAAAAGGCAAGAATTTAGCAATAAA
>VWZY01003720.1:317294-343742 GCA_013399075.1 Chloroceryle aenea | reverse complement strand
AAAAAAAAAAAAAGCCAAACAAAGCTTATTCTACTGTTCTGATTTATACTCCAATGTATGCCAAACCTAACCTGGCTGCCGTCAGATCATTGTGTCTTGCTGCTGCTTGATTTCCTATCAAATCAGTCTAAGAGGGGTTGAATTTGTCTCCTAATTTGTTGCTACATGCACATCTATTGATATCAAACCTTCTTTAAAAATAAAAAAGCAAAACAACTCCACAATTACCGGTTTTCTGTGAACCATTTCTGCCCAGAGTGTTTAACTGGGTAACTATTCATGCTGCTTTGCTGCTAATATTACCATGACCATCATGAAAACCAAAACCACCTTCCAGCAGATGGCATATAGGTCAATTCATGACAGTAGTATTTCTGCATTATTTGGTGTCCTACATGAACAGAACAAATAGTCTTCCCTTTTACCTGTGTTATCATACAGCAGTGTTCATTTATGCTCTGAAAACAGAAAAAAAATTAATTTTCCTCTTCCCACCCACTCCCTACCCGCTGACAAGGAAACCATATGTTTCAGAAGATTAGGTTTTGAGCAGCTTCTTTCTGAAGGTCACAATTCATACAAAAAGATAAATACTCAACTATACTTCTTGTGAGAGGTTGTTAATAAAATGTGCAAATGCCTCATCATTTTCGTATTCAGCACAATTCAGTCCAGTAGTACACAGGGTTATAATGTACCTAAGGGGAGAAGACATAAAGAATTAGGTCTGGAGTCTGGGGAAGGCAACATCTTGACTAGACTAATTGATTTCCAGAGTGATGTTTTAAAAATCTATACAGTGAAAATACTAATGAGGCCCTGTTGTGGAGGGAGAAGTAGTTCTAAATTTAACTATAAACTTTCAGTAACTTTCAGTATCTATGAGGTCTTGTGCTCCAGGTATTTAGGATGTAAGGCAGCTAGAGATGTTTTCTTCCTATGAGCCCTCCGAACCTATCTTCTGTATGTCTGGCTCTATTTGTTGTGACATGCACAAAAAGCAGTATGTGTCAGAGGACTTAAAAGCTGGATATTGTAGCCTTGAATTTACAGATGCCCAGCTCTGGAGCGAAATAAGAACTTCTACATGCAGCTCTTGAGCTGCTTCAACAGAGTATGCAGGAAAAGTTTTCCAGCTCATGTTGGAGAATTGCCAACACACTGAATCAGGAGTGCTCTAACATCTAACATCTCTGTCTCAGATGCTCCAGCAAGGCACCCTTGTTCACTTGGGATCTATTTCCTGCAAGTGTGCTCTTGAAAGTAGGTAGAATTTATGTCCCTTATTTCTGGATTCTAATCAGGACCAGGTACTACCTGAGCTGTGGTTTCACAGCCTTGTTGGTGCAAATGCAAGTGTCTGCCAGAGTGCAATGTAGACTGTGCTTTGTCAAAATCAGGTTTCGCTAAAGACTCTGCTTTGCTGCCTTGTAAACACCAACAGTTATCATGAGGGAGTTTTAAATCTAGTCCAAGTGCCACTCTAGGCTTTCTAAACACCCTTGCTGCGGCTCTCCTTTCTTGCTATTCACACTTATCCCGACACTCATTGGAAATTGTCTGAAGCTCTGAAAGGGCTGTCATCATTCTGTGGGCTACACATATGGACAGAGAAGAATTAAAAGAGAGAATTTAGCCCACAGAGTGATGCATTCCCAAATTTGGTAATAGTGATGTTAAAATCATTCACAGATTTATAATTCTGCCCTCTTAGCAAAGTTCTCAGCTACAAGGTCCCATTTAATAGTGGAATTCCTTGTCACAAAGCTAACTTTGGGGGGATTATTGTCCAGTTTTGAGACAAAACATAAGCTCCTGATTTTTCCCTCTTTGTTTCAAAACTATTTCTCAAGTTCAACATGATTCCTCAAAAGTTAGAATTTGGAGCAGTACAAAACTATGCAGAGAATGACAAATAGTTTTCCTCTCCCTAAATCACCTTGTGATGGGTTTTGCTGTGACCCTAGTGGCCTTGCAAGGCAAAAATAGGAAAAGGTTCAGAGACAAGTAAAATATTGTTTTGTTGCAGCCTGGCCTTAGATTGGCTTAGGCTGCCCTGGCTCTGTGATGAGTAAATGCCTGTGGATAGTAGACGTCTGTTGAGTAATGAGAAACAGTGTGAGGGCAAGGAGAAGAAACAGGAGGAAGGGCTAACAGCCTTTGAAGTTTCTTGCATTAAGTAGCCAGGAGTGAGGATGTTCTCCATGTTACTGTCACTGGTGATTTTTTTTGTGCATAATAGAGGTTTGGTCATCTTTAGTCTGCTATGAATGTTAAATGTTGCTTTTTTATACAAAGTGGGCCAAGAGATGCAAGTGCTCTTTGGGAGCTTTACTGCTCTTTACTGCTCTTTTGGACTCTTAGGTCTGTACTTTAGATGCTTACGTTGACTCATTCCTTCCCAGAGTAAAGAGCAATAAGATTCATTATCCAGGTCCTGGCACTGCAGTCAAGTGCTCTCATTCCTTTTTCAAGCAGAGTGACATACATTCCTAAATGACCAGGTCCCTAAGCCACCTTTTAAAATTGCTTTAGTTAGAGAAAGTCAAATTGTTATTTCCTACTTTCTTAATAAAGAATCAAAGCCAGCGTTTCTAGATTAAACACATGGGAAGAGTGGCATCTGATGTTTCTAAAGTCCTCAGGATGGCCTGCTGATTTTTGAAGGATCACATATAGATATTTTCCCATTTTTCTGGGAAAGGAAGTGAAAGAACAAAGCAAGGATTTTGGATGCCACTGGGCATCTAGTTCCACTGGGAACTGCATGTGGATCCTGTGTGGACCTAGCTTGCCAATATGAACAGTTTGGGTACTTGATTAACTACCATTTTTATAAATAAAAAAGTGTACAGTATCATCATGTGTTCTTCCTTTCCTGCCTTCCACTCCATAAAGGACTTTTATAATTCTAGGATTGTAAATATGACGTAATCACCAACACTTCCTCTGGTAACATTACTATCTCTGTCCAACAGATAACAAAAATGTTTGCAAAGCAGAGCTGATCTCATTGCTGATGACAATACAAAGATGTATTGTCATGCTAAGATATGTATAAACTGATGTGATTGTTACTGAAACATATCTTGTTTTCTTATCTATTCAAAAGAGAAAAGAAAAAAAGGGAAACAAAACCAACCAACCAAAAAGATACTAACTTCTTTCCTGTGTGCAAATTGCAAAGCAAAAGGATTTTTGAAACCTTCTAGCTGCTGAGAGACTATTTTAGATACAGAAAAACAAATTAAGCTGATAAGAGTAGGCTATTTGGTCTTTATGCAAATAAAAGTTCCGTTGTTTTGCTGCAACAAAACTGTACAATTCCTCATGCTTCTGCTTCAAACATTTTTTTTATTATTATTTATTTATTTTTATGAGTGAGTAGCTCCAAGTAGCAAATGCCAAACACTGCTCTAACCTGGTATGCTACTATCTGGAAATTTCAGATTAAACTCTGTCCAAAAACTGGCAAAGAGCTGACCACAAAATAAAGAGGGGAATTGCTTATGGTGGGTTAGAGACTGATGTTCTATTAAGAGAATTAATTGGAGCAAAGTAACTACAATTACAAGTAGGAACTATAATGGCAACTTGAATGAAATATATATTGTTATATGACCCACTAATGACTCCAAAAAAAGCCATAAGATGAATGAGTCACAGAGTTTTAAATATAGTTTCCTGCTGCAATTGTTTTGTCATCAAAGAAGGCTCCACTTGAATTAAAGGGGATGAAGGGCTATATGATGGGGTCCTGCAGCTATGGCTCAGTGATTCGTACACTGGCAACAGAGGCAGAGGCTACACAAGTAGTTTCTATTATAAGTGATGTAAGAGAGAAACATTTGCAGAAGGATGACTCACTGATCAGAGAGCTTTCAGTTTGACTGTGATACCATGGTTCAGAAAAATGTGTTCATTATTTTCTATAGCCTGTAACCTTTTCTGCTTTATAAAATAGTAACTTTTATTTTTCTGCACAATATTTATTTTGACATCATCACTATTGATATCACTGTATTTCATCAGTTGTTCCAACTGCAAAGTTAGGCTCACTTGCTAATGTAAGATCAGCAGATTTCTAAAGGCAAAGAAAATAATGAAGTCGTGCTACAATTTTAACAGCTGGGAGCAGAAACAGCCTTTGACACAATGCTTTTAAAGTTGGGGTTTTTTTTCTACATGACACAATTTGTTTTTAAAGACCTATGATGTGTCTTACAGACACATATCTGGCAAAGAAAAGTCATAAGAGGGGTAAAGCAAACAAAATGACTTCTCTGCTGGCCACCAAAACAGCATGGGCAAGGAAGTGAAAAATTTTACAAGGTCCTTCAGAAACCCAGAGAATATATTGCAAATGTCCTTACTATCAGCTGCAGTGATGTCTCTGAAGGTCATTTCTAATTTCAGCTACCATTTGCATGAAATGAAGAAGTAATGCAGATAGCCTGCTAAAAGGTTTGTGGGATGAGGGGACCATACATCACTAGAAGGATCTTCTGAAACTTTATATGCAAAAGTATGCCTCACCACTTCAAGAGATTTTCTTTACACATTTGGAGAAGTGAAAGAAAACTTCAAAATAAGGGTTAAAAATGGTAAACTTTTTCTTCATTTTTTCCATTTCACTTCTCCTGCACCACATATGCAGATTTCTAAAGAGATAAGAGGAACAAACTTCATCACCACTGTGCTGCAGAAGTCCATAGAGACAAACTTAAACAATGATTTATTTCTCAAAATGAATAAAATGGAGAGCAGCCTTCTTTCCCTGGAAAAATTTGGCATCATTGACTGATATGAAACCACAAAAAGCATCTGGTATTTAAAAGCTATTAAGAACCCTTCCCGGCCAGCCTTTCTCATGTCTATAGTTTAAATAAATTGGCTTACATTTTGGAGTGAATATGGGATGAGAACACGGGGCTTACGTCTGAGCGTGGGTGACTGCTGCACACCCTTGCCCGAGCTCATCCTGTCAAAGCAATAGAGCTCAGAGTTTAAGCTTCCAGTCAACCCCTAGTTTATCACAAGCTGTTTGTAAGCTCTCCAGTAGCTTGTTAATACAACACTATTCACATCACTTATAATGACACCAAAGGAGGAATTAAGAGAGAATATTTTAACTGTACCTGAATTTAAGTTGTCCTCTGTTGCTATTCAGATGATCTAGTGTGTATATAACTTCATCTTGAAAATATATATGTAAAAATAGGAGGTTCATAGATAAAAGTTGTCCAGGAATGTAACAGTATCATGCATTAAAGTGTGCAGGTCTGGCTAATTTGTTCCTGTTGGTATCAAGTCAACAATTACATGCACAGAATTTCTTTGAGTAAATTTCATTTCAGTCAATTCAACACTGGCAACAGTGCAGACAGTCAGCATTTGTTTACAAACATCTGAAGGATGGGTGTCAAATAGAAGGGGCCAGTCTCTTTCCAGTTGTGCCCTGTGATAGGACAGGAGGTAAGGGTAGGAAGGTGAAGCACAGGAAGTTCTACCTCAGCATAAGGAAAAACTTCTTCACTGACAGAGAGTGACAGAGCCCTGGAACAGGCTGCCCAGAGAGACTGTGGAGTCTCCTTCTCTAGAGACTTTCAAGACCCACCTGGTTCTTTTCCTGTGTGGCCTGCCCTGGGTGTTCCTGGTCTGGCAGGAGGGTTGGGCTTGATGATCTCCAGAGATCCCATCCAATCCCTACTATTCTATGTTTCTATGATTCTGTGATTAGTGTTACAGAACATATATCCATAAACATATTTTCTCATGTCTATTGTGAAATTCTAGCGAGGCAGCACAGAGAAATAAAAGAGATATAGCAATCCTGAAGCAAATGATGAAGAGCTTGCAATCTCTTCACTCTTATTTCTGTGATGAGCCCTACAACAAATCAGCATTTCCTGCAAGTCATGTGTGTCTGAGAGTCTTTGGAGGTTTGTGGCAGAGTGGGTGATGCATCCTTTCGTTTGTAAGCTGTGAATGCCTTTTAAGGATTCCATTGGTCTATCCAGGGATCTCTTGAAGTTAAATTTCTTTTTATCTCTTCCACACACTGAAGCAGCTGCCATAATGTGTGTGTTATACGTTTAGACATATACTCATGAAAAGTCTAGTATTTTTTTAAACTGTGCTTTTTGAAATAACGTGCTTCCATAATGCTCATAGCTTAGTGTAGAATTAAATAAAATTTGTAGTCCATGCTTGAAAAAGAGCATTTAGAAAGTGGACTGTTTTGTGGGATATTAACTGTGGAATGCTACTGCCATTATCTTTGCAAGGTCCAACTTGATGGAAAAGTTTGCAAACAATACCCACAATAGCGAACACCAAAATGTTAATGGTAGTAGCACAAATTTCCACATCAAAAGCATGTACATGTTCAGAACTATTACATTTTTATATTTAAGACCTATGAAAAACAGTCTTAAGTAAAATGCTATAACTGTAATTTTTTGGATGGGTTTATTATGAGGAGCTTGACACACCTTTTTAAATAATTATTTGAAGACTTTGACAGCAGTAGCTTAACACTGGAGCAAAAATAATGACATTTTCATATAAAAGTAGATCACTTAGAAACATTTTTTGCCTACTTTGTGTGCCAAAGAGGACTTACTTAAATGCAATACTTTACTGCTGAACATAATATTCTGAGAAGGGTGTAAATCATGGTATGACACAAAGATTTGATTTTCATGACTTTTTTTCAGCCAGGCAGACCTTGGTATATACCAGAAATCAATAACCACCGTAGTCACTTTTAAATCCTGGTATTTATTTCTATTCTAGCAGAGGGAGGGAGGGAAGAAGAAGCCCCCTCGTGACAAAACTAGTTATCTTAGTATTGAAATGGTGATTAAAAAAGCACAGTATGTACTGAGGGACTCTAAATTGCACATGCTCATGTGCTTTGTTCTGCACCCATAAAGAGTCCCATGGAAGCTGATGAGGACTTTTTATTTGTGTAAAGTTAAAGCATATTCCTAAACACATCTAAGCTGAAGGGCTAGTTTAACAAACGCATTAAGGCTCCATCATGTGCTTGTATTTCCAGAGAAAATAACATTCAGTATATCTTTTTCATCAAACAAAACTGCACAATAACTCTACACATCACAGGAAAAGAAATTAAATGCAGGAAATAAAAATCCTTGTCAAGCCAAATGTATAAGAAGTTTACTGTGGGATGTGTTCTTTCAGTAACTTAAAGATGCTCTGCCAGATTGGATTTCAGGAGACAAAGTGAGGGTATGAGCTTAGAAAGTGACACCAGGCCTCTAAACCCTGGAAAGCAATGGCTATCAATCACTTCTGAGGGCAACTTGGAAAGGATTAATGCAACAAAATAAATTGAGCATGAATTCAAATGACTTGGTCAAGTTGAGTCAGAGGAAACGTTTCTGTGCTGCCAACTGCCTGGAAAACCAGGCCTTGCTGTTTTGTAATGGCATGATCTGCTTTTTTAAAAGAGCCAACATGTGTTGCTGTTTTCTGGTAATGCCAAAGATCTCATTTTACACAGAAGACTGAGATTTTGTGATTTAATAGCCCCCCTCAAAATGCAGACAGAAGACCATACCTGCCCACAAACTATTTTTGATTTCTTTTATCATTTGCAGAAGTACACCATTACAGAAGAAGTAGATCTAAAGGAAAATGACAATTGGGCTTATAAATTAGTGGAATTCCAGACTATATTCTAGGCTTTTTTTTATTCTTTTTGATGAAAAGAATTGACCTCGTAATTAATACAAGATGATATGATCAACCAAATAAAATTTTCCATTTGAAACTGCAGCATGTTTGTTTGGAATGTACAGAAGAGGGGAAAACACTTTTCATATGATCATACATTTAGCTGAGAATGAGAAAATAGATTATATTTAAGGAATGCTTTTTCTGGTGGCTATGAGTGAGGTTCAGAAACAAATCTCTAAAACTGCTATTATTAGCCATCTCAGAGGAGAGAGGTATTTTATCTGACTGCCCCAGTTTGAAGAGCTTTCAGTAATACAAAGAAATTGAAGTAAAACTATATGAAAGTTATTTGTCCTAATTTCTAGTGCCTACTAAAGTGATCCATACTGAAAGTCTAATATAAAGAATGATGCTTGAAAGGACTATTTTCCTGCTTCCAAAGAAAAAGCATTCTTCCTATCATCTCTTCTCCTTTGCCGTAGAGAGTCTGTTGTGATTTTCTTTTATAGTTCCAATATAAATGTGATGCTATAATCCCAGCAGGATCTGAGAACATATAAATTCAAGACAAGTTTCTGTGCATAATGACAGAATTGTATTGAATCATTTATTTTAATTGATTTGATGGCAGGTTAGGTGCATTCTCCTAATTCAACTTATATTCAGTCAAACAGCTAAAGAAAAAGTATAACAATTAATCTGAAGCAATAACCCTTCAGAAAATCCTCCAGAAAAAAAATGCCTTCTATGTTCTCAGTACTCTGTAAAACATGTGGAAGATGCTGTAAGCAGTGAAAAGCCCTGGCAATCTGTGGAAAAATAAAAATAAAAATATAAAAAAATAGGAAGCACGTGTGAAACTGTAGTGTAGTGTTGCCTACAGTGGCACCAAAAGTGCGTGAAGATTTAAGAAAAAAAAAATGGAACAAATCTCAGGGTAACCTGAATGTTGTTGAAGGAGTTTGAGCCAGGAAAGCCTCTAGTCATTTACAGCCAAAAATACAGTGGATTTCTGCCAGTCTTGTCTTTCTAGGTTCATGTCAGTCCATATTTTCCCTGTCTTTCCGTTGGCTACTTGCCTTTTCAGTACTTCGACTACAGGGTAAGAACTACAGCTGTACTTGGCCAGTAGACCATACTGATGAGTCAAAGCACTGCTTTCTTGGAGGCCAAAAATACCTTTTGCATGATGTAATCGTGGACTTCTAATTGAGAACTATTAAGTGCCTACACTACAAGCTAATGATCTGGATACTTGAAGCACAGAGGTGTGGAGGAGACAGAGGAGCTTATAGTCATTACTTACCAGTGACATCCAGTCCAGTGGATACACTGTACAAGCTAGCTGCAAAGATTACAGGTTTCTATTGGCTTCAGAAGGGTAAAACCAAGAAGGCAGCATATGTACTGAGAAGTAGGATTTTATTAGATAAAGTGATAGAAGTCAGAGCATACTGTGTTTGGTCATGGGATCTCACAGCTCTAGTGTATACCAGCAAAGCCTGTAGCATTTTTCTAAACAGAAAATATACTGCTTCTATTTCTGCCTGCATTATGAGGATTTTAACTCTGTATTTAGAAGTAATTTACAGTGCTTGATGATTATCAAGAACAGGATAAAGCTCCTGCTCGGTCCTGCTCACTTTCTAGCACTAGCAGAAATAAAGAACAGTACAATCTCCTTTTGGACACAAAAGGAAATATCTGTCGAGTACAGTCAACACTTGGAGAGAGGGTGTGAACAACAGGAGACAGATATTTCTGTGTATCTCTGTGTGTGAATGTACTGGTTGAGAGGGGAGTGCTTTGTTGCATGCGGGTAACTCCTGGATGAGTCAGGATCAACTCCAGTGACAAACCTGCAGGAAGTGTAATTTGCAATAAACCTTCACATTAAAGCTGCATTTAAAAGTATGCATGTCAGCAGCATCCAATATGAATATGGAAATGGAAGTTACTCTGAATATCTACAGGAAGAAAAAGAAAATAAAATAAAATTCTTCACAAATCAGAGAGCTGAGACCAGTAAAACCCAAGCCTGGAAAATTGACCTGGAAGTTACCAAAAGCACATAAGAAAGTCAGGAGCAAAATGAGCATTCTCAAAAAGAGATGAAGAACAAACCCAACAGATTTTCACTTATGAGATCCCATAAGGTTATGGAAATGCTGGTGCAGGTTTTCTTTATGTCTTTGATTGGTTGTTTGCTTTTGGGTTTTATTATTCCCGTCGAAGGGGAATGAGGCCATGAAATAAAATTAAAACTCACTTTAAACCTGAAAAACCTAATTGTCTTGTACCCTGGCTTTGGCAGACTAGGGCGCTTATTTGGTGTTTTACAGTTCCAGGTCTCTCTCCCGGGCTGCGTTTTCCAGGCTCCGTTCGAGGGAGCCTCGCTGGGTGCTGCTTCTCCGCGCGTCCTTTGGCGCCCTCTGCTGACCGCCGCCCGCCTCTGTCCCTCAGCTGCCTTCGCGGAGGGACGCGGGAGGGAAAGAGACGAAAAAAGACCATTTCTGCAGAAAGCGTGGATCCTGCTCCTGCTGCTCTGGTCACCTTGGGTCTTACTTACAAAGGCTAAGAAACGTATTCCTTCATTTTCTGTAGGCGTGCCCTTCATATGGAAACGGACTTGGGTGTCCTTGCTATTCCTTCAGTTTACTCCTTGATAAGCAAGATTGTTTCATAAAGTTCACCATCTACAGCCCTCGAGTTTCCATTTCCTGTAAAAATGCCCCAGTCTTGAAGCTCTCAGTCAAACTAGAAGCTGGAAACTGGATGCCTGGGGACTCCACGCCCAGCAGAGCCGTTCCCCTGTCCAACACCTTTGGAAGTCATCCGTGCTGCTGTTTGCATTGCAGGCCATCTTACCAGCCTTAGTCATGGGCCAGGAACCTGTTTACACTGGGTTACAGCATGGCAATAATAATTTATAGCTACTGAAAATGAAGGGGTTTTGATTTGGGTGGGTTTCTGTTTTTGTTTTTGTTTTAAACTATGTGACATGAGCTGTAGAGAAACCAGTGGAACTCCCAGCTGTACTAGCCCTTGTAAACTGATCTGAGAGTTTGTTGTTGCTTACTATACCCCTGTGGTTTCTGGTGTGTTGACACTGAAACCATGTGCAGTAATAGCCAAAATAGTTAAACACAAAATATAAATCCCATACCTAAGGATCTCATTCCATAACTTTGCTTTTCCTCTCTCCCCGAATCCCTTTCTGCTATGTATTACAACCCTCCCACCGCACACTTGCAAGGTTATTGTCCAGGGTTTTGTCTTTTCCACAGAAAGCAGCTTACTATTTTCCAAGGATGCTCCCAAACATTCTGCAGCTCTTACTTATCTTTGTTCTGCTGATGCACTTTAATAAGCATGTTTGAGATTTACAATGAAGATCAAATTAGACTCCCTGCAGAGAGGAAGTAATGTAAATTAAGATGAGGGCAAGCAGAAGACAGGCTTGTGATACATGTTGTGTACTGAACTGCTGGAGGCAGTCAGCTGCTCAGAGGCAAGGAGATCTCAAAACCAAGCCTGACTAGAAGAGAGGAGTTAATAGCAGAGAGGGGAGCTAATAGCACAGAGAGAAAGAAAAGGAGTAAGATTGTGATCACTCCGTCATGTGGCATGTTCCTGTCTGTGTCTGGCATGATGGGAAGAGGAATATTACTAAGCAAGCCATATTTTTTTTCCTCCTTGCCTTTAATTACAGATACACCCATAACTTCCCACAAGTTTATCACAAAGAGGATTTCACCTCCCTTTGGACATGAGCAATGCTACTATAGCTTCTGTTACAGGCAATGACTTTGTGCAGGTACAGTTTGGTGGAATTCTCCAGAAAGCTGTGTTAATTTTAGCTTTCAAGTGTTAATTTTAGTTTTCAAGCCACTGTGGTAGGCTGGTCTAAATTATTTAGTGTTGCAGCCCAGATACCAGTTCTGGGACACTTCATGTGATGATGACCCTCTCCACTTGATAACAGTATATTTGGACATGTATGAGCATAATTGGAGGTTACATGCATGGTAGCCTTGTCTCTATCTCTCTACTGTTTATATACATGTAGAATCTAAGGAAGAAGAGCAACTTATCAGTCATGTAGAGATCACCTGTGTTTGGGCAATGCCTCACTGTTCAGCTTGTGCCACGTGCACTGAGATGGCAAGACCAGCTATTGCTCCATCTTGCTGGTTGTGCCAAAGATTTACCTCCCTTGCAACTCTAAGGAGATTAAAATCCTGGTTACAAATAAGGCGTACTGAAGAAACAAACATCAAACATCAGTTTCTTCTATAGGCTGAGGATAGAAGCTCTGAAGACCTGAAGTTATAACTACTCATGCCTTACTTTTGGTAATGACTTGACCTGACTTACACGTTGATATCCAGGTCAGTGTCCATGGCTGTAATTCTTCCAGACAAGAGCTAGATTCCCAGCTATCTCCCAACTGCCGACTCAGTCCCTTAGCCTCTCCTTGGCATTTCCTACCAAGATAAGAGTCTGGGTCCTTGATCAGCAATACAGGTGACAATGTGCATAAGGGCTTGCTGGACTGAGGACTTGGGGGGTGGATCCATCTCTCCCCTGAAGGCAATAGAAAGCTTCTTCCTGACAGTGCTGGAAGTGCAAAGGGTCTACACAGACCTAGATAAAGCAAAAATGAGGGAGAATAAACCCCACACACTCTTTCATAGCATTCTCCCTCCCTGACACTGGAAAAGGGAGTTGTCCTTTACCATTGAGCGTTAAAATCATCACAGTTAGATAAAGTTAGTAATCTTTTGTGACATTTGAGAAAACACAGCTGGACCAGTAAAATGTATCAAAAGCAGGCTTGACCAAGTATTTAGGACACTCACTGTTAGTTTCTAGTTATAGTTTCACCTTTCCGTAAGATCGTTAAGGTGAATTGGAATGTGGTCAACAGAAGCACAAATTTTCAACCTCCTATTTATTCACAATGAGGTATGTTGCATTAATAGAATATGTGTTTTAAACATTCATCTCTATCATCTTTGATGAAATTATCTTTCAATTATAAATCTCACAAAATTGGCTTCAGACATTCCCGATGAATTTTTGTCCGTGACTTCAATGGAGCTATAATTTTGATTCATACTTAACCAATGAAATAGAAAACCACGAGCAGTCTGGAGCATGGGTGCTTTATGTAGCCCCATAGCAAAGATACTTCTGTTTTCTTTCAACAGAAGTCATTCAAGATCCCCTGAGCCTGAGGGTTCCTTCCCATTTCTTCTTAATCCTTTGCCTACGCATTTTTCATCCATGCCCAAATATCAAGGCATACAAAGTCTGTTTATATGGGATGAGATTAATTGCCAAGACATGAGCAGTTTGAAGGTTGGTACCCTGCTGACTTTTGGATTTTAGATCCAAGTTCAATTTTAAGCTCTTCCAGTTGTTGATTCTGAGATAACAGTCATCTCTCCTATTTTTAGCTATGAAATTTAGCTTTGAAATTAACATTTATTTGCTGCTGAATCCTGCATTTGTTTCCAGCACAGAAATAAGATTTTCCTCACATGCATTTGGCTGTGTTGAACCTTAATTAGAAAAAGGAAAGAACAGATACACATCTCTGAGAATTCAGTTAACATTTGCTTGCACTTCATTAACTAATGCCAAATGCAGGAAGGAAGCAAACATTCCATTCTTTAAGAATATTAATGAATGAAAGTGAATGATAATGTGGAAAAAAAACCCATAGGAAATAATATCACAGGCAGAAAGTGTATTATTCCAGTCTGTCACTGGAAAAGGAGAGGGAAAGCACAGTATAACTAACTTCCATTTCAGCCAGCTCATACCATTGCCAGTGTTGTTTTACAGTAACATTTGAAATGTAGTTGTTTCAATAGCAAAACTTTCTGGGTCTGGACTAACCCTCACTTTCTCTGGACACATTGTGCACTGCCCACAGGAGTAGTGACCTGAGCTCTGCCTGCAGACCTGGATGATGTGCTGGTAAAGTGCCAGTTGGCCTGGCTGCACGGTCATTGCTGCAGCTGCTGCTCTAGATGAGCTCTGAGTGACCTGTGTGGACACAGCCAGCCATGGCCTCCCAGAGCTCTGAGGGTTTTAGCCATGGCGTTGTCTAAAAAGTTGTGCTGCAGATAACGTCATACTGTGATAGGGTGCCAGTGTCTGAGAGGCAATGATCTCCAAAGATAAAACTGAGCAATCTCCCACTACTCCCAGTCATCCCTATCAACCAGTAACTGACTGGGACCCTTGTCGGTACCAGCCATGCTGAAATCCAAAGACTAGCACTGTTGTGACGGTCATGCCCCCATGACAGTCCCTTCCTCCCCACTGGGCTTGTGACTGGTGACTGGGCAGTGAACTGCCCTGCACACATGTAGAACAACAATAAGTCTGGATATCTCATCATCTGCATACAGCTGTTTATAAAACTGAAAGACTAATAGCAACACTATCCAAACCAGAACTGCAGTATCAAATGTATAATGCCTATTGGGATAAATAAATCATGTGAGTCACACGGAACTCCAATAGCAGAGGCTACTGAAGTTCAGAAGTGATGTAAATGTCATGGCCTTTAAGGACTGCGTGCTGGAAGGAAGATGCCATAACAACATGCTGTCTTTTACTTCTTATTTTTCCTTATATTATTCTTGAACCTCAATGATTTTCTACTCAGCTAAAAGGGAAATCCATGTGAGCACTGTGCACCCAGGTTCTCCAAAACTCATAAGGCTGTAATGCTGTCTGCTTTTGGGTTTTGGATCAAAAGACAGGGGCTGGTATCTCCTTGCCACAATACATGGCCTGATGAGAGTAAGGCCCAACTTTCTTTCAAGAGTTTTACATTTTTCCAATTCTTTATGGAATAAATGTCTTAAGCTTTCAATCACAGCAATACACAGAGTGCCCAGCACCTTGCAATAGCAAATGCTAAACCTTCTGCTGTGGAAGCAGGAGCTCCAAATTTAATTAGGGCAAGATTTCATTTATAATTGTATTTTCCATACACAACTTTCAGTAATCTGCCATTATCTGTGACAATATAAAAGCACTGGTAAAAAAAAAATAAATATTCAGTGTGCAGTTAGCTAGCTTTCTACATCATGTTAAGAAAATCAAACAAAAATCCCTTTCCAGTGGCAATTAGTATCTTCAAGGGTCTGAAATGCCATCCTGGGGAAGGATGGTCACTGCAGAAACGCTTAGCTGCCTGGCTAATCTGTAGTTTGTCCACTGGAAATACACTCAGTAAAGTAAAGCACAGATGAATGTTGGGCTGCTATTCACATACAGGGTTGTGGAAACTCCTGATGGTAACTGGAAGCTATGGCTTGGCATGGGTTTACCCAATCCTCTGTATTAGGGACACTTTCTTTTCAGGACTAGGCGGCTCTCCTCAAGATTTAAACCCAATAATAAGAATCAGTAAATGACTTGTGAATTTGAGGAGTGGGTTCAGAGGAAAATACTGATTTAGGTGCTGCACAGAGATAGTGTAACTCCATGGCTTCTTCATGCCTGAGACGATTTGCAAATGCAAAGTGATGGTATAAGCAGGAGGACACTGGGATTTAGCGCTGTGCCAGATCCTATCCTTCTGGAAATGAAAGGGCATTCCTAAAGGTATGAATTTTTTTCAGAGCTAGGTAGCAAGGAAGCCTGTAGTTTTCTCTCCTGCCCTGCACCAGCCTGGGCCCCAGTGCTGGAGGGAGCAAGTGGCACAGGATGTATGAAGGGCACTCCAGGGAACTGCAGCACTAAAGCCTCCAGCATTGCTCCAGGGAAGCAGGGAAGGGAAGGTACAGAACACACCTCATCTTTTACCTTGTCTCTATGATTTGGCCCTCAGGATAAACTGATGTGACATAGTAGGGTAGCCTTAAGAGCGTGGCTACTTTTTCTTTAAAGAAAAAAGATATATTTATTTATGCAATGAATCCAGCAGTAGTTCAGTGACAACTGCAATATCACCAGTCTTCCCAAAGGTACAGCCACAGCTGGGGTTAGATGTACAGCTAACATCATGCATGAAAGCTTTATTGAAGCCCATGCTAATTCACATGGATTCATCCTGTGTGATATATGGAAAGACAAGAATGGCAAAGCCACTAAGGAAGGAAGGAGAAAAAGAAGTTAGCAACTTTCACTTTGAGGTGTTTTGTTTTTGTTGGTCTGGGTTTTTTCTCCACTTTTGCATGTTTTTGCCTCAAAATAACATTGGCTAATGAAGTCCTTTGCTGAGAATGGTAGGTCAATTACTGTAAGGATTACGTTTGTCTTTAATGAAGTGAATCTTACTGCTATGGTTCCTGCTCAAGGATATTCTAATAAATGAATTCTTGCATCCTAATGAGTTTCAGCCATATTAGAGAATTATGAATAAATAAAAAATCCAAAAATAATTTTTAATTATGCTGGGATTGTTCCCAAAGTGAATCTATCTCAGATGGGAAGGTGGCTTAAAACACATGGTGGTTTAAGAAGAACCTTTTCCAAAGAGATCATTAGAAAATTCATCTTTTACAGATGCAACACTCACAGCACCAATTAATTAATGAAACTGGAAATTAGCATAACTTTAGTACAAAAATAGATACAAAGTAGATGTTAGAAAACAAGCATCTAAAATAGAAAGTCTGACTTTTTTCTTCTTGGTTATATGAGTAAAGCAGAAATTAGACTTTGGCCTATAAGCACTTCCTTAAAAATAATCTTCCCCATCTGCAAAATCAAGACTTTGCGATGAAACACACCTTAGACAAAAATACCTTAATTATTGTGAATTATCAATGCATCACTGAAATAACTGTAGCTCTACTGATAAATCCCAGCAGAGTGCCTGAGCCCTCTGGGTTTTGTGCAGAAGAGAACTGCAGTTTGATACCTGCCCGTTCTCCAGATATTTCAAACTCCATGCGGCTCCTCCTGATACTAAAATGAGCCCAGTCAAAATCCATCAAGCATTTTCCTTGTTAACCTGCAAGTCTCTGCTATCCTTTTTTCTACTTATGATTTTGTTTGATTTTTGCATTGGTCATCTCACCTGAGTTAAATTGTTCTTTTTTTCCTATGGTACCTAATCAGCCTTTGTGCAGCTGTGCAAAAGGAACACCGGTAACTGCTGTAGTACTTCTGCTTCAGCAACGAGGCACCTAAAGCCGTGAGAGCAGAGCAACTGCCTCTGAACTCATGTCCATAGGATATAAATCCAAGCTGGAAAATCCAACCAGACTTCTACCTGAGTGGGAGGAGGCCTGGTTAATTTGATTAGAAAGTGGCTAACGTGCCCATTCCTGCTACCGCTACCAGAATGATATTAGATGAGGGCAAAAAATGGAGGTGACATGTTTGCAAATAGTCTAAAAAGTAGCAGTCTCCAAATTTACCTGTTCCACAACCTTCCAGTGAATTTACAACAGGGGATGTGGGTTTTCCTATGAGTGTTTTTCCAACAATAGAAAATGACTTGATGTCAACTTCTGTTTTTGAATGGCACAGACCAAGTTGGGCGTAGGAGGAAGGAACCAGCCAAGAGGAAATTTGAGGCTTTTTAGTTTCCCACTGTAAGCAGGTATGCGTTGACTGTACTGCTTCCAAAGGCGTATGCTGCAAGTCAGCATTAATAATAGCTCTCAAAAATGTGACTAAACCTGTATAATACACAAGATGCAGTCATAGCACCCTGTAGGACAGCACCCATTATACTGCAACCTCCAAATGTCTAAGTAATAAATCCTCTACCTCCTCCACGTCCACCACATTCACACCCTATTTATTCCTAAAAATCCTCAGTCCCAACCTTGAAAGAATAAACATGTCTGAGAGAGGCAGGAAAAGTCAAGGTGAATGGGGATTTTTCCAACAAAATGTTTTTACTCAAAAATTCAATTCCTGATAACTAAAATAATTCTCCAAAGTGTAACTGGTACAAAAAAATTAATCACCCAAAACTTCCATCAGAGCGAGGTATACTGGGAAGAGACATGAGAGGTTATGGTGCTCCCACAGCTTGTAGGACTTTGTTTTTCAGTTGCATTCCTGCACAGCCTTGCCACATGGAACAAAACCCCCTCAGGTTCCTACCAAAGAAACACGGGTCTGGTATCCCTGCGGTTTTAGCTTCACTGAAGCTTACTGTAGACTCTGCAGTACAGAGCTTGCAAATCTCAAATCCTGGTTGACTCAACCAGGGGTTTCCAGACTTTTATCTCACAACTGGTCTTTCCTCTCAGTGGATCTTAAAAAACACATGAAAGCCATGGAAAATGGACTTTCAAGATCAATTTCATTCATAAACAAAACATTTTTATTGTTTCAAATTATTTTTTTCTGCTACTGTGAAACATTTTGAAACATCGGTTTGTTCCTCTAGAGTGAAATATTTGTCCTTTTTTTTAGAACCTTTAGATTACAAATAAACATGGAAATTCATATTTTAATCAGCTTCAAGAGAAGTCCAAAAGTGGAAAGTAAGAAGGAATAAAACGTAAACTCCGATAGCATCCCCTACTTGGGAAAGCTGTGGAGCTTTCCATTCCTAACAGCAGAATCGTGCTCTTGGTTAGAAAGAGCAAAACACAGAATGGTTTTACATTGGAAACACAGATGAACAGGAACAGCTATGGTCTTTATCATCATAATCAGGAAAAAAAGACTTGAACCCTTTACTTATATAAGCTAAAGATTTTTTATTTCCCTGCTTTTCATCTAAGTGCTTTCTTTGACTCTTGGCCAGTGGGTAAGAAATTAGTTAAGCGGTTTGAGATGACATGAAAAGAAAAGAAAACATCTGCTTGACCTGCCTTTGTTCAGATGTTTGGAACTTGTAGGAGAAATTAGTGCTTTGTTACAACAATTGAAATTGCTTATCTTCCAACGTGACATACTTGATGCATGAATCACCTTTCTTTATATACTTAGTAGGCATTAGAAGAGGAAAAAAAAATGTTAAAAAAAAATGAAGTAAGGTTTTTTTCCCCATTCAGGACAGCAGGTCTTTAAAGAGAGCTATTTTTAATTTTTATTTTACTTAAGAACGGAAGGCTTCAACGTTCTCAAGTTCTCTGAGGTCTGTTCTCCAAATTCATTGAAATGTTTCACTTCAACAAACTAAATTTTTGACATTTTATTTGGATTCACTAACATTTTAATTTTCAATATTGTGGAGGAGGACAAAGTTATCTGTGATACACTTTGGTTTAGTGTCCTAAGGAAATAAGGATTACATTATCATTTTTCCAGTGTGCTCCTCTGCTTTCCTGTCCTCCTCCTCTCTTCCCACACCCCCAGAAGGTTTTGAATCTAGTTTTAATCAAATCTGTCAAAAAGTTCTGCAATTCTTACAATCTTAGGAAAGCAGGCTCATGAATAAAGCTGGAAATGAAACACTATTAATGCACCATTAAGGGCGGTAAAACAAATATACATCTTATTAAACATGGGAGAATCTGCACCAGATTGTCTTAAAACAGTCCCACCATTTACAGAGTAGCTTGTTACCAGTGTTGGGGAGTTCAAGATGTCTGCATGACAGCCTCCTGGCTGAATGCATAAGTTTAAACCAAAAGCTTTAAAGAAAGTAGAAACAACAAAATAGATACAAGGATATGGCTCTGAAGCAGCAATAGGTAAGCCAAATATTGAGAAATCACCTTCAGCTGGGAATGGTCTAAAAGGATGCTGCCTTTCCACAGGAAGAGAGGAAGAGAGAGGAAGAGAGAGAAAGAGAGAGAGAGGAGAGGAGAGGAGAGGAAAAAGATTTCAAACTACATATTGGATCTAGAAATCTAAGCAGACTAAAAGATCTGTGAGTATTACTGAGCAGTTTCAAGTACAGAAAGGCAGGCCCTGGAAGAGAAGAAAAAGCCTCCCCATCACCCAGCAGGTTGCTCCCAGCCAGTGATGGAGATCTGGGTTGAGAGGAACATTCTGAATATTTCCTCAAAAATACATGCGATAGAAAAGTGGACCTGTTCCATCCTTTGCTATAGTATATTGTGTATGTGAGTAGAAGAATCAGTAATGCTTTGAAGAAACATTCACAGGTTATTAGTAAATCATTAATATTTTCTTCCACAAAAGTGGCTGTAAACATCCAAATGCAGCTGTGCTTTTCTGTGAACTGGACAGAGAGGGTTTGTCAATACTGGGATTTCGCTAGGAATGGTTGCACTAGGTGATCACACAGCCCTAGGCAGAAGAAGAGTAACGATCATATTTGAGCAAGGTTGAAAGGAGGGATTAAAAAAAAGCACAGGTTGAAGTATGAGCCTGAGGGAAACACGGTGCTAAACCAAAAGCTGATTTAGAAGGGTAAAAAAAAAAGAAACACCAGTTCTTCAAATGATTAATAGAGGGAACAAGTCTTTTTTGGATTGTCCAGCCCCAGCGTTTTAGCTTCAAAACAGAAACCTCCACTCTGAGTTGTTCTTACGCAGGTTTGCTGCCTGTGTGATCTATTCTAGAGGCAGTCAAGAGCCAAGCAACAGCCTGTGCAAGGCAACGCAAACAACAAGGGTGCACCAGGTGCTCCAGAGCAACTGCCCATGACTCTATTCCCCCCACAGTAAGCAAAAGCAGGATAAACTAGTCTGCAATTACCAAGTGGGTTCATTCACTCCTTTATACATAACCATAGATCTAAAATGAGATTATGTTACATGAGAAACAAGGTGAAGTTTGAAGATACTTGTTGGAATTTGGCTTAATGACTCTTTTGTCATTGTAATTCACACCTTTCACCTCACTAATATCTAGCAATTGCAAATTGGCACACTACCAGAAAATGAAAGTAGCATCTTTCACCTATCCTGTTTGCTTTATCTGTTCTTTCCAATTTTTTTACTAGATGTTTTGCAGACACGATGGATTTTCTCTTAAAAGCTGCTAGTCCATTTCCAATTTGTAACCAGCTGCCTGTCATTTGTTTTTAAAAGGATTTTTTTTTTTGGTGAAGTATATAATTTTAAAACAGAACCAAACAACTATGCAACTCAGTGCACTCACTTGCTGACAGTAGATTACACAAAAGACCCATGATTCCTTTTTATGTCATATTTCCACTTAAGACACATGGCCTGCAGTGTATTGTTGAAGATGGCAAAGAAAATCATGAGGACTGTTTCTGGAGGTACCAGAAGTTATCAGGACGTTTTTACATCCATCACGGAGCCAGAACTCTGACGTTGCCTTTGCAAAGACTAAGGAAAGCCCAAGCCTCAAGCTAGTCAGCCTGTGTATGCAGAGCTACCTGAGGGGTCTCCAGCTGTGAGCTCCTCCACCATGGGATGGGTAGAGCACACGACTGGCAGCAGGTCTGCAGTGGTGTGGGAGTGAAACCCTGGAGATATGAGGAAGGAAGCCAGAACAGGCTGTTTTGAAGGTGGTGTTGCTGAGCTGGGCTGGACCCAGCTGCCTGCCTAGCACGGTCCCCTCCCATGGCAGAGAGCCCACAGCCCTGGAGAAGCTGTTATCATCTGTCACCACCAGTTACTCGCAGAATTTCTCCTCCCTTTTAGTTCTCCAGCAGATGTCTTGTGGCTCAGACTCAGGAAAATCACTACACCCCTCTTGGACACTGTAGATACATCTTCCAATGGCACAAAAAAGCAAGGAAGGAATTTGCCATGTCCTTATAAAGTCAAATTTTCAGTGTACACAGAGTGACATGAACTGCCCGGCTAGGAACTACTGTGGTAACATCTACTACACCTATATATCCCTATAACCTGTAGTATGTTATTTATTAAGCATTCCAGAATAGTCAATGCTAATCAGACCAGAGAAGAGAGGAGTCCCTTTTGCCAGGAAGCTTATCCTCTCAAGATTCCAGTTTCATGAATCAGATTTCTGTTCAACTCATTTTTTTCTAATGCAAAACACAGCAGATACATTCTATTCAGAGAAATAACAGTGCAAAAAAGATGCAAACATCTTTTTGGAGGGATTGGCTGGTATATCAAGTCCAAATTGATAGCTGTCTTTCTTCACGCTTACAGCAGTTGCCAAGTAGATACACTGTGCTGTCAGTTTTTAGCTTTCATTCTATCTTTTATCACTCCTGAAATCAACGCTCATGTTTTGTAAACAGCTGTGCCCCAGTTAAGGAGAGGATGGTGGTTAATGGGGGCAGAGGGAAGAATTTGCAAGAGGTGCTGACATGTTCTCAGTGGGTATAGAGACATACTTGATTCAAACAATGCCTTGCAGATCCATTTTCCTCCCTTGGTTAAGTAAGATTTAATCTAGTAAAATGCATGGTGGCTACCTTTAAAAAACATAGGGTATAAAAATACCAGATTGCATATCTGAGATTAAAATACAGCCCTGCCTTTCTGCCGACAATGCACGGTGCGTGCTGTTGGCTTACTCATCACAGTAACTAGTCTGGTGCATCTTTCCAAGTTTTCAATATTAGATTATCTTGGGCATATAAAATCAAGCTGATGGGATGAGTCACCTGATAGATTATTGTCTAGTGAAAAAAAAAAAAAAGCACATCCTTGTCATTTTATTTGCTTACAAAGCACAACACACACCAAAAGCTGACTGATAAATACCAGCGGGGTTTCTGATGGGGAGTCCGAGCAAATCACACCAGCAAGGCAGTCGAAGCAAAGCTGCAGGGCTCCAGCCTGCCCTTTTTCCTTCTAAAATGACGGGGAAAGCTGCCTGGCATTCAACAGGTAACTAAGGCTGCCTTTCAGTGCAGCTTTGGAGATTCCCACCAGGTGCCCACCAAAGCCACTCTATCTCTCCACTCCTACGCTAGACAGGAGAGAAAATATAACAAAAGGTTCACAGGGTGAGATAAGGACAGAGAGATCACTCAGCAATCACCATCACGGGCAAAGCAGACTCGACTTGGGGAAATTGATTTCATCTATTACCAGTCAAATGAGAGTAGGATAATAAAAAAATTTAAAAAATAAACTCTTAAACACCTTTGCTCCACTTCTCCTTTCTTCCCAGGCTCAACTTCATTCCCAGTTTTCTTTACCTCGTCCCCTACAGCAGCACAAGGGGATAGGGAATTGGGTTTACAGTCAGTTCATCACATATTATCTTTGCTGCAAGTGGATGTCTGTTCCACTGTTAATCACCAGGAGCTGCAGGGGGACATCCTGCCTCACCGTGGTCTTCTTCACAGGCTGCAGGGCGATTTCTGCTCTGACACCCAGAGCACCTCCTCCCGTCTCTTCATCACTGACCGTGGAGCTGTTTCTCTCACATATTCTCACTCCTCACTCCCATAGCTGTTGCACAGGGTGTTAGTTGTTTGGGTTTTTTCCCTTCCTTAAATATGTTATCACAAAGGTGCTACCACCACTGGATTTGTCCAGCATCAGGTCCATGTTGAAGCCATCCAACATTGGCTCTGACACAGGAGTGGCTTCCAGCAGCTTCTCAGAGAAGCCATCCCTGTAGCCTTCCTGATACCAAAACCTTGCCACACAAACCCAATACAGCATCTGATCTGTCTGCCCCCCACTGGGGAAAGGGGAGATGTCTAGACAATTGGCCACCAGGCCCCATCCCAGGTCTTCTCCTGTGGCCAAGAGCAAGACCCCCTCTCTTTGACAATGGGGGGAAGCTGTTATTACAAAGGAAAAACAAGGAAGGGGTGGGAGGAAACAGCAACAAACTATGATACTGAGGGGAGGGAAGGAAGGAGGGAAGGAAAGGAAGACAACTTGCCTGAGCCCTTCCACAACATATAAACAAATGCCACAGGCAAAATCCCAAAAGGCAGAGCACAACCTCAGTTTTCATAGGTTTTTCAGTCATGGAAGCCATGACTACTAGCTATTAAAACAGACAATGGCCAATAGTTTCCTGTCATCTCAGGTGATTACAAAAGAACAGGAACGCAGGCACTGCCAGCCTGTCCTGTGTCATGACTGTGGCAGATGTCACCCTGCATGCCTGGGGAATGCTGCAGTGCTGGAGCAATAATGGTCCCTTGCTGATTGCAAGGGTGATCCCCACGGGTAGCACAGCACTTCCTACAGCAATGTGCTTTTGTTTTTCCTGGGTAACTTCTCTTTAATGAAGCATAACAAATTTGGCCAGTATTGCTCTCTGAGCATGAACTACTGCTTGTAGGAAGGTTGGGTAGCTCCTTCCTACAGGGCTGTGATGGGAGGAAAGGGCTTGGCTTCATTTATGTAATAAATAAAATTGAATTAAAATGAAAAATTTTCTTAATGAAATATGTTGGGGATTTTTTTATTAAAAAGTAAAATCCAAATAGTAATAGTCTCCCACATAAATATGATAAGTGTCAAAAGTTCCACTCAATGTTGGAGGAAAAGAGTTAATGGAAAACATTTCTGAAGCCAGAGACTATTATGTATTTATTAACAGGAAAAGTTCAAAAGATTAATCATACGGATTCTTTGACATTTCATCTTGCAAAAGCATAATCCTGATAAGAAAAACATGTTGGCAAGAGCACCCTCACTGCTGAATACATGATAGTCACTCTGGAAGAGGGAGAAAGAGCTAGCTTGTTGAAACGGCACTGCAAATGCAGAAGAAAAGCAGGTTTTACTGAGCACTGGTTCTAGACACATCTGTAGATGTTCATCTTGCAGATGTGAATGAAGTGGAAGCTGCAATCCAAGTTGTTGGACTACCTCTGAAATAGCACCAGTGGGAGTAATGAAGGTAGAAAAGCCATCTCATTCTTGCCATTTATATTTTCTCTCTCTAGTTCCTGCTGGTTTTAACACTGGCAGAGGATTCTTTAGCAGTTCCTAAGGCCACTTGTCTCCAAAGCACTGGGCACAATGGGCAGCTCAGTGAAAAGCCCTACTGGGGGGATTAAAATCCAAACAGCAAGCCAGCAAGGTGAGTTAGTATTTCCGCTCATGGTTTTGCAAGGGATTAGCTATTAATAAAGATTTAACTAAGCTCTGCTTTGCCTATACAGCTGCAATATTAATAATAGCCACACATCTTGTAGATCTCTTGCATTTCTTCCACAGCAAGTCTGCAGCAGTGAATAGCACTCTGGGCTGCTTCTGTATTACTGAAATTCACAGCATCGCTATCTTCTGACCCTTTTCCTGCATTATAACTAAAAAGAAAAATGAAAAAGTGTTTCTTCTACTCAGATGCTGCTGTCACTCTCCATGCCCACCATATGTTATCTGCCTCCTCATTATCTGGACTATGATAGTAAAAGTACTGAATGAAGCACAGAGAAAAACCCTGGAGCTAGCTTAGAATACTTGATGTTGCATATTGCATAAGGGAGCTGGCTAGTTAGGCAATCAGATTTTTGATCTGATATCATGGCTGGAAATCTTGAAATTGTTTTGATTCTGACCTTAATTCTGCCTCTCTCTTGTTTACATACTTTTGTCACCTCTTTTATTTCCTTGGCTTTGATTCCACAAGTATTCATGTTTTAGGTTGCATGAATGTCTGAGGTTTCTAGAGAAGACTAAACCTAGAGTTTCAGGACAACCTACAAACTTCCAGTGTTATATTAAACCCTTTTTAGTAACAACCCATAAAACATGCATCACTTTGGAAACTTTTGGTTGATTAACTTTTCACATTGTTTTGGTTTTTTTCTGGATAGGAGGTACCTCAAATTTCAGGACAACTACATTTCTGCCCTAATAAAAGCTCTATTAGCCCTACCCCAAACTCCATCCCTGTGTCTTCTCAGCATGGGGAGGAGGGAAGAAAGGGTGGGCATCTGTTACCTTCCCAGCAACACCAGAGGAGATGGAGGAACTTTATTCACAGGTGGCTTGGAAACAGGCCAGCCAAGCAAAATGCATATGGCAGTCTTGGTCTTTCAGCTGTTGTGTTCTGATAATATGACACCAAATTAAAATAAAACAAAACAAAACATCATATTTGACCTTCTCTGGTTCTGGACAAAACAAGCATATTATAAAGGAGGTTTTTGGCTTTCATCTCTCTTCTGTCTAATACATGCCTTTCTAGTAAACAGTTTTACAGATCCCAGTGGTTTCAGTGGAGCAGAAACAAATGTTACAACAAACAAAACCAGAGAAGATTTGGGTTTTGGCATGTTGAAGTTTTTTGGCATTTCTGGTTTGTTTCTTTTTGTTGTTGTTGGTTTATTGTTTGGGTTTTTTTTTAATGCCCTTTTTGTTCTCTTGTCCAGAAATGACAAAAATGGTTCCCAACTTGGAACACAATTGTTTATGACAATAAATCAGTTGACTTCACTGCTGCTGTGCCATCCAAAATGACTTTGTAATCTGGAAAAAAAATAATTGTGCTGAGGAGAAAGGGAGAAATGGCTATTTCCCAGGCTTTTTTGACCTTCAGAGCAACAATTGGAACTTGCCTAGTGGTTTAGATGCTAATCTGTCTACCCAGTGTGTGGGTGTGCTCTGAGTCACAGCCAACATATGCGCTCACTGCTAAAACAGAGCTTCCTAAATATTTTTGTAAGGGTAACTTTTGTTTAACTTTCATTTGGCAGAATCCCACACTGGGAATGGTCAAAAGCTCAAGAAGGACCGTATGTTGTGAATGGAGCTGCTAAGAACAACTTTCAAAGTTTTCAGAACTTTCTCTCAAACTGAAGTAATAAAGCCCTGCCCCTTCCCCCATCATGAATTAAGATATTACTGTTTTCTCACACACTTGCCAGCAAACCACATCTGTCAGGCTTCAAGTGTGCAACAACAACTGTCTGTCCACAGTGAAGATAAATGTCTAACTTTTTTTTTTTTTTTGGGG
>VWZY01003720.1:214209-317258 GCA_013399075.1 Chloroceryle aenea | reverse complement strand
GGGAAGTTTGTTGTATTTATTTTTTTAATCTGTGCCTAGTTACTAAAACTCAAGGGGCATTCTGCTGAGGATGTTCCAGGCAACTGTAACTGTGCATGTACTGAGCAAACAGGATACGGTGGCCATACACAGGCAGCAGGCACTGTAGAGATTTCTGCAAAGAGAAGTCTTTTTTTTATTATTATTATTGTTCTGCTTATTACATAACTGGGAACACAGATAATGAACATGCTTCAGTCGAAGCATCACAGGTGCTACAAATTGCTTTCTCTCTTGGAGGCCCTGTTATTAACCCAGTTAGTGCTGGTAATAATACCTGCTGCTCGGCAAATAAGCCTGAAAAATGCACTGGGGCCAGATTCAATAAAGGGCTTAGGTGACTCAGCGTAAGTTGATGTAATACCCTGTATTTAAGATCTCGGGCCTTTGAGCAGTCTGAATCCTGAGCAATAGATCTATAAAATGCACAAAGAGTGTTAGTGCCCACAATAACAAACCCAAGCATCTCAGCATGCACCTGCTTAGACCCAGCCAATAAAGCTGGGTGGGTGGGGAGAGGAACCTTAAAACCCCCCTGGCAGACCTGCAAGGAGATATTTGCATTTGGTCAGAATCCGCAAGCCGCATCCCTTCCAAAATACAACTTTGTGGGCTTTGTTTCTTTTAAAAAAATTCTCCATTTTCTTGTCTATTTTTTTTGTTTTCCATTCCCTCAGAGAACTGGGTAGACTTTACACTTTTTAATGTTCCTCCTTAGCCATGGCTGCCACGCATTCATATAATGCCCTGCTGCTAAAGCTGTAACCTGGGAAGAGGATGTCCTAAGCGTGGCTGCTTATGTGCGTGGGAGGGGGGCTACAAAACCCCCCACCCCCCTGCGCCTCCTTCCCCAGAGATTATGCAATTAGCATCTCTAAAGTAGGTCAGTGTGAGTGGGCTGGAGGGATATGCTCCTCATCCTCCAGCTGCAACTGTGCAGAAAACACTTCAAGATTCATTAGTCCATAAAGAGCATATTAAGCAATCGAGTCATGTTTCCTCATGCTCAGGACACTCACCTGGCATAAGGGCAACCAGGTTTCTGGCCTTTGTCTACAATTGATTTTCTGTGCTCTAGCCAGTGGTAGTTGTATGTGACCTACAAGGAAAAAAAAAGTCCCAGAAGGGGAACTAGAACTCAGGTCTGCTTGGAGTGAGTGCTGTAACTATTTCCACACTGGCCAGATGCATAGAGAGGGGCTGCCTGTTGCCAGAATAGCCTCTCTCCTGTTGGCCAGGCTTCCTCTCAAGAGGAAGCCTGAATCTATTTGAACCCAAATACATTTGCAACCAAATATATTTGAATGTTCCTTATCCAAGTAGGGGACTTGCAAATTTTCATTCTTTAAGCAAACAATTAGGCTATGGTGTAGTGCTTGGGCAGGGGAGAGAAATTTTGCATTTCAGCAGCAAACAGCAACCGTCACTGAATGTCACAAGCTGAGAAGCAGGTTCCTGAAAACAGCATGCTCTAAGGACACTTGTGGGACCTACAGTAAACCTAGTTAGGGACATGATATACAAAGCAAACCTTCAGTTGGTCACTCAACTCTTCTCGAGATTGGAGCAACTCAGGACACGCACAGAAGTACAGCTCCAAGTTCCTGCTAAAGTTAAGAGTAAATAAGTCCTTGAATTTTATCACCAACAGCTTCGTTGAGATTTTAGTCTTAAATATCTCATTTGGGTCAAGACCCAGACCAGAGACTCTTGTGTGGATTTGACACCTAGCTTCTTTTTATATGAGTGGCAGGAGATAGAGCCCCCTGCAGACTGCAGTTCTTCAAACTAGACCATCCCCCTGGAAGGAAACACCTTCTAAGGTTTGCTTTCAGTTATCCCATTACAGCTTTGACTTGGTGGTGATGCAATTGACAGCATAGCTGGGCCAAAAATAGGACAGCAGAACTGGATTTCTTTTTAGAGGAGAAGCCACGCAATAGGACTGTGAGGATAAACCCAAGTAAGCAGACCCCTTGCTACCAACAACTCCATGTGGTCAATGCAGTAGAGCCTCTGTCCCTTGGAAATAAGGAGCAGCAGAAATCTCACAGATATGATGAAGAAAAACTCTCCAAAGAGTCAGAAACCTTTCCAGGCTCAGCGTGATGTAGATGTCCCTTTGAGGTGCAAAGTGTAGGCTGAGCGGTATGGCAACCATAGTCCAAGTTCATTTTAAACCACTTTCTGCTGTTTTCTTTCTCAGTGTCACTTCCTTTCCTTGCAAACCTAGCCTAGGCTAGATGCTTACTGTCCCTCAGAGTCCATCTTCATCCACAGGGAGCTGAACGCCTCCAGCTGCTGGTAGCATTCCCACCCATGTTACCACAGCAGCAGAAACAGCAAAACATTAAACACAAGGATGTTGTGTGGGCAAAGTCCCTGCATCCTCTGGGTTCATGAGCAGTCTTTATGCGGCTGCCAGGCCCCCAGAGGAGCCTACAGAGCTGGGGTGTTCACTCTGGCTCATTTTCCAGCTGATCCTGCCACATTTCTGGGACAACTAAGATCATCTGTTTGCAAAACAAGTAGCCAGCACTGGTTATACTCACTGTTCTGTGTTTTTCAGAGAAGAACTTTAGTGTCCCAACTATTCAGAGTGAGAATAACTGAAACAGTTTCCCCAAATATACTTCTCAGTAACCTTTGACCGGTACAGTTGTCCTTATATTTCTACCTGTGTTCTACCCCTGCACTGCAGAAGCTCTTCTTCCAGAAATAAACATGTAGGAATTCAGATAGAAGTATCCCCTGATGCAGCATTGAAATGGGGAGTATACAAAGAGTATGTGTATCACTTTGGGTTTGTTTTTTCTTCCTTTGGATATATCTGATCTTTAAAAAGTAAGGAGTGATATAGACCTCATTTCCTATTAGCTGACTACAGCTATAGATCGGATTGACATACACTGATACGTTAATTTGGCAAGCTATTAGAAAATCAGAGCCAAAAAAGCTGACAGCCAGGCAGCACAGTTCCCTGGAAAACAGATTTCCTTAAATAAATCTTTTATTTTGACAATATGACAGCTCTGTTCAAGAACAGTAACTGTATTGGGACAGCATATTTTGATTTCTCCAAGACACTCAGTTTAACACTGCATGACATTTTGATTTAAAATATGCATTAACTGGAACTTACAGGGTGTGCGTTAGATGGATTAAAAATTGATTCCCTGGTAGATCTTGAAAAGGTAGATGTCCATGAGATAACTGGGACTGTTTTGCTTGTCGTCCACCTGGGATCAGTTCTTATTCTGACATGACTTAATATATCAATCCACAAAGTAAACAAACAAACAAACATCTGAAGTCTTTACTGGCAAATTTAGGAGGTGATTAAAAAAAAAATAAATCAGTGAGGGAACCACTCCTGCTTTGAGGTGATCACTTGTTTAAAATGTCTGAGTTTTAAAAAATACATTCTACAAAATATATATACAATTTTAAAATAGAGAAATGAGGCTGAGGATGAGCAGATGTCCGAGAAAACTGTCCAAGAAGGACTGTTTAGAGACTCCTCCTAGAAAAGCACATTTTTGCCTCCTAAGACACACAGAGAGCAGAGACCTACATTTTCCCCATTGGCACACACATAACACCACAGTGCTTCTCTTCAGCAGCAAGAATAAAATATATTTAATTTTACACCGCTTTTTCAAATCTGAAACCTAAGAAAGCCATCCTGAAAGTATATGTTTGATGTTTCATGGCTGGGAAAACATAATAATCAAAACCAATCAAACAGACAAAAAACTCTCACCCCAAACATAAATCCTTCCGCAATGAAATTTCCCTGCTTATTTTTTCAACTTAAAGCTGATTGGCTTTTGGAAAGATCAAAAAAAAATAATTGAAGTAGTTATTGCATGACAGATAATTGGAGTCCAAGCACAAAAGTAATTTGTATTTTTTTTAAAAAAAAAGTTGTTCAGACTGATTTTGTTCAGTCCAAAGTTACTTTTCCCCTCCTTTTATTAAAAAAAAAATGCTTTTGTCATATGCTCTTCTAAAGCTATGAAAAAAGTAATATATATCAACCTGGAGAATATATAAATATTACCCAAAGGAGCAAACTAATGGAACATATTCAAAATCGATGAGAAGTTACAAAGCCATTATTTTAATAAACAAAAACACAGAGCAAGAAGTGCAAAAAGGTAGTTTCTACTATTTTCTTTTGAAACTTAGATTTGAAAGCAGTTATTTTGGAATCTCTAGGACTACGTCATATATTTAAGAAGTCTGATTGCCACTGTTCCAGAAGAAACTGCATTTATTGCCTATGTTTTGCTTTCTAAGAGTAGTAAAATCCTTGTGGTGGCAAATTTAGTATGTTTTCCTTTGAAAACCATCTCTGCCAAGAGAGGTGTTTCGAATGGCTTCGGGAAGGTTGGTGTGGAAGGAGCTGTGCTGAGCACAGTTAGGTAGCTGTGCCTGTATGTGACATGTACACCTCCTAAAACGCTGTTTTGACAATTAATAGTTTTTTAAACAGGGAGAAAAACAACAACAAAAAAAATCAGCCAAACACCAACAACACAACAGTAGCTACTGCTCTATTGAAACAGAGTGACAGTCTTGAGAAGCCCAGCTAATGTTCACAAGGGAAGAGCAATATCCACCTGTGGACTGAATACCCTGGCGATGCAGCAATGGACCTTCATGGACCTATGAAAAACCTGTCCCAGAAGTAACTATGGGCTAATTTTTTAATGTTGTAACCATCCTGGTGTGTCTCGAAGGACCAAAAAACCACCCATAATCATCTTAGCTTTTCCTTGAAAGACATTCAGGAAGACAGATGACGTCAAGCAGAATACACATGGAAATTAATTGTCATAGACAGCTAGACACTAAGTACAGGTATGAAATTTCAAGTCTCTTGTTGACTTCACATAGCAACAGATACAAAGCCAACAGCTCTCAACAAGTAGCTGCAGACTCCCCAAGATGTACCATGCCTGTTTTGCTTAGCAGAAAATATTTCTTAAAAGACTTGCATTTTTTAAGCTAAAATCTACATGGGTTTGACCTTTCGGACCAGTCCAGGAAAACAGTTTTGGGTTGAAAAGCATCTCTTGCTGAGGCACAATTTGATCCTTTACAGCTAAACTGGGCTTATTCAGTGCTCAGTTTGTCTTTTTAACATGTCAGATACACACACTACCTGTTGCTGGCAAGTGCTTAATACTGCAGATGCAATGAGGGTGATCCTCCACATAGTCCTTTCTTCAGCCCATGGGATAACTCCATTAGCTTCAGGTGGGGGTCACTGCTGATTCATGCCACCAGAAGGTGTCATTAGAGGACACAGATCATCCACCCTGAGGTATTACATGGCTTCCTTCCTCCTATGGATTTATTTCCCTTGGGTTTGATATGATTTTTCCATGCGAATTTTTGGAGCCTCCACAGTGCCACACAACACGTTTCTGTGAAACTCGGGGCCAAACAGACATTGAGAAATCGCCCTTTCTCTTGCACACATGCAAAACCAGTGACATGCAGCATAAAGTTACATTTCATATGTAAAACTGAGCACTTTGAGAGCTCCAGTTACCCTTTATGCCTTCCATAAAAGGCAATTGGATGATATTAACCCAGTATGACTCGTTTTCTTTCTAACATGAACAATAGAAGTGAACAACAGAACAACAACAACAGAAGTCTATGAAAGAAAAAAAATAATTCTTATATTACTTAGGTTACAGCAAGGCTAAAAATAAATTCTTGTTATCCTGTTTTCTAAAAGCCTTTCACAGGACACTGGACAGCAGAAAGGAAGACATCACTTTGTTTTGTAGAGCACGGATATTACGAATTCGGGTTTCATTTAAACTCAGTTACAGTCCGTTGGCTACAAGCGGGCTGGCTCCTAAGTCAGCTCAGCAGGACACTGTATGTAAGGAAGATTTTTAACTGTCTCTCACCTTTTGCATATGGGACTTTGTAGGCAGTAGAAAACAAGACAAAAATAGAAAACATCTCTACGTGGGTAAATGCATCTTTGCTGACATCCCAGTCCTATTCTGCTCTTGATAACCAACATAAAGCCCTGTACAAAGTGACCTTTTTATGCCCAGAACAAAGATGATCCTTCCATCTTTTGTATATTTTAAATAACATTGTTGTGAAGTTGCCAAAACAAGCCAGGCCATTCAAAAGGCAAATTTTCTTGAGTTCAAAGAGAGAAGGGTTTTTTTGCACTGAACTTTGTTCTGGCAGTATACTGAAGTGGCTTCAGGACATACTAGTTCCATTTCTACCTTTGCTTAGTATTTTGTTCAGGCAAGTCCAGTCCAGACTCAGCTACCTGACTTCACTGTAGTCAGCTACATTTCTACCTTTCTGTCATACTCATCTTTGGCATGCTGGAAATCTGACTTTGTGTGTTTAAGAAGTCTTTTAAAACATTCTTAAGAATTTTAAAAGCCTACATCTACAATTTTTTTTTTTTTTTTTGGTGTGTTGTTCTTTCTTGCCTGTGTTACATTTTCTACTAAAAAAAAAAAATGCCAGTTAGCAAAAAAGATCTTTGACAGCTTCCTTTGGGGAAGGAGGGTGGATTTAGGAATATCTGCACTGTACCATAACTCTCAGCTGACACTTGAATGAAGTATTAGAAAGCCTGCTGATGCCTTCGGAAAAAGAAGCTTTGCATTGTCAAAACAAACAAACAAACAAAAAAGTTGGTTTTAATCACGCTATGTCTTTCTAGAAAATGCTTTCACAGCACTCCAGTCTGCCACTCAAGCTTCTAAATCAAAGCTCATTGTTCACATTCTCCACCACACAAGCAGCCCCACACCACAGCGCTTTACAAATACAAGTGGAAAGTCAAAGATTAAAGCAAGTTTCTTCAAGATGCTTTTATATCAGAGTTATTCATACAAGGATCCTTTCTTTTGCTTTTAAGTACACTAATCATATTTCAATTGCATGCCTACAATATAAAGTTAATAGCTTCCTTATTTCCTCATTTTAGCATTTCCCCTCTACTCCCTCTGCCTTTTCAATTAGACCAGCTAGATCATTTCTTTCATTTCCTTTCTTCAGTGTCCTGTTTTCATTTGTTATACAAAATCATATTTGGTCACTTACACTTCTCTTGAGGATAAGCACACGACAGCAGCATCTCTTGCTCCACCATGGTGCACTCTGTTGCAGGGGCCAGTAGTCTTTTGAGTAGTGCTTTAAGAAAATATTTTGGAAAACTCAGCTCACTCATGCAGGCTTCTGATCTTCTCCAGTACTCTTAGCTTCTGTCTGCTGTCACATGTTATTCTCCCTCCTGAGAAACCTGTGAAACAGGTCTGGCAACCCACAGCTTGTGTGTCAGAAGAGTTTTAATTGATTCATTGCAACAGGTACCCACCCTCATTAAAAAAAAAAGTTGTTGAAAGGAGCAGTCTCTTAGCGCCTCATTTGAAATTGCAGAACTTACCAAATGTCACAGCTGGTGCACTTTAAAGGGAAGCTGCTTGCTGGGTTTGCAAATATACAGGAAATAATTTAAAATCAATCTTACATGCCAAATAAACCACAGCTAGCGGTGTAATTCAGATGCTCTTACTCTGTGGGAGAGCAGGAATCCTTCTGTTGTGCACCAAGGTGACAAGAGCTGCTTCTGTGTCTCCCCAAGGCACAGTTTCTTGTGGGACAAAAAACCCCCACATCTCTGCTACAGAGGCCTCTCTCTCTGTGAACTGCAACTCTGCTACTGATGTGGATAAATTGTGTGGGCCTGATTTCTGAGAAATACATCCCCAGGAATGCAATGCTAATAGTGCCTCAGTGCTTGCAGATTGGATTCCTCCACGCATAACTGCAGAGGTTGCTCTGCCTTTCAGCAGCCCATCTACCCATGCTGGGCTCACTAAGGAGCCCCCAGCACTGCCCTGCAAGCCCCTTGCAGCTCAGGTGCCATTTATCTGCTACCCCCATGACCAAGTGGGATTGCAGATGGTCCCTCACTAAGGCCTGTATCATTTTCACATCAGGGTGCATCTCATCGTACCCCCACAGCAGTTTCCTACTTGCAAGCTGGTGATACCAATGTCAAGTACAAGCAAGGCTGTGGTTAGCAAGGAACCCAAAAGCAAGAGACGCGGGATTTAAGCCTGACTCTGCCTCTAATTTGCCCTGTCACCCGGGGCAAATTGCTTTACCTCTCAGTATTTCTGTTTCTCCATCTCTAACACATGCATAATTATAGTTCCCTTTCTTTGGAAAATGCTTTGAAATCTATGTACAAAATGCAGGATGAAAGAGGAAGCTGTCATTATTGCACACTTGTAAAATATTGGGATCAAGCAGACAATAAGCAGTGAACATTTGAGATTTCATGCATGTAAAATGTTGTGTTTTAAGAGGAACATGACCTTAATGTAATAATGATTAAAAGAAAAATAATAATAATTAAAAAAAAGATACTCCTACAGAATTTGGCAAAAGTTCAGTTTTTGTTTTCACATTGGAATGCTGAGAGAAAAATCTAAATCAGTTCTTGCTTCTAGGAACATTACACCCTCATGGAAACATCAAGTCCACCAGAGGTTCCTCAGTGGAAAATGACATAATATGGCAATTTCCTGCTCTTCTCTCACCTGGGTAAATAAAATATCTCATTTTGCAGCCTGCAAGTACTTAACATTATACTCAATAGGGCTAAATACTCATCCTTTTTGTCTTTCTCTCTCTTTGAAAACTAAAAACTCAACAAAGCTCAGAAAGATTGTGATTTTTTGTTTTGTTTTTTTCATGTGCAGGTAAACTTGAACTGATTGATGCAACACTGAGTTTTCCAGAGGTTGAATTCACTCACATGGGAGCCTTGTACTTGTTTTAATACTTCAGCAAACAAAATGAAAGAGATGCTTGTATTCCCTCCATTTCTGCAGTGTTGCTCATTGAGGGGCCTTCCTCCATGAGGAGGACTTTAAAAGGCATGACAGTGAATTAGTTTTCCCCTAGAGTTTAGAGCAAATAATTTTTCACCTGCTGTAACTGGGAAGACAGCAGCTGCTGGGCTGTGAGAAGTGTGAGATGGAGCTGTCCTGGCTGTCCTGCCTCTGCTTCTGCTGCCATAATCCATGCAATTTCACTCTCAGCCTGAGGACAGCTCAAGAAACGGCAACAGTCTTGAGACAAAATACTGAGTACCCTTATGAGGTTGAAAACTAAGACAAACTTGCAAAAGCTTTCAGCAATTACACTGTCTATGTTATCTGTGAAGAAACAAAGTTACTCCTTTTTTCCCTCTGCATCCTTTTCCTGTGACAGTTCTCAACAGAAATTTGTTTAAACAATGTCCTACTTAGACTAAAATGCTCGGCAATTCTCAGTGTAGGCTACAGCCCAGAGTTAAACTGGCCAATGCTGAACTGGAGATAAGTGACTTGGGTAAACAGCTTTTTGTGAAAGGTCCCTTGATTACATGTTAATGCTGGCATATTCAGAAAGCTTTCTTGAGTCTTGAAATGTAATTCTCTACATGACTTAACATGGCCAGCCAGGTTTATTACAGACCAGGAGAACTGTAAATGTATAACCTACTTGCTTCTTACTCCATCATCCATTAACTTCAGAGCCATGTTCTGAGATGTCCTAGGGTTACCACACTGACGATTTATAGTAAGAAGTGACTCAGAGCAGCAAGCTCAGAAACCCTTGGAAGTACATTTGCAGAAGGGTGTGCGTTCATTTGTGTTGTCTGAATACTTACACTTGTGGGAGGTGACTTCTCAATAATCACACTCTTATGAAATCAGCAAACTCATACTGGGTATCGGATTAGCTTGATCTGATTTGAATTTCAGTGGAAAGGACTATTATGAAAAAAACAAAGAAAGGCTTCTTATAGAGAAATATTAAAATTGCACAAGAAATCCTTGAAAATTTTGTTTCTCTTTCTTTGTTGAGCTGTAATTCTGCCTGTGGATGAAACAGGTCAGAAATTAAAGCTGTCACCAGCCTTTGATAATGGAAGGCACAGTGTGAATTGATTCCAACTTTTTACATCAGAGAAGTGAAAAATAGCAGATGAAGCTAGGCTTTTTGGTGCTTGAGATAACATTTGGATGAGTGAATGCATGTGGTCAAACATCAGCTCCTAAAAGTCTGAAAACTATGTAATGAGCTCAGTGAACCAGTACTGTCAACTGCAGCAAAAACACTATGGAGAGTTGAGTTTACATACAAAAGCATTCTTTGTAATCATGAGATTAAAGTATGAAGTGATAGCAGCCATTTATGTCTTTGGATAAACTCCAAGCATTCAAACTGGTGCATACATTTTTATATGAGTTATTGCAAAGAGCGTTCGAATGACAAACAACCCATAATTGTGTTGCTTGGTCTTCCAAGAAGCTCATATCTATAATTATAATCATTGTCTGAAAAAAGCAGTGCAGGTTTACAATAACTGCAATTGATACTTGTCTGCCATTCTGTCACTAAAGTGACAAAATAACCAAGTCATGCTCACATCTGCTTCCTTATAATGCCAGATTTGTCCTCACCCCAGTATCTGGCCATAACCTACAATTAGGTATCATTAGCTTTTCATAGAACTGAACAAAGCTTGTCCAACTCAAGGCTGATTTGGGAATATGCCAGAAGCCAGAGGGTGGACCTTAACTGACATAAAATGGAGCAAGTTTAAGCAATTGCTTCTTTAAACAGCACATTTTTTCCACTTCAGGTAATAAGTCTCTTACCCAGTGCAATGTGAAGGTGAAATCATGAATATATTGGTCCACAGAGGCATGTGATGATGTCATACAGACCATTTGGGTAATCTTTGCTTTTCTATTCTAACTGAAGAATGCTAAAATGCTTAACTCAGCATAATAGTGTTTGTTTGAAAAAAGCTTCTGGGTTTTACTGCCAGGCATCTGCTCCTTTCACAGCAAGTGCCACAGAAGGCAAGGGAAGGAACGGGAGCCAGTGCTCTCTTTGGAAGGGATGAAGCTCACTTGGGGGAGAAATGGTGCCTCAACTTGGAAGTACTGATCCATGAGGTTATAAAATGTGAAGAGGCCAAGTGTGGGATTAGTGGTGTACACATCCACAGACAGCAACTACGTGCAGGTGAGAGGCACAACACACACTGGACCCAGAGCTACTACATGCAGAAGGCTCTAGGAAGTGTTATCTTGTTGCATCTATGTGCTTGGAGTGAGAGGCTGCTTCTTCACACTTGAGTTTCAGCCAACTGTGTTGTAGATCCCTGTCTGTGAAGTGGTCAGCCCAGGCTGCGTCCATAGTGCGTACTGGGGATATGAGTCATCTGAGCTGGTCCAGGCATCTCTACTAGGAGGTGAACCATGCTCTAGACCCCTCTGTGCACTGACTTGCTCTCCCCGTAAAGGGGACCTACTGTGACCAGCTCCAAGGTGAACTTCTACATTTACTGAGATGAATTCTGCTTTTCAGACACTGCTCAAAACCAAATAGGTTGCATTTACTCTTCTAGCTGCACATTTCCATTCCTTTTCTCAGCCAGGGGGATAAATGGTTTCCACTAAGTTGTGCCCTGCAGACTCTGGGATGACCCTGGAACATACTTCATTGGCCTGAGACCTGCTACTTCAACCCTAAAAAGCAAGAGGAGTCAAAAGGCAATAAAAGGCAATTCCACTGCTGAACACGTCACTACCTGGAAGCAAAAGTAAGGGACCTGTGTGGAACGCTTGAAATTTTTTTTTCTAGAAAAAGATTTCCTGAATGTGATATGAAACTGTTGTAGTGTTTGTGTTCTTTTCTAGTTTAAATTAAACAGCAACTCAACATTTTGATTTTTCAGGATCACATATCAAAAGCTATCACATATTTTCAGACAAAATCCACTTCAAGCATCCACAGGCAGGGTAATTTCTGTGTGATATATATCCACTGTCAGACACAGTGAAGGTTTCTGCAGAGTAAACAGCAGTAAGATAACTTGGCACACTGGCTACCTCATCGGGAGTAATTTCAAGGAATGTAAATACCTGTCCATTCAAAGTTTTTCCTCCTAAACTGCCTATTCCTTTAGATTAATGAGTGGAAAACCCATCAGGTTGAAAGAACCATGGGGGTGAGATCAGCCTGCCTCTGCAGAGACCTGAAGGTGTCCAGGGACAAAAGGCTATAGGTAAGAGATGTGCTTTCCCACTGCCTTTGAGGGTGATGCAACATACTGTTAATCCAGCACTACCTTTTTTCCTAGCTTCAGCTCAAGGGATCACCAAACACACCTGAAGGCATGAGGGATGTGTTTAAACAAAGGAGATGTGGTGAACAGATTCAAACATCAGGCTTAAAAACAGGCAAACCAAAAGACTGCGAAGACAAAAAGGAGGCAGTTACAGTAATTGCAAGGTCAAAACTGTGCAGCATAATGAACCCAGTATTAAAATGCTGCCAGCACGCAAAACATTCCAGTTAACTGTGTGTGCTGTTCCACTGCCTAATCCTGCCTGTTGAGGGGGACACAATCTGGAAGATTGGGTTTTGAGTATTAGGTTCTTTTTCCAACTTGTTTTCTCTCCATATTTGGTTACACTGTGGTGTGAGTTTCTGGGCAATGGGCTGGTGAAGCAAGAGGGCTGATGCACTGCAAGTCAGCTTCTGCTATATGCTCACAATGGCAGCAGGTCCCCTCAGAGCTCTACTAACCAACTTCAGTACTGGAGGCTTTGGATCCAGATTCAGGATTTCCCTGAGGTGTTACAGATACAGTGCACTGAGATACTTGGTGGGCTGATGTCATTTAGGCCTGTAGCTGTTTGCTCTGCCAGCAGTGAATCATAGTAGTCCCATATGGATCAAAGAAAGTCAGATGTAAACTGAAAAAAAGTCCACGATAAAGTCAGAAAATCATAATCTGCAGGTAAAGATTGCTCTTGCTAAAAATGGTAGGGAGAGATGGATATCTAAGTGTCAGCCCCAGAACTCTACAATGACAAATAAAGGCAATACATAAGCTCCTTTTTAATACTCCCACAGTAAACAGAAAAGGACTGCATTAGTTGCTTCTATTCAAAATAAGAGAACAAGGTGTCCACTACTGGATATGCTTGGACCACTTTCCACAGTTATCCTCTGCAGATCACCTTTAAACAAAGGAGCTGGGAAGCCAAATTAATTCAAGCATCTAAGTGTACATCAGGGATGGAAGACTCCGAGCAGTGCTGGGTTAGGGGAAAGCAAAGCTGTCTTAAAAGTACTGCTGTATACATCCTTCTCTCACTGCTTGTGTATGATTTCTCACATTTATGTGATTGTCTGGTTTTTAATCTATTTTTCAACTACAGTTAGCATAAACTGCCACTTCCTCACCTTTAGTGCTGAAAATTATTTTTGTTGGGAACAAAAAAAACAGAGAGGTTTAAGAGGATAGTCTTGCCTATTAGTCAGTGCATGTAGCCAAGTTCTTTTAGAAAATAGTAATTAAACATAAATAGATTAGATAATGCTAATCTTAGGTGGAAATGATAGGTTAAAGCTAGAAGGCACATGAAGGGTGAGCTCCCTAGTGTGACTGTCTATCTGTGAAGTAAAATCGGGGTATTATTCCAAGGGGGCAAACAAACAATGACAAATGTTCATCCAAAAAAAAACCCACCACGCATCAAAATGATCATTCAGGGTGTAGGACATTGCTCAAAGTTAGTTGGGGGTGAATTATGCTGTATTTCTTGGATGAGTAAGCTTCTTGACTTCTTTTCAATGTGCTGACCAGAGGACATGTGTAAGCTTCACTGTATTTATGAAATACCTTAGGGAAGACGAATTCCAAGTGACAGCCACATGGTTTCATGCAGCAAAATGGTGACTTGTCATCACCATCAAGTTATCATCCCTCAAAGTGTCAACAAAGAAATGGCTAAGTTAATGGCAGGAGAGTGTGACACCTTAATGTCGTGGAGTGGCACTTCACATCTTTTCCACAGGTAAAAGACTCAGAAGATTGACTCCTTCCTAACTTAGTTTTAAATGCCATCGTTTATTTTGTCTCGATATTCATTTTCACCAGCATGGCTCTTGCACACTCATTACAAGCAGGCAGCCCCTATTAAATTTATCTTCCAATGTTAAGAAGACCTAATGCAGAAGGAGCCAAACACCAGAGCAGCCTGAACAGGGAAAAGGCCCTGCAGGGGGTGGGCAACCCAAATTTAGGCAATCTCTGATTAAAGCTTTAATGCTAGTAGATTATTTGTTCTGTGTCCAAAAGTTGAATTGAAATTGATTAAAGGAGTTAGAAATGCTCCCATGCAACTCCATTCTGGACTAAGGAGCCAAATGTGTTCACACAGACCAGCAAAGAAAATGTCCCCGACTCAGACAGTGAGACAACAGGGCATCCTCTGTTCAATGGACTCTAAGCTCTGCACAAACTGTTGGTGTGGTCTCACCGATCAGGTAAGTGCTCAGTTAGGTATTTGTTATACTTAGATGAAAGGAAGTGACAAGCAGGGTACAAATTAGCTGAGAGAAGGATAGCAATAAACTTTTTAACACTTCATAGGATCGGTATTTCAACAATACAATTTTGGGAGATACATTTGCTGAATTGAATCATTCTTCATTTATGTTCATTTCCTGTAGATGCTGCTTCACCTTATGCACAAGAATACAGCTTTCTCACATCTAAATATGATATGCTTAATAACTCAGAACTTTGAAATGCTGTATATACTGATGTCATTGCAGCTAGACATAGACCTGTGATTTTAAGAATTCTTATTTCCAAATACTCTTTGCACCAAGGGATGACGTCCAATGACATGACAAGGGGTAACACTTGCAAGCTGGAACATAGAAGGTTCCATGTAAATATAAAGAGAAACTTTTTTTACAGTGAGGGTGACAGAACACTGGAACATGCTGCCCAGGGGGGTTGTGGAGTCTCCTTCTCTGGAGAGAAACCTGCCTTGACACGTTCCCGTGTGACCTGATCTAGGTGATTGTGCTCTGTAAGGGGCTTTGTACTGGATAATCTTTCAAGATCCCTTCCAGCCTCTAATGTTCTGTGATTCTGTGATTCTTACGGAACTAAATTTTATTTTCAGAAAAACTCTCTTCTTAAACTATTGCTGACCTGGCACTACTATACCAGATATGGCTGAGCACAGGTTTTGTAACAGAAGTACATACTCAAATTCATCTTGGTAGCTGCTGCTACCTAGAAATCCTTCCGTCTATTGAGAGTTGTTATTTTCCAGGAAAGGGCAACAGAAAATTAACATCTGAATTTGTGGTAAACGCCCGAGGAGCCTCACCTTTAGCTTGTTTACCTACAACAAAAGATACAGTGCTCTGTATTCATGAAGTCTTGTCTATTTGCAAAGAGCCAAAGGAAAGCATATTTCTTTCTAGTGGTGCTAGACTCTGCCCCATCCAAGATAGCACGTTGCTGAACATGAAGAAGAGTAAATATTCCCTTCCTTTTCCTTGCCTGATGCCCTGCCACCACCCACAGCATTTGGGCTCCTCCCAAGGTCAAATCGACATCAGTTCTCAGTCTGAAAGAGGTAGCATTAAAAACATTAAAATGAAGGTGTGTGAACCTTGGAGATCATAGAGCTCACCTGCTCTGCCGATGCAGTGGAAAGATTTATAGTTTCTAATTTACTTGGATTGCATCACTTCTAATGTGGTAAAAAAATACATTGGTTTTTTTTTTTTTAATCCTGCTACTGCTGTTCCCATACAGGAATTAAGTAGATGCTATAATGCATTTTTTAAGATAGTCGAGTAACAGTGTGCAGAATCAAGCTTGTGCTGATACAGCCAGTTCAACAGCTGCCTTGGCACCATTTATATGGTACTGCGCAAGGATTTGGGCATTTTTGTGGGGTGAGTTGGGTGAGCAATGGGCCTTGCATTTGACCCTGGTTATGGTCATTGGTCTGTGGGCATTCTGGTTTTATTGGGCAGTGTCTTATCTTCAGTCTTAGGCTTTGTGCAACTTCTCCTTCTTGCCGCCCAGCAGGCAGGTTAACATATTCAGTGGAACAAAACCCTCTTGTGGTTTCAGCTGAGGAAGAAAAGGTGAGGTGGATCCTGTCAAGGAAACAAGGAGAGGGAAAAGATGCTCGGGATTAGGGCAGTGACGCTCAGCTGAACTGTTCAGGCAAAGGCTATCCAAGAGAAATTGAGGGATGTTTTTTTATCACCCTACCATAAACAATGGCAATTGAGGCTTGATCTCATGAACACGAGACAGGGTGGCATGACTCGAGTTGGAGAGGGCCTGACTCAGCGCCCTGGTCAGCAGGGGTGGAAGTGCTGGGGCTGACCTGCTGTGGCTGTTTGAGTAACCCAAAGGCAACGACCTTGCCTGGGTAATGTTGAGGCTTTCAGTTTCCTAATATGTGGGCAGCCAGCCTCCTGTGTTGGGCTATTAAGGAGAGAGAGGCATCTTCTCCAGGAATGGTTACCTTCCTTTTCTCCTGGTTCAGTGTCAGCAGCAACTTCTCCTGCCTTTGCCAAGGCATGAAGAAAAAAGGAGAAAAAAGACAAAAAAAAAAATCTGTACAAAGCTGCTGTTTATACTGGAGAGAAAAGAGAATGTTGATATATTAACAAATTAAAGAACTTCCTGAAGGCCGTGTTAAAACATGCATCCTGACACTGACTTCAATTAGTGAATGGAGTTTCAGATTGCTTTGGAAATGTGCCCATGTCTAAGAACCTTCTCTTAACCCTCAGCTTGACTAGTTCTCAAAAATCAAATTGTAAACAATTAAAATAAGTTTGCAACACTGTGTGCAAAGCAAATGTTACTTCTAACTCTTACTAAAAAAAAACCCCAGCCAATCAAAACTCCCTGTGACTCAGTTATTTGTGAATTGGTCTAATTTTCCTGTGAAAACTATACAGAAACTCTCAAATTCTTCATATGCTCATGAGCATATAACCAGCCAGTCCTTCTCATTTTTTTTATTTTTCATTTTGTCTGGGTTTGGGGGAAATATGTGTCATTTATAAATGAGCTTATTATAGCCTTGTGTTGAGCTCATATGGGGAGCATCATTGATATAAATTAGATTCCATCATTATTTTAAATTGTAGCCCTAACAGAGGAGCTAGTAGCTAAATACACAATTATATACTCATAATAACATGACTCTGACCAAAGGGCCGTGGGGAGATGTAAGTTGCTGAGTGAGCCAACTGGTCAAGCGACAACAAAAGTGCTTTGTACAGCCAGTCATTTTCCCCAGGGCTTCCTTGAAACCTAAAGAGCACTGTTTACACTAGAAAAGCTTCTTTCAAAGGAAGCTCAGGCTGGGTTGTGACCACTGGTGAGCCATGATGTGGGGATTTCTCCCTTCACAGTTCCGGTGACACTGGCAGCCTTGGTTTTGCTCTGAATATTGGATTGGCCTTTAGATGCCAGCTCCTGTCCATGAGGGCCACCTATCCCTGTGTACAGGAAAATATATGGCTGTGATAGTGCAATAACTGATAGTTTTCCAATAAAGTATTATACTGGGTCCCTGGGTTGAAGTTTGTGATGCTGTTATTAAGGAGGTCTGGGATTGTTCTGCTCTGGGAAACAGGAAGGTGAACACAAGCAGCCAAAAGCACTTGGTAGTTATTAGGCACCCTGAAAGATAGGTCCTGATTGGAAAAGTCTCATGAACTGAGAGTTAATCATTCAAACAAAAGGGGAATGATAGCAACAAGATGTAGGGTGTGCTCTGGAAGAGCAGATTAGGGATGGATCAATTGCAGATTCCATCCAGCTGGCAGCCATTCTCTCCCTCTTTGTAAAAAAATACACTTAGTATTTGCTATCAGCAAAAACACCGTTTAAGATTATGTATAGGCTGTACTTGCAAAGCATGGCTTTTCCAGAGGCACAGAATTTGTTAGCTTGTCTTCACTGCACATTTAGTAGTATGATGCACAGCCATCAATATATACTGCAGTGTAGGATAGGCTAAGACATCCATCACATTTGTTATTGAGGTAGCTAAAGAAATTCTTTATTCCAAAGCTCCATTTCATCAGCATCATGAGACATTCCTGATTTGTGAGAAGTCTCATAAAATATCTATACACACACATGTTCTTAAAATATATCTCATCTAAAAAGTTTGTGATGAACTTAACTCATGAAGAACTGCAAATCTCCACACTACTGCACATTAAATGAAAGAGACAGCGGATCATGAGCTCAGATTTTACTATGCTGTGCTTAAAATACTGTTCTGTTACAGAAACCCAAAGGAGATTAAAACAAGAGCCCAAATTGTCACATACTCATTGCCCACTGCAAGAGGAAGAAGGAGGATTGAAACTTACCCACCCATTTCATTCCTCTGTCTTCCTGTTGGGCATAAAAACTTACCTGTGCAAGGTCTTATGCACCCAACAAAAGGATAATATAGCCTCCATGTACTGAGCTCTTCATCTGCCTCTGCCCTCTGGGGGAATAGCCTTGAGCAAAGGATGTAGGGATGTGTTTAATCCGCATGACCTACTACTTTGCAACTAGAAAAAGAGGCCAAAAATAATTTCCTCGGGGTCTTTCCATTGATTCTTACTTGAAGGTACTGTAAAAATACAATACAAGAAATATAAATATTCAAGCATTACTCACAGACCCACTTGAAGTAGTGTGAAGATGAGAGACAATAAAAGTGCCTAAAAAGTGGATGATTACGTGTGTATCCGAAGTACCAGTATTAAAAAAAAAAAAAAAGGGAAAGGAGATCCTAAACTTGAGTGATGCTCAGCTGCAGTACACAGCAACCACAGCATAATTCACATACAAATCTGTGAGGAAATATATCCTCCTCTCAAATTGCCTAGCTGGCACTTCGTCAGAGGTCACTGTTGCCTTCGCTGCTTATTCAGCATAAGAGCCAGTAACATCATCATTTTTCTTAGTAGTTACACATATGTATTTCCAAAACCTTTCCCGTGTTTATCTGGAAGATTTGGGACACTCTGACCTTGAAAGAGAAGGTCTGCGTGCACCTACCAGTCAGGGGTGTCTTTTAACTGGGTGAGAGAAACACCCTGCTGTGTGAAAACAGGCAGTTCAGATGTTGGTTATTCCTTCCTCTCTGCCATGAGATAAGAGCAAGGCTGTCTTGCATAGTGCACATCCCAGGGACCCGTAGAACATTCAGTCCCATAGCACACCTCCATTTAACTAGCATCTGGGGAGAGGGGTTAGCATGTCATTTGTCAGTCACACTGAGGAGCTGAGCTGGAGGGCAGGGATTCCCATCACACTGTGTCAGTTGAAAGGAATATACCAAATGTATGCAAAGGATGTGAAATCAGATGCAACAGGGAAGGGGAAAGCTGATTATCTACGGACCTTCTAGAAGGCTGTGATGAGCCATTGCCTCAGGGAGGGAGGCAAAGGCTCCTCAGGACACCACGTGCACTGTGTCATACTCTTGTCCTTGCTTTTAAGAAGAGACAGTTAGATACTTTTTTTCTCCTTCAGCAGTAAAACTTGGTGGGGGAAATCAAGAGAAGAGAAAGTCTGTCGGCTCAGATCAAGCCAGGTTAAGTTATTATAGCTTTGTTGTCGAAGAGGAATTTTTTTTTTCTGGACAGCACAAAAATTCAGTCATGTTTATTGATAAAGATGGCCAAAATTATATTGTTATGCATTGTACGTATTGGCCTGTAAGGACATGGCAGGTTCTCCTGTTCATTATCAGTTGACTCTCTGATAACAGTAGAAGCCAGAAGAATTAGATTAATTCACTTTCCATTATATATTGGAGGACAGCTGATGTCCGATCACAAAGTACTCAGGGGTGCATGGTGACCCCAAGCAGAGGAAATCAAGAAAACAGGTCGCTTGGTGCCCTGACTGGAATAGTTTTGCAAGAACCAGGCACAAAGCACTTCATTATCTAGGGCTGGCACAGTCACCAAGGAAGTGAAAGGTGGGGAGATCAAGGCAGGAAGGAGGTGCTGTCAGAGACGTGAGTGTGTGATGCAACATGGCAGCAGAAGGAAGCTGAATGAAGAGGAATCTCATCAGACAGGTGAGAAACTCTCTCCAGGTGACTTGACTGAGGTGTGATCAGCACAACTGCACAGAGGTCTGGGCATCCCTCTGCTAGAAAGCAAATCCTGAGTCACAGGAATGTTGTAGTGGTACCAGCAGTGATCTCCAGGCTGGGAAGATCAATTTGAGGAAACTTAAGAGTGCTTGGGTAAGCCATAGGAATTTCTGGGAGAAGACTACTTGAAGGGTCAATCGGTGAAAAATGGAGACAAATCACTTAAAGCAGATCAAGGAGTATGACTCAGATTGTTATGTATTTGTACAACACATATAGATTGCTCAGAAATTTTATTACAGTCTAGTTAGAGACATGAGAAGGTGCATCACTTTTAAAAAGTGGAAGGAAAGAAAATGGAAGTTGATGGATATAATAATAAGTAATGTGTTGAAAATAAGACAGGACAAACTTAACCTGAACATTAAAATTCAGATAGATCATTAAGGTCATAGCAAAATCTCCCAAGGAAATTGATGAAATACTCCATTTGTCACACCTGAGCAAAATGACACAGAGAGCATCACCTGGGAATGAATGATCTCTCCCTAGAGGAGTCCACAAACTGTTTCATGCAGGTGAAAGAACACAGATGGGGTCTCAGCAAGGAGCACACAGAAACAATGCAAATGGCAGAACGCTGGACACAAGCATCAGCCTTTGCAGACATTGTTTCCTCTGTCTACAGAAAATGCAGAACAACAACTACTGTCATTCATAGGAAGCCCCATTACACCCCCATTACACCAGTGATATCTTGCTAGAATGGGGGGTTCATAAATACCAAGAGTGGTTTTGAAAGCTCCATTTCTGTTGCATGAAGCTAAGGGCTAGGACTGTATTCTTATTTCCAGTGAGAGAGATGGGCTTGATTCTTTGCCATCTTGCTTCCCTGGAAATCATTTCATACCATGAAGGATGTAAAATAGCTGATCTTTATTACCCTTCTTCTCCAAGGTTTAAATATTGGATGCTTGCAAGACCAGACATATTACAGCAATATTATGCCAGGAAGTCCACTGGAGTCATTACTAATTACACAGGAGTTAGATCAGGATCAGCTCTCAGGCAATTTTATTGATTTCCTCATACTGTTTCAGATTCCCAACACTCATTCCTCACTAGCTTAGCAACTGTGAAAGTAATGATCAGTGTTAATAGCTAGAAAAGTTGGGACAGAAAGAGAGACTTCCTTCGCATTGAGTACAGCAAAATGCTTCTGGGAGTGAAGATCTTCATTGCTGTGTGTAGTAAGGAGGTTTGCAAAATATGTCATCTTTCAAATAAAATTGTATTCTTATATTTTCCAAATCATATTCTACCAGTGATCACATTTCTTAAGGACTTGATGAATTATCCACAATTTTGTTTTCCTAAAGCAACTTGCTTAGAGCTCTAGGAACTGATATTTCAGAACTGTCTGAATGGTCCCAGTACTGTAGGATGCTTTTCCAGTGTGGCTGAGCCTGAACATACTTGCTTTTGAAAAGATAAGATAAATAGAACAGATAAAGTTTGCCATCTAGAGGAACTGTACAGAAATCCACTTTTCTTTCTACTGAATTGGTTCTTTCTGTTACTCATGTGAGCATGAGCAGGCCAATGAAAGCAAGTGACACATTTTGGTATTGATCATATTTGCTCTTTTTGTGATCCAGCTTCTACTTTTTGTTTGCATCCTGTAGATGGTCCCTGCTCCATCTTGCCCACACAAATACCTAGTGGTGATGTCTGCTTCCTACCCCTTTCTGTGAAATAACGAGGAGAGCAGAAGGGTGAATCTCTGCCCTGACGTTTTGATGAGGTGGAGTCTGGAGAATGGGCAAGATGCCCCTGCTGAAGTCTCAGCAAACCTGAATCATCCCATGGTCTGATGGAGCCCTGTGGGTGTTTTCTAGACAAGAGACACAAGCAGCTCCTCTTTTGCAGAGCTTGCCATTGCCAGTACTGATGCACAGTGTGAAAGCTTGGGGCTCAATTCATTCATCTGCATCAAGGGACTGAAATATCAACCTCTGCTTTTTCCAGGACATCCACCTCTGTTCTCCATAGAAATAGAGTCTTTATACCATGGAGGAGTTCAAAGGACAAGGACACCCTGCTTCACTCACCTGTGCATAAATGAAAATAATTAAGTCCCAGCATCTGTGTGTCCTTTTTTAATAATGCAGCAGAGGAAAAAAAAAACATAAGCAGCCCCCAGAGCCAGCTCTGTAACAGGATGGGTCCTAGGCCACACAGAGTTGATAGATCTTAGCCAAGATCTTTAACTACTAAGACCTCAGCTCTGAATAATCGACCTTGTGAAACAGGTTACTCAATGGAGAATAGGGCTGTGAAGAGCCCTACTGCACAGCCCAACACATCCCCTGTGGGGCTTGCTGCTGTCTCTCACCAGTCCTAGCATCCCACTCACCTCCAAAAAGAGCTGCAACCTGACTGAGCTGCAGATGTCAGCCCTGGAGACTCTGACAAGATTCCATATGGGGGTGGAAGCGCAGAAGCTAGCAAACAAGAGCTGCATGTGGAACAGCAGGTTATGGGGCAATTGCTTCAACCAGGAGCATAGAAAGGGATCCAGGCCACAAGGCATTGGAGCTGCCTGAAAAAAAAATGGTTGATAAAGCAAGAGTAAGATGATACAGCTGCTAAAATCTCACAGGCACATTGTAGTCCCTGTGGAGGACATGCTGCTGTGGTGGGACTCAGAGCAGCCGCATGTGCCTCATTGCTTGCTGAAGTCAATGGGATTTCCAACCCAGCAGGAGTGTGTGGGAGGTGGAGTGGGAGGAAGGTGAGCAGGCAAGTATATGTCCAGGCATCAAGACCAAGGAAAGTTAGGTCTCCTGTTCTTAAGGTGAAATCAAGCTGCTCTGGCTGTGTGCAATCCAGTCAAGGCTGCTGTGACACTCATCCTGGTCAAGCATGCAAGCAACTCCCTTTCTCTTGTGTAAGAGTGTGTTAGGCAAGCACCAGCACAGAGCACGGTGGTGCAATTATTTGTCTAGGCACAAGGTCATTGACACTGTTTGTTAAAGTGGCTCAGTTTCAGGCCTTAGCTTAGGCCTCGAGCACAGATTCTTCAAAGAGATTATGAGAAGAATGAGCACCATCCTTGTTTCACTGGATGGAAAGTAATATCTTCTTCTAGCTTCAGGCACAGCAGGGTAAAGCAGTAAACAGAGCTTCACATTAATTTTCATTTGGTAGTGAGGACTTAGTATAATTAATCAAAAAGCTCTGTCCTGCTTCTTTTGAAACGTGCCACTTACAGAAATTAAAAATAGAAAAATGTTCACTGTGCTTTGGCCTTTTCACAAGCAGGTTGATACCAGAAGAGTCACGTCTCCGTGGAAGTCAGTGAGATGCTGCTGGTTTATGCCAGGGATGAATGTGACCAGTCCTGAGCTGTCATCCCTCAGGCTAATTACAAGCTCATCAGTTCAGAGATTCTTCTGAGTTCACTTTTGGCTAATCTGCTGAACCGTAATTTTTAGCATTGTGATGGCATACCTCAGGACCTATGTTTAACTTCTGAATTACCACTCCTTTGGGCTGGGAAGCTGGTGACAATTAGATGAGTTGTCCCCAATTCAGTGCTGGGCTGATATGCTACCCACCCTGCTGTACCCTATTGTTTAATCATACTTCACTCCTCATAATGACATTCATTTATCTTTCTTTCAAGTTTCAAACTGTTTCCTGCTTTAATGTGATTTATGATGAAAGAAAGAGAAATGTTGCTAATTTATCCCCTTTAGGTGACCTTATCTCTTACAAGAGCATCAGTCAGTGGTGGTAAACATCTGTTTGACAAGAATTTTCCTTTTTGTATTTCCCTTTGGAAGTTTTAAGAACAGCTAAAGCTCTGCTGATAAAGGATGAGCAATACACCGACTTCATCTGAGAAATTACAAGTACAGGGAACACGGTAATAGAAATCTCTCAGATCTCTGGTGACTTGGTGGTGATTATAAGATCTAGCTGACCAGACTGGCAAAACCTTTTAATCGGGAGCTGCCCTTTGCACATGAACTACATGTGTACAAGCCTCTGCACACGGTGACCGCAACAGCCTGTGTGCACGGCTGGGTCAGCCCGGGTCAGCCCATGGGCAACAAAAGTTCCCAAGTTCAGCTATTTAGTGAAAGAGCAAGAAAGAAGCAGTCACCTTGGTGCTTGGCCCACATCAGTTACTTGGCAGACAGAAAAACACAGGGAAAAAAATCAGTGGAACTGACTGACTGACTGTGACATCCTTGTCCACGCAGAAGCTGACTGACCACTTTGGTCCTTAACCAAAGTAGTTACTGCCGCTTTCCAGCCCCGATGGAAAACAGTCCTGTCACACAGAAAGAGCTGTGTGTTTTAAAAAGAGCAGCTCTATGTAGGTTCGGTCCTTGAGGACACTGATAGTTCTCAACTGCTCTGAGCAGCCTCACAGGCACCCCCATTATCCCTGCCCGGCTGCAGGGATCTGTCTCAGCTCCATCTGGGCACCCCATCCAACCCTCCCTTATGCTGCAATGTGCTGGGCCTGAATAATGCTACAATTAGGGATCTGTTTTGATCTCTCTTAAAGCAAGAAATGTTGACTGATTTAGTAACAACTTAGTAACAACTTCTGTCTGGTTATAAGAGTCAAGGATACCCTGCCATATTTTCAGATTCACAAAGCTCAGCTGCTATGGTAGCAACATCGGCCTATCCCTTCTAATACTTCACAACACAAAAAAGAAACGAACTAGGAAATGTTTTCGAGTTTTGCAGTCCCACCAAGGACTGTTGACTCTACAACTTTTTCCCAATAAAACCATCCTACTGGTTCTGGTACTTCATCACCTCAGGATTCATGTAGGTTGTTCATCACCTGAGCACAAGGATTTCAGAAACCTATTGAGGGAGGATTCTCTGCTCCCACGTGATTATGTGTTTTATACGTGGGTTGCTCTGGAACAAATAAGCATCACAAGTGCCATGGAGAGAAAAATGAGACTGCTCAATGGTTCAATTTTTATTTTGTTCCTGTGATAGCCTCAAAATGTCATTGACCTATTCTGCCCGATTCATGCTTTTTGCATTGTATATGCTAAAGGAAGAAATACGGAGATACAGTTGTCAATAGATGTCAACCTCCCTTCACCTGCTGGCAGTGAAAAAGCTGATTAATTACTTTTGGATGTGGTTCATTTAGTAAATTAGGAAGAGGTACATCTTTGTCTAAACTTTCAGAAGTACTTGGGCTGCATGGATATTTGATTGTTAGAGTGTTCAAACAACTCAATTTTTATTGAGTGTTCAGCTCATACTTCTAGAAAATCAGATTTGTTAAGTATCCAAAACTGGACAAAACCAGAAATGGAAATGCTTCAGTTACACAGCAGCTTTCTAAATATTTTGAAGATCCATTTAGACCACACTGCAAATATGATTACCTCCAACCTTCTAGAGGAGATAGGAGTTTACCCAGCAGAGAGGAGTTTATTTTTGCTGCTGACTTCACTGAGACCAAGACTTCAGCCATATTCCAGTTTTGCAATCCAGTTTTGCAAAGAATGTATTAAAAATGCCCCTGATCCCCAAATGTAGAAAAGCAGACTTTTCCTTGATTGAGTCAGAAGGGGAATCAGTCAGTAATTCAATGGTACCAGACTTATACCCAGAACTCATAGTAAGGTTTAATTTAAAACTGAACTCAGAGCCAGTGTTTGAGGAGCAAAAATGGATGTATCACAGTCAAGTCTCTAAACTTACGGATCCAGTCTTATAATAATGTAATACTTTGACCCAGCTTGTCAGAGAAATGATACCTGCATGACTGAACTGCATGACCCTTCTCACAACAGCAGATGGAGAATGATGTTCAGCCCTGTAGCTCAGGGAACAATTTATTGGGTGCTCTGGTTTAAATCCTCCAGCATTCAGCAAAGGATATTTGAAGTCACTTGTCATACTTCTTGTTGGAGAGACAGGCTTGAGGATTGCAGCACATGCCCTTCACAACATAGTTCAAACACAGTTACCCTGACATTAACAACTCAATAACCAAGAGGCTAACTGGAAATGAATGTTAATAGCACTAAAAGCAACATTTCACATGAATGAATTAATGAAAAGCCCTTCATACTAATTCATTTAAATCTTATTAATCTGCTATTGTGTTGCAACATATTTTTTTGCTGATTAGCTGAGAAAACAACTCATTTATAATAAAAAAGGAATTTCAGTGAAGTCCACATTGATGTAGTGTGATGACACTGGTATTCACGCAGCTTTATTTTTAGATAGAAATGAGAAATAACTAAAAGTTTGAGGGGAGAGCTCACTTTTAAGGCAGCATTTCCCAATTCCCAACTCCATTCATGAATTTGTAGCCGCATTTTCATCGTATTCCTAGGCTCATAGCTCTATTGCCCTAAGGGCACGAGGGAGTCACAGTCTCTTGTTCTACTGACAGCCTCTTAAGAGGCTTCTGCCATTTATGTTCACACATCCTCTTTCTGACAGCTGCAGTTATTACTTCTGCAGAATATCCCGGTTAAGAAAGGCTGAGTGTATATCAAAATAATGCCAGCATCAAGAGGTCAAACCCGTGATGTTTCTAAACCACTAGGTCTTGCTACAGCTGGAAAGCTTCTCGGTTTTTCACTGCAAGATTAAGGTCAGACATTTCCTTTTTTCTGAGAAAAAATGTGTCTCTTCATGAGGCCTTCCCCTCCCAGTTCTGCATCCAGATATGATTTAAAGGTTCATGATTTTAAGGTTTACTTTGTTGCATAACTACTTTGAATAGTGTTTTTTATCACCATGTCCATATCCAGTATGAGTTTCTTTTTCAAGAATAAGCTGACAACATGATTTCAGTGACTTCTATTCAGGATCTGGCAGCTAGTGAGCTGCAATAACAAGAACTGGTAGGGTGAACTATGGTATGGAGCTTCAGAAACCTAGAAATTGCTATTATTTATATATATGCATTCTAGAAGGCTTAGATAATTTTATTTAGTTTCATTATTCACTTCTATTTTTATTTTAATATTCTTTTTAAACCATTTTTTTTCCTATGGAGAATGCTGTAGACAGTGAAAGTATTCCACTATTATTTTTTTTTTTTTCCCATCATTTTGCTTTCTTCTGGCACTTGCCATCTGATAGCACTTTGTCTCTCAATCACTGCCTGTGCCTTGTAGCATAGAGCTTATCATCAGAGACTTCAGAGTAATAACACCACATGCTTAAGAAAACTTCCAATATGGGGAATTTCTGAGAGGTACATGTGCATAGGTTAAAAGAAATGTCTTCTGGCAAGCATTCCTCTCCACACATCCGTCATGCCTGGCTGTATGACTCCTCTCTAGCTGCTGAATCACTCTAGCATTTCTTCTCTTTGACAAATGTAACAGCCATTTTTCCAAATGACCAGTCACTATACATCCAGCTCAGAGTCTTTCAACTCAGAAAGCTGTGTCTTGTCTGAATTTTTCAAAACTAAATTCCTCCTTCAAAATGGGAATTATAATTTAAAAAAATATTTTGCCCATCAATATTTTGGGGCTGATGGATGAAATTAGAAGAAATACAGCAGGGGGGTGTGGGGTGTAGAATGACCCTCCCAGCCCAAATGTTCTTATTTGAAGTAGGATATTTATTTAACATAGGCATAGATAGATATGCTAATTGTAATACCTGACAGTCTCATTTAAATCATAAGTAGCTTCTTAAATACACGATTGCTGGCTTGTATTGTTTTTGAACTTAGAAAAAAGGTCTGGTAGGAATCCACTTGCATTTTTCACTCATGCCTCTGATACATAAGGCTCTCAACTTTGCTTGACCAATTTAACCAATTGTTTCCAGTTACCCACTCAATGAAACATCAGATTCTCCCTTCCTCAACATATTCTTCACTTCACACGTAAATAGATCCAAATTACCATGCTGTGCCAAAGGGAAAGGCACGTGAGATTGAATAAATACCAAATGAATACCATGACACCAGCAAAAGACAACAAAAAACAGCATGAGAACTTGACAAATTGCCTCCCTCAGATAAAAACATGTACAACTAGCTAACAAAAAGTCCTCCAAGTTTAGGAAGTGAAATTAGCATGGCTCTTAATTGTTCTAAGAGTCTCTAGGTACAACATACAACTCTCATGCTATGGCACAGGCCAGAAGTGGCAGTTTCAAACTGTCCCTGGGATATATTTTGAGCAGGCCACAGTGGAGCCAGGTCACACAATGTCTGGAGAAGGACACAGGCCCTCAGTCTTATTTCTGCGCTCCAGGAGCTGCTCAGTCAGCCTGTTGGGAGATGCTCCTTAGTGTATGATGAAAGAGAAAGGGTATCAAGTTGCATTACAAAACTTCATCCTGCACTTTTTCTTGTCTGAGGATTCATTCTGTTTGCAGGGACAGCAGCTGTTTGGTTGTCAGGGGTACCACTGTGGGTCTGATTCAAAAGATGGGGTGCCACACCCCATACTCCTTCAGAAAAACTGCGCATGCTTTTTTTTCCTGAGTGTTCTCCAAGACTAAAATATTCATAGTTTAGACTATTTAGACTTCTTGTGCTTGAATATATATATGAGTAGATTCAAACTCTCCTAGATGAGTCTTTGCAAGCTGTGCCCACCCCCTATGGCTTAGGTCTCTTTTTCTAATTGACTAAACATTACTGAAGAACACTGTAGCTTTTTACAAGTATTGAATGACAGCTAAAGCAACTCAGACAAGAACTTCCTCCCTTCAAGAATATTAAATCATTACACCACACGTTGGATTGCAAGTCAAACACATAAATCTTGCATTCTTGTTACTTAAAAAGGAAAACAAACAAAAAAAGGCAAACATTTTACAGAAGACAATTTCAATTTCATTTCAGTATAGTACGATTTGCTGCAAGAACCTTTTTGAATATGATAGTAAATACAAAAGCTCTGAGGGTTAGTAACTGTCCAAAGCATCAGGCTAAACCACTGAAATTAGAAATATCTATTACATGACTCACTGGGAATCACATCCACGAGCAATTGATACCTCAGAAGCTCTTCTCCATTTGTAGAAGTGAAAAGATGGGTTCAGCAGTCCAGGACCTTCTGTAGTCTTCTAGTTTTGTTTTGCTTCAGGAAATAATAACTCAAAAACTTTTCAACAGCTTTAGCTGATTCATCTATTCTAAATACGAGAAAACAACAGAGATGACATTAGATCATGGCTGGCTTTTCAAACACAGCCTCATGGAAAACACAGCCCTTTCAGAAACCAAGAGCTGATCTCACTTCTGGACCGAGGAACCAAATCTGCATTAACAATCCTGGCCGGAGTACTTTCATCCAGATGGGAAACTTATCTCTGAAAAACAGCAAAAAGTATGAGATGGGTTCAAAGATGGAATATACCCAGGAGAAGCTGATGTTGACACCCAGATTTACAGTGTGTTAACAAGTTTTGGCTATGAGTCTGGAATAGACTGGCTCACAAAAGAACCCAGGTTTAACATAGAAATGCACCTAATTATAGTCTATGGAGGAGACAGGCCAGGCCAGAGGCTCTTCATTTGAGATCAACATCATTTCAAATTTGCCATGAAACTGCTGTACTTAGTCAACTTCCCTGATTTCTCACATTTCACCTTGCTTGGTGGGTATTTGAGAAGTCCCTCAGCAATTTCCAGTGGTAAATGCTACAACATGCATTTTCTTGCTTATCCCCTTTCCCCATCTAGCCTTTGCTATGGTCTGCTCCCCAAAAGCACAAGTCTTGAATATCACCCTTGCAGTAAGACCTCAACAGCACTACCAGAAAACAGAATAATTTGTTTTGTGGTGCATATTTCTGGGGTTTTACCAAGAGGTTTCTGATGTACCTCTGCACATGGCAGTGAGGCTCAAGGATGCCCCATGTCAAACCACCCGAATGTCTCTCCTTGTCTGCAGTTCTAGGTGAGCCACTTTGCTCCTTATGCAGGGCACCTGCCCATTTTCTTTTCCACTGGAAGGGAACCTCAACCACCATTACACTGAGTGAGCAGCAAAGTAAGCTAGCTGACATGAAAGGAAGGGAAAAGAGGCCTCTTAAGTGGCACCTTGCTTAAGAGACACCTCTCTGTCGATGACTTACTCTGTGTTCTCTGAATCTGATTTATGGGTCTAAGGATACCTACATCCTTTCTTTCCTAAAACATTCCTTAAAACATTCCTAACTGGGTGGTGAAAGAATGTGTATCACTACTTTCCTTGAAGCTTGAGGAGTGGAGGAAATGCCACATTTCTTTCCTTCCCACATTTTTTCCTTATCTGTACGGTCTTGCGTTTGGTGCACCTAGTAAGAAGTCAGAAATGTGGATTCACTTCCAGTTCTGCTTTTGAGGACTCAGACTTATGTTTCCCTTCATGACCTGTTCCAAAACATGCTTAGGGCGTTCTGCTCTATTCTTGCTAATGTTCCACCTTTTACTTAAACACTGGTGACCAGAGGAAGGAGACAAATCTCTGTAACTCACTGTCTCACATGCCCAGCAGAGAGAAGCGCTCTGCCTTCTCCTCCCTTCTCCAGGGGCTGTGTCTATGTTTTGTCCAAGCATCAGCCTCATAACAGCTCTATAATCAGAGGGACAGCGACATACCCACATCTTTCACCTCTGCAGGAGTGACCGACCTGCTGGGTTACACAGTCATGCTCTTCTTCCCCTCCCACCCTCGGTGTACACAAAAGAGTGGGAAAGAGTATCTCAGAGTCCCATGTGGATCCTGCCTCACTGTGCCTGTGTCCCTCTCTCACAGTGAATCATAGAGCATTTCCATGCAAACCTCCTGAGAATGGAGGGATAAGCCTTCCCTGTGATTCCCACACACACCCAGTCCTGTTAAGTCCCCAGTCTCGCCTACTGACTGTTGAGTTAGGCAGCAGAGAAAGATGGTGCTGGATTGCTCCAGGCAAAGCAGAGGGAAATGAACCATCTCTTCTCCAACACCCTTGGTGAGAGCTCCAACCTCTGGATAACAGAGACGGCTCCAACAGGACTGCATCTGGATGTATTTTAAAGGCAACTGGTGATTATTAGTGTGCATTTTGTGCAGGCCCCAAGCTGAGTGTGCAGTGGCATGCTGACTAGCCAGACAGAGACTGTCAGCCCAACAGCTGGAGGAACATCTCACCTGTGAATCCCAGCAGTGATGAGACATCCCTCTGTTCCTGAGCCACATACTCACCCTGTGAGCCTGGCAATGACTCCAAGCAGAACACAGCATCTCATGAGCTCACAGGTTAAGAATGCAACCACCACCAGTAGACACATCAAGTGCAGTGTATATTTTATTGGTTTTATTTCCAAGAAAGGTAAAAACCAGACGGAAGAAGAAATGCATAGCGTGATCTCTACAATTTAGGAACAATGATCATGGTTTTTGAGCAGTCATTCCATTTGATTTGTGTATAATTTTGACAGAAGAGAGACCTAAAATTTTGAAGGATGACATTGAAAGTATATAAATCACAAACTGTATCTGAAATATCTTAGTCATATCAGAGAACACAGAGTTCAGAGGCTTCTCCTAAAAGTGCTGATTTCTGTTCTATGATTTCAGCCTCTTGCCTATTATTAGGGCTTGTAATAATCGCCATTTTTGCCTTGAGATTTGAGAAGGAGTTAAGTCCTACAGAAAATTGAACGTGTCTAAATAATTAATTGTAAAGAAATACAGACTTTCAAATATAGAGAGGACTTTCTACATACAGCACTATAGAAATACTGTATTAAGTACATTTCTTATCCATACAGGGTAAACACGTATCTGCAATTATTTAAAAGATTTAATTTTTTCAGCAATAGGAGTACTTAGATGAAAGAACCTGCATTCATATGAAATGGTCTTTTTTTCTGTATACTCTGAAGATGGAGAAGTCACCCCTAATAGAACATACAATCTTTCTATGTATTTCAAAGTCTTTATGCCCTTTTCATTCCTGCAGTACCTGGCTTTCCATTATGCTAAGTTTCTTCTTTCTTTGATTTTTTTTTCCCTTCACAATATGGGAGGGATATTCTTTCTACAAGCTGACAGAGCATGTCATTTAAAAGTGACTCTTCCTACTTCAAGATTTTCCACAGAGTATTGGCACTGAAAAGAATTTGTCCTCACTGATGGGAAGACATATCAATACTGGCAGGAACACTCCACTTACTAGAAGGGAAATATTACCCTTTGTTGAGATGAAAGATTCCTTATGTCTCTTCCATCAATCTGAAGCATTATGACATTTCCTATCACTGTAGCACAAAGATGTTCCTTCTGGGAAATGCACAAAATATACTAATGAGTATGTTCATATATCAGACAAAATCTTCCCCCCCACCCCGTCAAAAGACAAAATTATTTTTGATCTAATACTCCTAAGCCACAGCAGAAATAAAGTGTAATTGCCTGTAAATAATAGGTCAAAATGACCAAGCATGACATTTTTAAAGTTCAAATCCTCCCATCCTTAGTTATCATACATTGCATTAGGGCTATTCTCAAACAGTATTTGTCAAGCCACTGTGTACCAAAGTGACTTATTTTGTAGTAAATCCAATAACAAGTGAAACAGAGCTTGCTGAGGTTTGCTTTCAATTTCCTTTTCTAACGTCTGTGCCATTTTAAACAAATGACATACTGGTGAGGTGAAGAGGACAGAGCAAAGCACCAGAGATCACCTGAAGGTCAGCATACAGCAGGTCTCTTCATATTAAATTTGCCAGAGCTTTGCTGGCTTTCTATCCAACAAAACAATGCTCTGCATAACACAAAGGCAAAGAGTGAAACAGTTAAGAGAGTCAGATACCAGGAAACTGCTTTTTAAGGTTCCAAAAAGCCTGCTCATTACAACATCTGATAATTGACTATTAGACAGATACCCCCCTCACCCCCCACCCTCCGGCTTTTCAAAGCAGACATCAAGGAGCAGTTCTTGGGCTCTGAAGTGGGAGATACAACTCTCAAAACTGATCCTCAGTTTACATATACATGAAACACTTCTCTCTTTGCACGTATTTTATGGCAGGTTGTAAGAAACAGATAATGTCTCTTCTTATTTCCATTACAAAGCTCTGCTGGGAGACTAATAAGAGCCTGTTCCAGCTGAAGTGAGTAAAACCAGTTCTTCAAAAGAACAAGAGAAAAGAAAAGAAAAGAAAAGAAAAGAAAAGAAAAGAAAAGAAAAGAAAAGAAAAGAAAAGAAAAGAAAAGAAAAGAAAAGAAAAGAAAAGAAAAGAAAAGAAAAGAAAAGAAAAGAGAAAAGGAGAAAGGACCAGTTAAAAAAAAAAAAAGAAATTAAAAAGACAATCTTTGAATTCTGATTTGCACACTGGGCAATGCACTTTCTTTTCCCCATTGTACCCTTATGCTGCTCTGGGGTAGCCGCTCCCCTTTCAGACTGACTGTTTGACCAATTCTTTCACAAAGCTGCTTGCTCCCCTCCAGGGATATACTCAAGCAACTCAAGGATTGCTTCAGCCAGAAGCACTTTCACACAGTCTGAGCCAAAACTGCTCCAAGGAAGACCTAAATCATGCTACATGAGAGTACCGATGCTTTTTAATAGGGTCAGAATCCCAAATGGCAATAGAGCAGCCAATCTAGGGGAATTCCCTCTTCCTGGAAGCAAGAAATCGCCCCGTGGCTGGCTGGACACATATTTGGCATCATAAACCAGCTGACCTCAGTCTCTTCAGTCTTGCATTACATTGACTTTCCATGTGCCTTTTGCTGTGTGGCTTTCTTTATTTCTTTTTAATTTTCACAGTAATTGATATTTCAGAGTAAGTGCTAGGTTTCAGATATTTGCTGTCAGAAATCAGGAAGCATGAGTCATATAAGGAACAAAAAAGCCTTCTAAGAATGACATTACCAAATGCACAAAGAGTGAGAAAAGAAGAATACTTTAACCTGTTCAGGATGGAGAGGCATCCAAACTTTCAAGAGTTCCCTTAAATTGCCATTAGAGAGCACTGAAGTAAGAAGAGATTGTACAAAAACCATGGCTGTGTTAGTTGAAAAATCTCTAATTAGAAAAAAAGTTGTCAACGTCCACAGATACGTAAGACAAGTGTGTGGGAAGCCATCACGTGAAATAAATCAGTTGGAAATGCAGAAAATGGAAACAAGAGAAAGAAGTCAAGAACAAATGGATGAAATTGATTCCCAGAGAATGTGCTTTGTAAACAGTGTAACGAATCTTCCCTGATCTTTGTGCCTTTTTGGCATCCTCACACACAACTTTTGAAGAGGGAGACATGGATTTCACAGCAACAGTTCCCTCTTCTCCAGTGCTTTCAGACTGCCTACACATCACCTTCAGTTTCTTTTTTGAAAAGCTGAATGGACTGCTGCTTTCATGCCACTATCCCACTGTTCCCTTCCCACCCGTAGTACTTTAATATGTCCTGCATCCTCTCTCCCAAATGTGGTTTCCACAAAGCAACATAAGGAAGCAGCGTTTTGTTGTGCTTACTTTCCTTCATTGAGATGTGGGGCTTGTGTTGGAAGTTATCTGCCAGTAAAACTTGACCAAACCTGCTGCATCCTGAAGCAATTGAGCAAAATAGAGTTATGGCTGCTGTAACCCAATCACAAGCAAAAACACGTAGGTGAGTTGTAATTATCAAGGGTTCTGCCATCTGATAACATTTGTAGCAAATAGAAAATTAAAAGACTCAAACCAGAGGCAAATGAGGCTTTTCCTTTTTTTTTTTTTTTTTTGAATAAGTGACTCTTGACTTTTCCTTGGGGTCGCATATAAATCTCTTCTCCACCAGAGAATCTATCCTGAACATTTTTCTTCACTGGATGTTGGGGGCTGAATTTCTGTGTTCTCCTTCAGCACTGGGAGGACTTGAGCCCCAACTGATAAAGTATCTGGCAAGGAAGAGCGCAAGGGCTGGTTCATCAGGTATATGCCAAAGTTTGTCTGAAAAAAGCAAAATATTTACTGAGACACAAATTATGTTAATGAGAGCTATAGAGGATCTCACAACCCAGATATGTTTAGAAAAACAATATTGCTTTAAGAATAAGGAGGTATACACTATCTCCATGTAATTAAGAACATTTAAAACTAATTTATTATAATAGAATAGTAAACAAAAAATAACCTCTTGCTATTCAAGAAGAATACCTTAAGTAAGTGGATAAATAACATTGTATTTCATCATGAGTTCCATAGTATCTATCATATACGTAATTTACACTCCCCCACTGTCTTGTCATTTAATTACTGTTCTGGCTTCTTGTCAAATATGTTAATGCATTATCACAAATAAAGTCTAGGGAGCATAAGAATGCGTGTATGTTCAAACAGTAAGGAAAAGTCTTACATCTTCTACCATGAATTATTCACTTTGGTAACAGACCTTTGTTCTGTCTAGCCTTCATGAAGTTCTCTTCATTTTTATATTTTAGTATATTTTACAGAAAATATTCAGAAAGTTTGTTTTATAAGAACTACCGCTTGTTACCTGTCATTACCTATGAAGCCATCCTACATAAATATTAGAGATACTTAGATATGTGTCCTTGTGATACAGAATTATAAAGAAAAGAGGAACAGAATAACCACTTTACCCACTGACCATGCAGCCCTTGCAGGTACCAAAAACCTGATCTGAGTGTCCACACTCTTATGTGTGGTCTTGATTTTAAACATGTAGAATGTTACAGTTGTAGCTGTGAACAGCTGAGTGTGATCTGGAAATGTCACAGTAAGTCACTGTTTTTGTTTTTGTGGTTTTGTTTTCCAACAGTAGAGAATTTAGAAATGTGCAAGAAACAGACTTGCAATCTCATGACAGTATTTTCCAAAAAATCAGATAATAGTTAAAGGAATATGTAAAGAAAGAAAGAAAGGAATGTTGAAGACCATGTTGAATTGACAATTGATTTGTAGACTTCAGAATATCTTTATTTTTCAAACCAAGGACCTTGGAATCCCAATACTAATTTTCTTGGTTTTTTTTTTTTTTTTTTAACAGGTTTCAATAAAAAGTATTTTATTTTGGTAGGCTACAGCCACAATGTACCAGTCACTCTGAAGTGTAAAGTAAATAAATAAGCAAATAGAATTAATTAAAACCAAAACTCTATTCTCCTCCTCAATTTCCTGATTATATTTACTGCCATTGTACAGATCAATCAATCAACTTGAAATGAGGGAATTACATTTACAGCAGGTTTAGAAAAATATGGAAGGTAAAAGGAGTTGCAATATATTAAAAAATACAGTGTTTGTTATTAAGGGAGCGTATCTGACAGACTAAATTTACAGGCAATATGTTTTTTCCTGTTCTTGCACTGTATAAAGAAAGATGCAGTAAGACAAGGTAACATGAAACAGCTTTTCGTCTTTGAAGAGTTAGTGAAAGGTAAGGCTGAGGGCTACTCCCAAGTAAGGGACGTTCTGTAAAGCAGAGAACATGGCCTCAGACTCTGAAATTGTATCCTTCCGTTTCATCTGTAATCCTAAACATTAAAAAGAAAAACAGCTCCAAAGCAGAGGTTTTCTGGCTACTTCTGCTATTCCTTCATCTCACATTTGATGTGTATGGGGTATAAATTGGACCTGATCAGGCCTATCCTACTAATAAGACTTTTTAGATACCTGTGACCACAATGTTGCCAACACTGGTGGACACAGGGTAGTTCCTTATGGTCAGTGTTCTAGGATTTAATGCTGAGGAACCACTGAAGCACAGTAAGACCCCAATCCTCTAGCACAGTGACTGTGTTGGATCAGCCATGATGCTAAAATGGTAAGTTAGAAACTGTTTCACTTAAATTATTATAAGTACATAGTATCATTTTTCCATTCTTGCTTTTCTCTTATTTTTTGACAATCTGTGGTTTCTCTACAAATACTGTAAAATGAGTATTAGTCCATGCTACACCACATTTCCTTCAAGAGGGAATTTTGTAACTCATTCATGTATCAACTTAATTGATACGTGGGAAGTTTTTATTTATATTTACTGCACTGACATTTTGATTTATCTTAAAACAAGACTAAAATAAATCTGGGCAGACTGCTCACTGCAAGAATCTTTTTTCTTTAAGCACATAAAACCATTCAGAATTATTTAAGAAAAGTCATGTGTGAATACATCTTACTTCAGAAGTTCTCAAATATTCTTTTAATATTGGTCCTTAGTATTTCCCTCCTCTGATTTGGCATCAAAAGTCTCTCAGTATTTTTTTCAGTGCTGAGACTGGGTGATACTTAAGGAATTTTCAAGGTGATGGTAGACTGGTGGTATACATAGTTTAGTACTAGCACATGCTTGGAATTGCTGACCTCTTCCTTTTGTGAATGTTCTTAAGATCGAAATTTAGCTTGTGATTACCAGAAGTGGATTTAATACCTTTTAAGTAAATTTCCTTGTTTTTTCAATAGCTATAAATATTGACTTAGCAAATCCTGGTAATAGCAACCCCTCCCCCGAGCAACCCCAGAAGCAGTTCATCCTGCCATTTCAGATGTTTCCAGAGAAAGACAAAAGGTAGAAATCAGCCCTTCTTACAATTCAACATTGAAAAATGAGGCTTTTGGGCACAGAGATTACAGACTGCAGAATTATTCCAATGAACTACACAATCTCTCTCTGCTATTGCTACCTTTTCCTGACTTCAAGGGCATTTTATTCTGCATGTAGCCTCCTCGGACCACGCCAAAAACTGGGCAGATAGTACTTGACTCTGAGTTCTACATCTTTATCTGCTTAGTCTTCTGGTGGCAGTATGGGCTCTTCCCATCACTCTTAAACTTCACGGAGACAAAAAACGTAAAGCTTCTTGATTAGTAAGAAGCACAACACTTCACTGCTGGGAGAAATACATAAATTGTATTTATTCTTGCCAACAATGAATCATATGATAGTCATCACACTCACTTAAAGGAGGAAGTGTAAAATGCTGTCATTCTTGCATGTTGTTTCAAGTACATTTACTGGATCAACAGTAATACGAACTGCTTAGATATACACTGACAGAGAAATATCCTGGATCCTGTGTCTCTTTTGTAAGATAGAAACCTGAGGTGCTACATCTGACAAAGGCTGAGATGAGATGCCTTCAAGCTACAGCTCCTAAACAATCAGTTAATTCAGAGTAGCATTTGGTAGGCAAAGTGCCCTGATAGAATGTGTAATAAGCACATAAGTGATACTGCATGCTAAAACTTAGCTTTGAATGGATTTTACTCCTGGATTTAGCTCTCAGCTGCCTTCTCCCAATAGATAAATTTACCTGTTCATGGCTGCTCATTTTACTTCTACAATAACATAACCTCTCTCTCCTGGAACGGTTTGGGGGATGCAATTATTACAGTTGAATATAAATATGTATCAATGTAAAGATTTATTATTAGTTCTGGGTTCACCAAAACTTATTAGTAAAGTATTACAAAATAGGAGAGTGGAAGTACTCACAGTCAACATGCTAATTTTTCATAATGGAAAACCAGGAAACTTTTAACTTAGTGTTAAAACCCCCCATCTTGTTCTGCTGAAAAATATCAGGACAGCAGAATATTTTCATAAGAACTGACTTTCCTTTGCCTCTACCTTAAATAAATGCATTTTCCAGTACAGCCCCCAATGAGAAAAGAGAACCATATTATTTCAGAGGTCTATTAATTACATCAATCACTGTTTGCAAATGTTCCAGATATTTGGATGAAAAGCATTGCATAGTGCAAAGCCCTGCATTACTATGAAAATGATGATAATGATGCATCAGATAAGAGAAGTCATTTGCTATCCTTGCTAACATTTCAGTAAGCAATCCGAAGGCACGGTGCCTAATTCTGCAGGGAAAGAATCTCTCCCAAGGCATAATGAGATACATAAAGGAGGAGCAGCAGCCCACAGGAAAATAATGCAAGGCTTTTAGTATATGAGGGCATGTGCAAACATAATGGATTTCTCTTGATGTACTGCTATCCATACATTTTTGTCGGAGCAGACTGCTAATGCAATTCACTTTGCTACCTTGACTGCTAGTCCCAGTTTACAGCAGTGCTGCAAATCTATCCACAGGGTTTCTGCTGTTGTTAGAATTAAATTGCATCTGCAAAACACAGAGAAGACAGGCAAGATTTCAATGTCTCTCCTTTCTATGTGTGTTTTGCATCAGGTGGTCACACATGTGAACGAACCATCATGTGGTTATTTTTATGCTATTTGCTTAATGTAGTTATCTAGTTTTTTTGTAGTCTCCTGCCATAACAGAGAGTGCTCTGTCACAGGAGGAGAGCTCATTTTTCCTTTTCAATCAAAAATTACAGAAGGAATCCTTAATGAGTGTTTCTTCAGAACTGATGGCAGCAGAGCTCATGTTCACTTTGTAGAGGTGTTTGTCTTTTATTTCAAACAATGTAATAAAAGGTTTCATAAAAAGTAGCTGGCTAGGCTTCAGCATCCTGCTTAACATTTATCAGGAAACATGCAAATTGCTTGTGTGGCTAATTACAGTAGTTGGTTCTGACTTTCAGCTGCAACACCTCTGTGGAAAGCCTAAATCTTTGAACTTGGAACAGCAGGTTCTCAAGTCTCAGAGGGATGGAAAAAAATATGATTTCAGAAATGAGCATCAAACAAACTCTACTAAGCCAAATTTCATTTAGCTCATTATTGAAGAACATTGGCAGTGTTGTCATTTGTGTTACCAGTTTGATAAAGTTTGATTTATTTTTTCATGTTAGTGTCACTGGAAAAACAAAATGGTAAATATTGTCATCTGGCTTTCTTCTTAAGCATTCAGGATTTGCTATCCAGTTGGATGTGCGGTATCTTTAACATTTTAGAAATAGAGCAACTACAACAGCCTTTCAGAAACATCAGTTCCCCTTGTACTGGGAAATTAGCTTAAATCTCATTTTGCTGCATTTGTTTTTTGTAGTTAGAATTGCATTATTAACAGCTGGGAACAAACACTGCTAAATTCCTCCACTGAATCTGTATCTGATAAAAAGGAGAAAATAAAGTCTATTAGATGACTCCTTAACAGAAAAGTGCATGCTAGAGACATGAGTCACCAAAGGATTAGCTCTGCAATTTAACACAGTCACATGAACTCAATGTTCTTTCTCTCTCCCCACTGTGAACTGTGAAAGATTTGGATCAACTTTCTCTGCTAAGTCTGCTTAGAACACTGAAGATGCCATAGTCCTTGAGTGCCACTCACTGAACCATCACCCCACAGATGACTTGCAGGAAGGATGGGCTCTGAGGTCTTCTCAGACCAGTTCAGGCAAAACTACCAGTTCAAACTATCTCTTTCAGCTCTCAAGCCAACCCAGAGGATTTGGGCTTATACAGAGCAGGTCATGGTCACAAGATTCCACCTTCCAGCAGCACTGAAACAGGTGAAAGCCCAGTTCTTTGCAGCATGAATACCGTTGTGCAGCTGAGGGAAGCACAGCACTCCTCCACTGTGAATAGCAGCACTGTGCTCTGCAGCACCTCGTCTTGCCACATGTCTTTTATCCTGTGCCAGGTTGCTTTCAAGAGGCTGGTGTGCTTTCTCTGCCTTACTTCTGTTTGAACGAGTTGCTTGGTTCTAGTGCTTGTCTCAAGAAAATCTTTGCATCATCGAGATAATCAGAATGAAAGAGAAGCTCATCTTTGCCGCAGGAAACATGCAGAAGATGATCTGCCTCTTCTTAGAATCTACAACTCAGGTAAGGCTTTGTTGCCATTTGAGAAAGTCCCTTAACACAGAATGCTTTCCCTCTATCAAGTCATAATCCAGTAAAACCCATGTGGGTATATAAAGTTACTCTGCATCCTTCACCTTTATGTGGCAGCTGGGCAACATCCCTGCCCAGAGTGGCAGAAAGTGTTCCAAAGTGTCACAAATGTTCCAGCTGTGGCTGACCATCACATGGAGGGGACTGTTGTCCTCAGGTTACCCACCATGGCCAGGAGCTCAGCTCATAAAGGCACATGTGCTCCAGCAATCTGGATGCCAGAGTCTGCTGTGCAAGCCGAAGTCATCTCAGGTCAGCGGGACGCCGTGCCTGGAAAGCCAGCTCCTGCCTGCTTGCCCTGTCTCACTCTGCACCAGGCAATTGGCTCCGAGATGGAGCTGGCGGAGCTATTCACCAAGGATAACACCCATTGAAAATCTAGCTCTTTGTTTACTTAATGACTCACTGAGATGAACCAATTTATTTATTTTTTTCCCCCAAACAAAGAATGAATTATTTGTAATTTATTTGTGTATTGTTTGGGTGAATGTTTTTCAATCTATTTGTTATTGCTCGTCCCTGTGCTGTGCCCAGTCTCTGGTGTTTTGCTGGTACTGGTGAGGCTTCTGAGCCCTGACTGGCTAACAAATTTCCACAACAGAAGCTTAATGAATAGGAAGCAATGAATTTAGAGTAAGGATTTGCAGCTAAATAAATACTTATGAGATTTGTGAAACTTTGGGATGTGAAACTGTCTAGCCATCGTTCGAACACTCTCAATTCCATGAATTAATGCAACCTGTATTTTGCCTGTATTTCACACTTACTCTCCTGTCACTCTCTTAATCAATTACTGTCTGCTTTGACTCTGTTCACATCTGCTCTGTTTTTTCTGCTAACAAGTTTCTCACAGTAAGAATAAAATTTAGTCTTACAAGCTAACTGTATCACTTCAAACACTTTCTGACCCTTCTGCAGATTTCTCTTATTGAATGACATCAGCACATCAGCTTGTGTTTCTCAAAACCAAAATAAACACATTGTAAAACAGTACATACTGAATAAAAACAAGCACAGCAAAAAAAAATGTATATTAAAAGTCAATTTCTGAATAAAAAAAACATGTTGACCATTTTATGGATATAAACCATATCCTATCTGGGTTGTAAGTGCATCCACCTTTTACTGAAAAAACAAATGGTAATGATTAACATAACAACTTAATTGTGAATATGCTCGCAGGAGATATTTCAGTATGCATGCAATAAAGTCACTACATCTTTATCTATAGCTATTTTTGGAGTAGTGTACTGACCTTTCTACCTCTGGCAGTGGACAGAGACTGTAGAAATTCTTTGTTTCGTTCCCCAGACTGTTGATCAATGCAGATTATTTGACATCTGCTACATGGACCCACAACCTGAAATTTAAATTAAAAAAGGTTCACCATTTTATATGAAAATAGTACAAGACAGAACAGTAAAAGATTCTGACCATCATGACATGTTAAACACTTATCTTTAACATAACTTTTCTGTGTTCTTTTATGCTTTCATTATGTAAGAGGTCAGGCCTGTTCACCTAATGTTGTAGGTACGTTTTCAAAGGGTCTACTTGAAAAGGTCTCAATTAATTTTTAATTCACTTTTTTTTTTTAATCTTTTTTTTTTTTTTTAAGAGAAACTTTCCCAGAGACAGAATCTGAGAAATACCAAACATTTACATATTTGTATTTCCTAGTGGATTCACTTCATCTACAGGCTGGCAGGACTACTTGCCCAAAGGAGAACTGAATACAAAATTGAGCCAGCGCCTCAGGATTTAACCCAAGGAGGATTTTCTTGAGTTTGTTTTATGTTATTTTGGTGCAGCTGATGCACACAATTATCTTTCTTATATGCATGGCACTTGCAGATAATCAGAATGCAAAATGTGAATTTTTGCAGGTTTCCATAACGAGAAGGAACAATGAGATCCTCTGGTGTAATGCCATATATAATGCAGAGCATGGACCTTGAAGTTAATTTTGTCTGAACTAGGATGTGTTTTTAAGGGAAAAAACACTGTAACAAATTTCTTCTTAAAGCATTACAATGAATAAGGAAGACATACTGCTGTTTCCCCTAATATTGCATACTCTGGAAAAGCTGTACATTAGAGAAACTAACTGCTCTTACAGTATCTCAAGATACACATTCTCCTTTTGTAAAATGTGTCATAAATTTCAAATAGGGCAAATAATTAAACCTTACACTGCAAGCATTTTAATATGCTGATCTGATTTTTTTGAGATAACATCTTGAACTGCTTGTACAACTCTTCAGTGTAATCACCAAAACCTTACATTTGGCTCAGCTTTTTCAGAACATGATTTTCCACAGCTTTAATATTTTATTAAAAGAACAAGAAAACAAGACAGAGAAGAGGATATTTTTCTTGCTTTGCTTTGTTCAACAGCTTCTACCATTTTCCTGGCATCAAGCACCATTAACATGATTTGTACTGTTATTACATCAGTATCTGAATAAGGACCTAGCAGAGACTGGAAGAGACAATGCAAGCTGCATAAGCCTTTCTATTTTTGGCTTGCATTCCTAAAGTATTTCAATGCCAGAAACAGGGATGCCTTCTTGTTTTGTAGTTTTACAGTATTTTCCACAACAGGATCCTGAGCTCAGTTTCCTAGTGCAATTCCAGCCTCCAATAAGCTATATACCAAGGATTTTGTCCTTTGTGTTCCTCATCTACCTAAAGATTTTTTCCTCAATTTTTTTGTAACTCAAGTTACAGCTTGCTGATCAAAATACACGTAAGAAGAAAGCAGATGTGTTATATTTTCTGCCATTACTGAAAAAATATCTCCATTCTTACAGTATGCTGATCAGAAATAGAAGTGATATCTATCACAGCTTCTAGATTTGACCTTAGTACTTCTGTTATTCACACCACCATCATTCCTAAGAAAACAATGAATAAGCCACTTTCACATCCTAGCCAATGCATTTTCAAATCCATATTTCATTTCTAAGGACCTGACAAATCCAACAGAACATGTAATACATGTGCCCACCATTCCCTCAGGTTTCACCCGTAGCTGTCTTCATGGATCCTTTGTTGGAAGTTTTACTCAAAAGAATGTATTTGCCAACAAAGTCTGTCTTTTCAGCATTTTCTTTATAGTACAAAGCATTGTTAGACATGAAGCACAACGTACAAAAAAACCCTACCAGGCTAGAAACATGCCTTGAATGAGATTAAGACAAAATATATACAACAGAGGGCAACAGACAGTGTTTGTTCACTTGTATTCATGTCCAGTCTTTTGAAAATCAGTTGCTTGACGCGCAGTAAACTGACATTACCTTTGGATTATTGTGCCTAAAATCAACCGGTATTCTCTCGTGACATGCTGGCTAAATATCTACTGCAAACTCTGCCCCAAATCAGTGATTAGCATTCTTCTCAGTTGGATAACGGTGGGAAATGTTATGAATTATGAAATGTAAAAAAAAAAGGTGTAGAGAAACATGTCAAAACCTCCAACTGTACTGAAGTATGCTTGCCACAGGCCACAGCATGTTGGGTTTTTTTACACTCTTCATAAATTTAATCTGCACAAACTCTGCTGCCTATGTTCCAGTCAAAGTCTTGCAAAAATTGCTCTGTTTCTAGGGGTCAAAATACTTCGTGATAGACTGGGACTAGGACAAGAAATATGAGTTCACACCTGGAAACACAGAGCACCTATTGAAATCTCAGCCCACTCTTCTTCTTCAAAGGACTCTGGTGCACTGATGACGATGTTGGCACGGAAACGTCGGATTAATTCCTCCATTTCCAATGGCTCTTCCAATCTGTATCACAGAGTTGACAAAGAAAAATTAAAAATAAGGTTTATTAACTTGTTCTGCACTGGAAGTTTGTGCTGTAAGAATCTAGTGGCTAATACAATCCAGCAGATGTTTCTCCAGAATAACCTGGACCAAGTTTTCACAAAGGCTATGAAAACAGCACAAAGTATTTAACTATAATTTGCAATTCTTCAGCTATAATTTGTAGTCCTCTAGGTGACTTTGTCAGAGGCATAATGTGGAACTGTAAGTATAAAAAGCATGTGACGGATGATTGTGAACAATGGACGATAAAATTCATTATTATTTATCATATGTAAGGCTAATGGTAACAAATTAAAAGATCTTTTGAGTTAGCAATCATCTGAGTCATTAAATACTTCTAAAAAGAAGGCAAATAGAAACTTATTCTGCTCATGCTGCAATGGTAAAAAAGAGAAAAGCAGCAGACACTGAAGGTGAAAAAGGCCAGTAAAAGCATTTTACAAGAGAACGTATCCCTCATATTATTATTATTTGCCTTCAGGATGCAGCAGATTGCACCAAATGATAGGTGTTTTGAAAAAAAATTAATCTCTGTGTGGTGATATCTCCACCTCTTTACAAGCATTTGAACTGCCAGAATGTAGATTTGTGTCAGTGCAGAGAATGTATATGAGGCAGACAGAGCAGCAGACTGCATACAAATATCAGATATCTGGCTGCACCTTTGAATTGTCATTCTTCCCTCTTCTTCTACAGGAGAACCCAACCGGTACCAAAAAAAAAGACCACCCTAAAATTTGCAAGAGTATTCTCTAAATGCTGTTGTTGGTGGGGAAGAACATTTATTTTTGAATTTGCTGCTGTGGTCATGAACAATTTTTGATACTCCATTAGCTGTGGTCTTACAACTTTGGATTACAACACTCTACAGCAGAGACAGAAACCTGGGTAAGTAGTGAAGATAGAAGTTTCTCTCCTGGAAAAAAATTAAAAAGTTAAATAATTAAATACATACACTTTAAAATGTGTTTTAATTAAAATGAGGAAAACCATGCAAAATCAAAGTACAGGGAAAACTGTTCACATCAAACAGTCTCAGCAGAAAGGGCCTGGTAGGGTTTTATTTAAAACAGTGTGGATGATCTTCAACAGACAAATGTGCTTAAGGATAAACTGCCTGTGCAGAGTTTCAGTCAAACCACACAAGCCCAGCTGCACCAAGTCTTCACTATTCACAAGGGCTCCGGCAGCCTGGGGGTAGAAAGTGTGATGTGAAGCTGAAGGGATACAAGTTTTCCCTCGAGAGCCCACAAGCAATCCCATGTCTGAGACACAGTGCATAACGGTTGCAGGAGACCGGAGCCAACGGGTGTAGACTGTGCTGGCGTTCAGACAGACAAGGAGGAAAATAGAAGTCAGTCATGAAAAAGCTCAGAGACACTGTCATGCTGGGGAGCTCTGCTGGGGGCTTTTGGAGCTTGGGGGCTGTGTAGCCTCAAGTTTTGAATGCGTTTTGTGGCACATAAGTGCCTGTGACCCCAGCAGGTACCCCTGGGGGCATCATAAACCCCAGTGAGCTCAGAGCTGGGCCTGCAGCTTCCTGAGCCAGCTTCTGAAAACTGCTTCGAGCTTCTACTCTTCTATGCTTTGCTGCTCATCCTTAAGGACTGCAATGCCCATACTCCTAGTCTCTCCATCTTCAACCTGCTCAGGTCCACTTCCAAAATACCTCACCTATCCCGCACCTATTCCCAGCCCTCAGAAATGCTTCTAATTACTTGACAACATGTATCTGAGTAAATGCCTATTTTTTTCCCTCCCTTAAAACATGCATTGGTTGAATGGAGTGACAGGCACCTTCATCCTGCAAATCCATCCACTGAAAATCAAAATCAAGTACCAAAGTCAGCCCAGGTACTTTGGGCTTATCACAGAATTGAGCCCTGCAATACAGAGTACATTACATATATTTAATAGGCAAACTTGAAAATTAATATTTGCATCTTCAAGGGCATATTTCTAACAGGACAATTTGATCACAAGGCCAGGCCATAGGGATTTTCATGGAGATGACCTGTAATGGCAACACCAGAGAGATGGATGTCTCCATGTACATGCAGCTCTCCAACAGTATGTTACATTCTAAGTCTTCATTACATTGCTCTTTCTGGTTTAGATCATCTCTCAAGAGCTGCAAGATTATTTTTTACCTATGGAAGATACCAAGGAAAATTACTAAAAACTCAGTTAGGATTCAAATAGTTTTATAAATTTTAGCAGGTTTCCATTAAACAAAACCAAACCCACATACCAAGACGCTAAATAATACTTTCTAAAAAAGAACACCATTTGATAAAGACTCATATGTCTTCAAAGTACATTACACAGTTCGGTATTTGGAAAGTTCATACATCATGATTTAGTAACAGTGCAGAATGAGGATGCTGACTATCTACGCTGAATTAATTCCCCCAGCACTCTGCAAAAGCACTGCATGGCAAAACAGGGAGAAGTTTTCCAACTTCTACAGTTGGAAACAGAGTGGGAAGCAAGATGCTTCTAAGGCACCATGGCAGCTCCAGCCATATCAGGAGCTTCTTTTAAGGAAAAGGAGATTACAAGCCTGGTTGTACTGGAAGTTGTTAGGCATAAAATCACGGGATCATCTGACATTGCACGTTTTAACAAAATTCCCTGTCCTTCTTTATCCTCACTTGCTGCTCCCTCTGGTGCCTTATTCTTTTTTGCACTCAGATCCTGTGCCCGGAAGGTTCCCCACTGGGTCTCATCATGTCTGAGTAAGGGATGCCTACAAGTGTTGTTCTCCCAAGGAGATGTAACCCAGCCAGTCAAGTCTGAAAAGAAAGCATTAACTATCACTGACAGAGGATAGTCAAAATGGCTGAGATGGACTGATTTAAACCTTTTCCATGCATTTTTTTTCCCAGAGGAGCACTGACATAATATCCTAAAATTGCCCAGCTGTCCTCTTAAGAAAGAAAACCCTCAGGCAATGAAAGCTGCAGTGGTCTGTAGTGATGCTTCTTCCATCAGTGGTTTTCAATTCTGAACATATATATGTACCCTCCTACAGCTACAGATAGATATATATATATTCCTCCTCTAGTCAAACCAGGACTTTCAATGCAGGGGGTATGTTTTGTGAGTGACTTAGAGAAGATGACTCCAGGCAGAGGCAGTGAATTTTGATGTGACAGGAGAAGGGGGCTCAGAGATAAATGCTGGGGCTGTGGGATGCACAGCTATGACGGAGGCCTTGAGGGCAGATTTTCTGTGGAATTTGAGCCTGGCATAGTTATATTCAAGAAACAGCAGCTTTCTATTGTCAGTATATGAAAATGTAGTTGCTAATGGGCTCCTTATCTGTGGGCTGGCTCAGTGTTTAATTTGCTGCTTCTAACTCCCACTTTTGTACAAGCAAAGCCAAATTCAATTAAGAAACTAAATTAAATTCAGTCCTGCAAGTAGTTTTAAAATATTTCTGTTGTGTATGTTTGCTCTAAATGTTAATCCTTCCCATAGGAAAGAAATAGTTCAGCAAGTAGCAAGATTTTGTATTTTCACCTGCCAGATTATTTATGTTGAGAAAACCTAATTATCTTTGTTCTTCCCACAAACAGAAGCTGGCTGGTTCCCAATAATGTCCTGCCACCAAAACATTCGACAGAATTTTGTTTAAGTTTTCCCATAAATGGCTGTCAGACAGATTATGTTCAAGCATTTAATCCATATTTTCAGAAGCCATACAGAAATGAGTAATTATAGCAGTTTAGTACCTATTTTTGTGTTGAACATTGAAAAGTAACTATCTCTAAATTTCCAGATAAAACAGTTATACTGGCATCTTATGGCAAGATTCTGGAATCTAAGACTACTGAGAGACATTTGGAGACAGAAGGATCATACCTTGCAGAAATATGTTCTTTTAGCTGAAGAATGCTTGCTACATTTATCAGGAGGTATTGTGCTTCATTCACAAGAGAGAGAGAGATGTTTGTAGTAGATGCCAGACCTAAAAAAATCAAACCAACATTCTAAAATGATCATTAAACCCCACGAAGATTATACTAGTAACTTCACCTCATCTTTCCTTTGACCTCTTATTCATTCACATTAACATACTACTCATTCAGCTCCAGACACAAAGGAAAGAATCCAAGAATCCCTTCAAACCTCTAAATGATAATGATGCAATGCATTTAGAAACTGAGATAGAGCTGAAATTTTACCAAATTCATAAAACAATTTACAAGAGCAATCTCTATGGATTTTCAATGCTCTTTCATTTGATCCTTTTTAGGATCAAATTTAGTCTAAGAAAAAATTCTTTCTCTATAGATTTTTCATGATCATTTTTCAAAATGATCATTGACTTTCCAGACAAATTCTTGGTTATGATGTTATAAAAAAACCACCAGACTGGTGTGTCTGTACATTGGTAAACCAAATGTAAGAAGTAGAATGGCATCATAAACACAGTTTGGGTATAAAAGTACCCTTTGGGATGTACTAGGTCAATACTGGATGACCCTTTCACCTTTCATCAGAGTAGTTATACACTCACTATGAAGTCCATGAGCCTGGCGTTTACTAAGTGAGGAATCACAAATATTAAGAAAGACAACGTACCTTTTGTATTTTTCTGATGCGACCCGTTTTTCATGTCTGAACTTTGTCTTATCAAGCGACATGGACGACCAAGAAACATAGAGAACCAGCCAGCAATTCTTTCTCCACAGTCGTATGTTTTTACCCTATTATGAAAAGAGAGGGGACTTAAAAAAATTTGACTGCCCAGACATTAACTTCTAAAGTGAAGACAAACTACAAAGATATTTATTCTACTTCTTTCCATACAAAATACAGCATCTGTATTGCCTAGTGAGTGTCTGATGTGAAGTTCAGTGTAATTTTACTTCCTCATTTCCTCATCTTTACTCCGTTACTCTTGAGGTAACGAGATCTAATTTAGTTTTATACAGAAAATTACCGTGGAATAAAGGATTAAGTAATCATAATGCTCAAGACACTAACTCTGAAGTACAGTAACTGTTAGCCTATATATTACAATACAGTATTATGAAAAAGTTACTCTCTGGTCTGTGCTTTTTACTAAAACAAAGGATTAATCTGAATTGAATTTAAGATTGCTCCACTGTGCCACACTGTATGTAATTTGTAACGATCCCATCAGGTACGGTGATGTTAATGCCCTAATTTAATTCATGTTAGTACAGATATTCCACATTAAAACATGGAACCACTAGCAGAGTCCAACTATCCCTCTATCTAAAGATGATTTCAAATTACTAGTAAATTGTCTAGCGAGTTATGCAAGGCTGGTGATAGATTTGCCTTCTTTACCTGGATGTTTTATCTCCTAGAAGGACTTTGAGATCACCTCTCTCAGTTCAGGAAGGGCACAGATGAAACCACTGGGAAGTGATCCTGTTTGCCATTAGATTTCTCAGCCCTGAGTAATCTTAACATTAATCTTTTAAAAAATAGACATCTAGTTTAAGTTAGACTCTCTGCTCTGGGAGTGTTTAACTCTCTATTGACCACAAAAAGAGATTTGACTACCATCTAACCTTAAAATGGCATAAACAGGTAAGAGGAATACAAATTCTCATCGTGATCTACGCAGAATTCTTGTAGCAAGGAAAGTGAAGTAGCAGTGGTCCTGTGCTTATCTTATCTACTCAACCAAAGAAGTTAATCTGCATGGAAAACATATGCTGTGTGAAACAAGAAAACAGGTCCTTGCAGCAAAAGATGCCAAGCCCCAGGACTGAGAGAAGAAGCTGATTGGCTTTATGAAATACTTTGTAGGTTCAAAGGAGTTACACAGGTAGAAAGACAGGACAATTGAAATCAAAAAGATTTTATAAACTTGTAGCAATCATGTATCACTTCAGCACTTGGTCTGAATTTTGAATGTGGTGCAGCTCTGTGTCCTTCTCCCCACTCTGAGACTGGACAGATGTTAACAACAGCAGCTTGATGGGGATTAATATAATATAAATAAGGAACAAAATTTTGTGCTTTTTTTTGTTTGCTTACTATTTTGAGTCACAGTGGACAAGTTAGAGACATACAGCATTTTTTGTGTTTCATCAGATATCACTGTGTAGTTTTTGTACTCCAAGATTCCCATGTTTACAAGTTGTTTTCCCTTACCATCAGACAATTTTCTGAGCAAGTACCATCGTCTCTTCAAGGTCTTATTCAAAGTCCTTCTGCTGTAGTTCAATTCTACTCATTTTCTGTTTGTGTTTGTTTTAGTGGAGTATTACTTTACATCTGTCAGCATTACATTTCATTTGGCATGTCAGGCAATTTATAAAGGAGGGCCTACCTCTCTCAGATTGCTGACAGAACATCAGATTGCTGTTTGCCTTGAGTTCCCCACTCATCTTCCTATTATGTCATTTAGCTTCAGTGTGTTACAGCTGGTCCCTCTAGCTAGGTGATTTATAGAACAAGAAACAAGGACAGCTGAAGCCTTAATATTGATCCCACAGGATATTATACATACATTTATGAACAACAGGCTCAGTTCACCTTGTTTTTAACTATACCTCTGTTCTCTTCTACCACTGATAGCCTTCCTTTGATCTCTTTGAAATTGTGGCCTGTCAAGGAGGAGGTTGTCCCTGCTTATTTCAGTAGAGCACTAACCTTGAACATTTAGGGTCTTCTACAACATCAATAACCTTAACATCACTAGCTTCTACTTGCACCTGTCTGCTGTTAGATATTACACTGGAAAGCCATGTCGCCCCAGTGTGAGCAGCACATGCTGATGGACAAACCCTGTTGAGATGAAGGCTAACACCGACTAATGTCGGTGTATCTCAGTGTAAATTCAGAATAATCTAAGACAACAAAACAGAATGAAATTGCAGCATTGGAGAGAAGAATTAGTAAGTGGAAAATGTCTTCATTAGTGATTTCACTTGAATAAAAGCCTTTTAACAAACACTTTTGTTCCCACTGCTCACCTTGGGACACTTTGCAGATAGGACCACAGATCACAGATCACCTCCTGCCCTACTGCAAAGCACCATTTATGCTCCTATTTTCATTTATTGGCCCTGGAAGCTCCCTACTGAAACATGAGAACCTGGTATCAAGTGCTGTTGGATCTCTGAGCAGTTTGGGAGGCTCATCAACATTGTCCACTCATTCTGCCTTACTCCCTGCCTTGTTTATTTGCTAGTCACACTCCTGTCTGTGCAATCTGTCTTGTGTATCTCCTTTCTTTGTCCTTCTATCCTTTTTTATTCCTCAGAACTCTAAGCAGTTTCCAATGAAATTTTCCTATTTCATACATTAAAAATGACACAGTCAGTGACATGAAAGACAAGCTACAGTGAATAGTACGGCAGCCAATTATATGCACACAGAGAGAAAGATAACCTAGGCTATTTTACAGCCTGTAATAGATGGGCTAACCATGGGGAGGCTAAGGATGAGTCAACACTAAGGGAAGTGGGACAGATGGTTGAAACAAATGACTCTTGGGTGAACTCCACTACCTGAGGAAAATACACTTCTAAAAAAAAGATCCTCTTTATCATCTGAATATCTAGCAGAAAAGAAGAAGAAGAAGATAATTTTCTGCATGGCTCCATGGGGAAAATGGCCAGGTCTTCTGTTGGTTTGTTTATGTGTTCCCTTCAGAGAAGCAAGTGTAGAGTGTTACAAAGAATTAGTACACCTTGGCTAAAAGATGTAAATCTGTAACTGACTCTCTTAGTTGGACCTACCAAAAAAGCCTCAGTGAAAAGAAGGCATAGTAGATAATGAAAATGTACTTTATGAAGGCACTTGATACACTACCACTCAGAAAACTTAATGAGACCAGGAAGTACTTAGAAAATATGATGGATAAACACTTAAGTTCACTGATAGGAAATTAATTTATGCATAACATTACATTTCACTGAAGTGGTATGTCTCTTGATTAGAGTTCATGTTACTTCACATGCTCACCTGTAATCTTCCCAAGATTGTAAGGGGACACTGATCAACATGGGTGGTCAAAACAAAATTAAAAGGGTTGTAAATATGGGAATATGTTTATAACCTCAGCAGATTCTACCAGTTTTGAAACCTCACAGCATGAAAAGGGCAAAGTTGCCAGTGTCATTACTGTTAGATGAAGGAAGTGAATTCTAGTCCAACTGAGGCTTCTAGTTGGCATTTGGAAGTAAATGGGGACACTTCTCCCTTTTTTCATCCTTGCAGCAAGTAAAGCAACAATCTCCCTTATTAAAGTAAGTGCCAAGTCATCACAATCTGTTGTACTGCCCTTCCTCCCCTTATTAATTTTAATAATTTTTTAGTGTTTTCTGTCAGACGTGCTGGGCATGCCAAATTGCCAATCTAAATTTGTCTTCTGGTCCACTAAATCATGCATCACTTTCCACCCTCCCCCTCTTTTTTTTTTAAGGACTTAGGCCCCTGTGTGTCCATCCAGTCATGTCCTAAGTGTCACTGCAGTGATTTCAGCTTTCTATTCCTCTCTGCTCTCACTCACCTGTGTGAACAGACTTTACTCTCACAGATGACAGCCTCTTTTCCAGTACTTTCTTCTAGTGATACAGATATTGGGTCCATACCTAGATGGGCAGAGGGCAAACCACATTTAAAAAAAAAAAAAGCAACAAAATATTTATGTAGAAACATAGAGTCACAAAAGAATGTATTGGGTTTGGACCTGTTCTCAATCACAGCAGCCTCCTGAGTAGCATGTGACAAAAGTCATCTTTCTTTTTGATCGAATTATATTCTCTGCCTGCAGGTGGCTCCAAATGATAATGCAAAGAGCAAAGGCTGCAGATGACCTTGGTACCCAAACCACAGTAAGGAATATACCATTTCAGCTTTGGGTATCTTCATTCTCTGTGTTTCTCAGGCAACGAAACTCACACAGAATTACTGCCTCAGTCAAGGTTTCTTTTGAAGAAACTCTATTTGAGTTTGTTAGTTTGTGTCCCTTCTAGAAAATCAGGAGATAAGGTTAATTGCTGTCAGGGTGGGGTTTCTTTTAGAGTGGTGGGATGGAGTGATCAGAAAGATGGAAGACGGAGGGTGGGGACAGAAAAATAAGCACAGGTTGTTCAAGGAAAGAAATATAAGGCATCATAACCCCACAATAATTTAAAGATAAAATATAGTCAAACCACTAATGAGAGAATTATTCCTATCTGGCCAAACTCTAAAGTTTAAGCAAGAAAAGGTATCCCTGGTAATGATCTATGTTAACAGTTTCTTCCATAGTTTTCTTATGTTGAACAGAATGAGCCAAAGAGGTGGAAAGGCTATAGTGGCTTACTAGAACTAAAAGAAAAGCTTTACTATATTCCTTTCTGTTAACTGAAAGCAACAATCTGAAACAACAAACAAAAGCTGTTATTGTGTGGCTGCAGTGAATCCAACTCTTTTCTATTATACTGCAACATAAACAACCAGACTGATCCTCTATACCCCATGTTTCAATTTCACTCATTAGTTCCTGTTTATATTATTGCAGTACAAATAAGAATCAAGTTCTACCAGCTCTGCGATATGGCAAAATCAAATTGTTTCTTTTTCTTCTGAAGAATAATGGAATGTATTTCAGATTTGCTGTATCCAGTATCAGCTCTGTTCCACACAAGTTTTCAGTACAGAAAGGCGTCTGGTCCTTTTTTAGCTACTGATATCAGTATTCTTCAGAAGCAATGAGAGGACGAAAAGCTGGGTTCACTTAGGAAAATAAAACACATAAGTAATAAATGCATTGAACTTGCTTCCAACAGCTTGAAAAGGAAGCTGTTGAAACTAAAGCTAATGCTCTTCTACTTAGAAAAAATTAAACATTAGCATCATTCCTTCTGGAAAATGAGAGTTTTAACAGTTTCGTCCTGTATGCATCCTTAGCTGTTACATATTTTAAAAATACTTTCTAAGCAAGGCATACTCACAAAATTTCTTAAAATAGAGTCTCTGTCCTTTAAAAATCCCTCCTTTTATACACCAGCAAGTGTATCACATTTTTATTGAACAGTACACATTTTACAGTGATGTTTAGGTCAGTTAAACATTGTTAATTTCAGTTTTATTCTATTTTAAGGCAAAAAAAAATAAAGTAGAATATTGCCAGTTACTAAAATGTAAAAGCTGTCATTCTCCATGGTCATTTGCTTGATAATGAAATTCACAGATGTGCTCACAGTATTAATATAAAAAAAATTATTCTTGTCTTTATAGTTCCTACTTTCAGTCAATGTGAAAAATTAGAGGTCTGTTATTTCAATAGACTGAAATATAAACTATTCATGTATATTATTTCATCAGTGTATGCACTTAATTCCCATTATTTTTATTGGCAGTCACACATGACTATTTGAAGGCACAATAAACTCCGTAAAGTGTAATTAGTTGCTCAGTTTTGCTAGCATCTTTCTACTCCAGTATTTTAAAGGGCCTTCACAACACTCTATTTCTCCCTCTGTGCAGTGGCAGACTAATGCCAGCTTGCCAACTAATGCTGATTGTTAGCTAAAATGAAGAGAGGAAACTAAGTTTTCTACAGAAATGCATTCTCAGCTAAATTCTGTTTGGCTTACTTATATGCTGGCCAGGAACAAGCCCAGTGTAATCTGTGGCCTGTGTCCTCCGCGTGATGGAGCAGGACCATATTTCCCTTGATTCCCACTGAAATAACACAGCTTCTAGAAATAAAGGCACTTGCTCCTGCCCACCTTTAAGTTGCTAGAAGCCTAATGATTAACTGCTTCATCTGAGAGACAAGAGCTTGTCTTTCTCCTCAGGGGCTTATTTGAAGTTACACCAATTTTCTCTAAGCAGGTCCTGTGATACCAAGGGTTAGTTACACTCTTCATGTCAAAAAGAATAGGAAATGCTGTTAACAACCACGTAGTCGAAGAAGATAATTCTGACAAAATTCACAAGTGCAGCTTCTCAAAATTAAAATCTCACTCCCACTACCAAAGTTAAGTACAGCCAACTAGAGACCAAGCGCAAGCTCTTCCTCTCTCTCTGCTCTCATCCCCTTCTGCAGGGATCAGGGGAATACCCGGGGCTCCCCAGCTGCCATACAAGCCAACTGATTTTGCAGGCATACCAGGGAAGGATCCTAAGCCATTGAACAGTTTTGACCTCGTCTAGAGTCCCAGTCTGATGTCCTCGCTGCCCACAGGGATGGCTCAGCCAGACAGCAGGTTTGCCCACCTGGTTGTTAGACAGGCTACACAGACACGCTACACAGGGGTGTCAGAAAGAGTACATAAAGCGGTGTCTCAGCATACAGAGAATTCAGTGAAAGGTAGTAAAGTAGTTACTATCACACTAAATCATGCTGATATAGTTTTATTTTGTTGGACAGAGAAAACAAAGAATATTAAACCACATTGAACTGAAATTGCCATAAACAAATTTTCCACTAATGAAAAGTTCTAGTGGGAGAGAAAAGCACGTGCCTGGAAGGGGAGAAAGGATAGACTCGTTATGTTTTAAAAGTGGCACAGACAAAGTGTCTTCACTATAATCTCATAGTGTAACAGCAAAAGTTCTTTAAGAATGCCACACAATTCAGATCTGTGGGATTTGCCCTGCTGGGCTTTAGGCACTTACCAGAGGCACCTAATCCAGCTGCACAGTTGCCTTAGATTCTCTCTATGGGAGAGAGACACCTCCAGACAGCAAAGTGTGCTCTAGATGGAGATCATTGCCACAGCCTGGTCTCACAATGAGAAAAGTGCAGATGACAGCAGAGAAGCTGGTAGAGAAAGCAGAGTGGTTACAGCCTCCTCACAGAGGAGCAAGAGGAAGGCAGCCAGCTTGGCTGCAGCTGTCACATGGTCAGGTGGCAGCTGCTGGGTGTCCATGTTCAGCAGAGCAAGGGGTGCAGTAAAGGTGCACGTCAAAGGTTTTGCTTCTCTGTTTTTTTTTCCACTGCTGTCACCTCTCTTACCCACTCCTCACCACTAGAAATGTTCCCATCACACCAATAAGAACTGAGAACTGCACAGGGAGTGTGAGGGCAAGGGGAGGAGAGGAAACAGTTGGAGGAAACAAAACTCCACTTGGAAAGATGCATGCCATTGTAGTTGAGGAAAGGCAGTTTGGGTGGGAGGCATTTGGTGTGAGCAAGAAACTTGCAAAGCAGCAAAGCTGGAAGAGAGCTGGAGGTGGCTGCAGTTAGGCTAAATCCTACAAATTTGAAATACCACTAGTCACAGACGTAGGCCAGTGAAGGCTCTGAACTGCACAACAGCCAGCACAATTCATCAGAGGGCTACTGCTCCTCAGTGCACTGACCGCTGCTCTGGCTGCATATGTGGCGTTCAACTTCAGGTCCTACATTAGGAACAAACTACAGACAGGCTGGACAGAGTGGTGACCAAAGCCACAGTTGATTAACATGGGATTTTCATGGAAAGAGTCAACTTATTAAATTACATTTGTCTGACATGAAAATATTTAAGTGGGAGATACAACTGTGGTCTGTGTATGTGAAGGGATAAAAGAAAAAAATTAAAAATGTAACCCCAAGAAACAAATTATGCATTTAGACTGCAGATAAGAGAAAACAAAATAAATACTGAAACAGTTTCCTACAGATTTATCTGCTCAGTCTTACCCTGTCAGTTCATGTGATCCCATCCCTGTGCTACCTTATGTGAAGTAACTTCTGGAATAGTCTCCCAAGCAGATGAGAGCTGCTATCCCACTGCCAGGCATTAAAAAAAAATACCACAGTTTGCAAGGGTGCTATGAGAGTGAAAAATAGCAGGCTTATAAAAAGAAGGCCCAGACCACCTTATAGGCTAAGGTTATTGATATCTAGAATCATACAAAGATTAAAATGACTCCAGTCCTACATATTGGCTGTACCAAAGCAGGTTCTAAATGTGAACCATGTTTCTGTTACACTGGAGTACACTGAAGAACTGATTAATCACTTCGGGGCAGAAAAGTGACCCACAGACTTGGTCAATCATTTCTGGATGGGAACAGTTCTCACTTTCATAGAAAGGAAAGACAATGAGAGTGAAAACTCCAAAAATGACACAAAGTAAAATGTAGGATTTAAGGGTGAATTTCACCCTGACACTAACTATGTCAAGAGACTGTAAATCTCATTGAGAAATGGTTTCTTTGACTGTCATTTGTGTCTGAGAAAACTTCTTCCTGAGTCTCTGAAGTATGTTAGTGTAGATATTATTGACAGGCAAACATACTAATGGATATGCATTTGTCTGAACAATGTGGTACTAGGAAGGAAAAAAATGAAGAACACACATAGAAGGGCAAAATGAAGCAATCAAAAAGCCCAACCCAACAGAGCTGAAACTCTGAAAATGTGAAGGATAAATGGAGAAGGTTTGGACAAGCCTTCACATTGTGTCTGCAAGCAAGAGATACTGTCAGAAGGAAGAGAGATGGAAAGAAGCTGAATTTCTAGAAATTAGTTCTGAAGCACGTTGGTAATTTAGAATTTGTGAGGGAAGGCTGTTTATGCAACTGTGCTACAAAAATTTGAGGTGCAAGCTGCTCCTCACAGAACTGACATGAATTAAAAAGTAATGTTAGTATAATGTTAGACCCCAGGGAAATGATGAACACCATTCAGACACTTGCAAACCTGTCATCAATAATGACTTTTGTGGAATACAAACCTATTCAGCATTCAGTGCTTACAGCACTGTTAGCAAAATGATTTCCACCTCCAAGTAGCAAAGGACTTTCCATAATACCTTCCTTAAGTTTTTTCTTTCTTTCTTTTTTTCCCTCATCAGAGAATAAAACGAGTTTGATGAATCCAGAGAAGCCTAAACATCATTAAATATTGCTAGTGCAAGTACTTGAGCTAAATAATGTCTGCTCCTTACTTTGATTCATACACTGAAGGCTCTACACTTCTAGTCCCACAGCTGGAAGGAGAAGAGCTATAAAATGGGAAGGTCTCTGCCAAGGTGTTTGATGTTAGACTTCTATTCCTGTACCTATTAAGCAGTAACAGTCCATTCAGGCTGATGGACCTCATGATGTGGAGAGCTTGACTAGTCAGTAATCTTTCAATTCATTACCGCTTCCTGGATCACCCACTTTATGACTGCACATGGGGATTCACTGTCTGCTCTCTGCCCACCCCAACAAGCTAGGAAGCTACCCAGGGCTGTGTTTTACAGCCTAGGCTTTCTTTGCTCACAGCTGGTATCAGAATTTGTCCCTGAAGTCAGTAAGCGTAGACAGCATGCAGTAGCTTGCTGGGTGCATGAAGGTGTCTCTGCCTAGAAGTTTGACATGAATAATGAAGGGGAGAAAAAGATTTTGGTGTTTACTAACCTTCAGCCTGGATGACCATAACCTTTTTCTTCAGATCAATTGAGGGATTTACAAGACACAGCCTTGGCTCCTGCTTCTGAGTCATACAGACCCCATTCTGATTTACAACCATCCAGTTACGGTCATACAGCAAACCCTGGTTTCCCACTGGCCATTCTGAAACCTGGAAAAGCATCAGGAGGGGATACTGAGGTTTAGAAAATGTTAGCTCCATTAATAGATTCATACTGAAAAGAGAGAGAAAAGAAACCATTAATTAAATACTTTGAAATCAGGAAAACAGCCTTTAATAAGAGGAACCTTAATTGCAAATCAAAGATAAAGATATCACTGCACAAAGCTGACAAAACAAAATGGAGTTACTATAATTTGTTACATATTATCATACACTTTGATTTAGCAGAGATATGAGAATAGACAACCTCTAAAACACTCTGAAAACTGTTTTCAGTTTTATACTAACCCCATTTCAGGACGTTCCCTCCCCCAACTATTTTCTTTTAATTTACAAAGCATGGATATTTCCTGGGATTTGTATGAAATAAGAGAAAACCAAACAAACAGAAAGCAAGAAAAATGTGAAGTTCAAAATTCAAAAAACCAGCCATTTTTCATAAAACTGGAACCAATTTATCAATGAATTCTTTTGAGAAAACCTCCACTGCTGAGGTTTCTGGTTTAACTCGGAGCATAATAGTTTCTCCAGATTCCCTTACAACAAAGCACATTGTCTTCTTTGCTATCTGTTCTTCCATTACTTCCACAAAGCTCTTTACATTCAATAGCCTATACAAGCATATTGTCCTTGCTTTCATGTACATTTTTCTCGTGAAAAGAACATCTGTTACTGATGCTATACAGATGGTAATCTTGAAATCCAAAAAGAGAACAATTTTAGTAATGCCTTTGGGTGATATTAATAACTGCTTTCTCCTTCAGAGTGTTAAAATACTAATACCACTCTTCTAACATAAAGCTGGTCATTTAAACATACTGCTTCAACTCATGTATGATTTCTAGTCAGTTGAGCATGGAGAAAAGTTAACTACAGCTGAACTTTGTTGAATTTTTGTAGAGAAGCTTAATGCAGCCCACGTGAATTAACCAGCAAAAGACTTTGGCAATATTATTGAGAAAAATATCTGTCAGGCACAGCCTGATGCTCTGAAGAAAAGCATGGCTGGAAGCACTGGCTAGATTAATTAAAAATCACATTTTTGTTTAGCGTGTGCTCTATCCAAAACCCCACAGAATCACAATATCCCATTCTTATAAACTTTTCCAGGTATTATAGGAGCCTGCAGCAGTAGCTTGATACTGATGGCCTGCCTATGGAAAGCTGAGGGCAGGCACTTTGAAATGGAAAACTTAAAGCATTAAAGTTGAGCCCTAAACAACTTGGCCACAGTGCTATCAACCATATTAAATACAGAAAATACATGGAAAAAAAGTAAATATTGGAAATGTATTTTATCATCCTACTTGACTTATAATATTCTCTGGCAGTTTTTAAGTGAGTGTGGATGAAAAATTCAGTCCAAAATGGAAACTTTAGGTCTGACGGTGTCATCTGAAGCTATGTTGTCCAAGCACCTCAAACTGTCAACACCAAAATGATGTGAATCTTCACCCTGTCTCATATCCCAAAGACTGCAGTATCATCTTAAGAACAGGTTTTTGTTCTTGCTGGAAATCATTCTTTGGAGAGGACAGCATTTTTTTGTTATCTTATATAATTAAATTACAAAATGCATTTGAACAGCTGGTGATTATCTGAGAGCTGCAAGCATTTCCTGCTACAAATCTCCCTTCCAAAACAGAAAATCACTAATCAGTAATACATCATCCCATGGATCCAATATATCTTTACAGGGTCTGCAAGACATAATGAGTAGAATCATCTGAAAGAGCAGTAAAATAAAACAGGAGCATGAAGACAATGTTTCCTAGCTCCTTATTGTAACATTCTGTTGTTTTGGTTCTACAACAGGAAAGCAATCTTATTCAGGAAATAACTTAAGTGTTTGCTTACTCTTCACTGAAGGTAAAGCAAAACAAAACATCTTCTCTTTAATCAGAGCTTCAGCTAATTCTTACATGCTTACAAGCATTGTGGGGAAAGCTCAGCTCACTAGGTAGCAAATACTTGGAAATATCTTCCATTCAACCCTAGTGGGTTCAAAATAATGGCAAGTAACTCTATGCTCCACTCTGAGATGCAGCACATGACTACAGGTCCTCAGCCTATTTTTGCCTTTCCTCTGGGTATTTGCCATTGTAACAAGAACCGTTCATACATACACACATGTCCAGCAGTGAGTCCACGTCCTCTCATGGGTGTCCCTTCTACACTGCCAAGTACCCTGCTTCCTCTCCACTTTTCAGCTTACTGTTTTGCATGTTTCTTGGATCCCAACAAATAAAGTTGAATCAAAATAAATGTGTGCCCTGCCTTGACAGAGACTCACAGATGATCATGACAGACAGAGCTGGTTTGTTGCTAATACTGAGCATGGAAGAATATATAAGTTTCTATTCTTAGTACTTAGATGTGAGACCTGTGCAGACTGTCTCCTGACATTATTTAGAAGAGGCTGAAGGGACTGTTAAATGATTACAAGCAACTGAATTTGAGTAGTTCAAGCAAATTCTTCCTGCTCTGCTTTCATTTAAGACACGAGAAAAGCAGTTTAATTTGTCTCCCTTGGTTTACATCTGAGATGTCTGCCCAAGGCTGGCAGAAACAACACAGGCTGGCTGCAAAGATGATCAACATCCCAGCGGACCAGCAGCAGGAGGTCAGTCAGGGCACTCAAATGTCACTAAATACCTATATTCAGGCAACCAATACAGTGAAGCAAAGCAACCAGTGAAGCTTACTGTGAAGTCAAATAAACCAGGTTTACGTACACCGCAGTAAGCAATACTGTATTACACAGCTTCTAACCTGATTCCCTGAACTTGTCTGCCCATCTCTGACTGCTGAGACAAATTAGAAGGGGGAGGACAGGAAGAAATCAGTCACACCATGGTTTTACCCATAGATGTTAGCATACACCTTCATTCCCAGCACAGCAGGTGGGCTAATCATACCACATAAGGTCTTCTCTACGTATCGTAAGCAAGGATCACTGCATACTACGGCCAGTACGGGGTAGCATCCTATTTGCTTTAGCCCGGTTTTTCTCTTGTAATGTAAATATATTAATTGCATGAGGGTTTTTGTTTGATTGGTTTTTTTAAAGAATTTTCTTTAAAACATTTTTGGCTGTATTTTTCCATAGTTCACAGTAATGTCATCATGAAGGCTACCACAATTTTCTAACACATTACAGGAATCACTGAATAGGTTTTAAATTATGCAAGTTTAAAAATCTTTGTGGTCTTACATACAATTTATCCACTGATCATTAGGAATTTACATTGTATTTTAAATGAAAAGCTAATTTGTCTCCTGTGTTGAGATGCAATTTTTATCCTCTAAAATCTACTGCACGACTAATAAAGTTATTAATGTTTAAAGTCCTAACCTTTTTCACTGGGCACTTCTCACCTCACTATGTAATTATGTAAAATTCATTGACATGAGAGATATTCATGTTTAAAAATGCAAGTTTAAAACACATTTTTATGTCAGAAAAGAAGAAAAAAGTGATCTGGGATAGAGGTTACTCTTTTTCTCTGCTTCTCTCCATTTAATAAAATAATTGTAGGGAAAAGAAAGGTGATTTAAGAAGTTGAGTTAAAATATTCTGCCCTCTGCTTCCTGTGCTGTGTGTACAAACCCCACAGAACAGCACTGAACAGAAACTGTGCCATGGCCCAGAACACTTTATAAAATGCACATGCTGTAGGAACTAACTGACCTGCAGTGAGCTGATGATCTTCACCCTCCCAGCTGCCAAAGCACTCTGCATTCTCAGCCTCTCTAGAGGTCAAGCACTTCCCATACTAAATCACTTAGAATAGAGCAGAGCAAAAAATTTAGGAAAGGAAGAAATTATGTGACTCTAAAGAGCAGATAAACCAGCTGTGAGTTTTTGCTCATATCCTCATTGAGTATGTCCTCCTTCCACTACTCAAGTCATCTGTCCTGCATCCAGTACGTCAGCAAACACACTTCACTGGCAGATGGGCTGGGTCCTGCACGCACAGTTAGCTGGAATTTTCCACTGCACATATTTAGGCAAACACAAGCAATCATGTACTTACAATAAAGCCCATTTAGCCCAATCACATGCTAAAGGTCAGACGTCCCATACCAGTTGGAGGTGTGCACTTGAACAAATCTATGAGATTCTGATCTCAGGTATCCAAGATGGGTGAATTTATTGCTGCCCAGTATCTAAACCACTTTCATCTTTCCACATGAACTATATCAGAGCTACCTTATAACTGATAAAAAACAAGGTACAATTTTTATTTGAGAAAGTATTTTTCTAATTTTCCAACAACTGCAAAGCATCTAAAGATACTTTCGATTGAAAACATAAAACTGAATTTAAATTCCTGGATTCTAACTGAAAACCAAGGAGATTACAAGCTCCACAATTATTACTTCAGAAGTCCACGAAATTACTAAAGTAAGGAGGTAATATAATGTTAAGTGTCAGGTCTGTATGACAAAGACAAGAGGCTTGCAAAGGAATACTTTTCTATGGGATTCAATTTTTTCATGATAAAGCCTAGAAATGATGGTATAATCAATATTTTAATAAGTAAAATGATTTCCAGGGTTTGATTGCATTTAATCATGGTACAATTTCCCTATTATGTCTTGCTTCGAGCTCCAGTGCCATATGGCATGGGATATTTTCCCTTTCAAGGCAATACAGACTGAAGTTGCAGGAATGACATAAACAGATTTGTGGAGGGTGATGCACTCTGCAGTTAGGGATGATGTGGGTTCTGTCAGTAGTGCCTTTCTATTCTACTTTTAGCCATCGGGAAGAGACCAAGATTGATTTAGAATGGGATTAACTGACTTTTAAAACTCATTACAAATGGTGGCTTGTAAATTGCCATTTGCACCTTTTTTATAGGCAGACAATGTGATCAACAGATCTTTCTCAGGTTGGTTATAAATGTATGACAGGTCTAGAAGTGTCACCCAGACCCTGGGGAAGAAAAACCTGAAGAATGCCTGGTGGACAGGAAGAATTTCATGAAAGCAAACACATCTTCTTTAGGGATTTACTTCAGTACTGAAAATAATGAAAATCAATCAATCTTTTGGCTTCATGTCCTAGACTGCTCTCCTCATGCATTGAAAGCCCTTTTTCACCGTGCTTCTTACGTCAACTTCTACTGTTCTTTCACAAGTACTCATGTATCTTCTATGAACAAAGTAGAAATACAAAAAAAATGCTCTTTGAGGAGGGGAATTAAATGCTATTGATAGTGAATTTCCAGTCCTTTCCAACACTGTATAATTAAGTAATATTTAATTGTATATTAGTCTTTGGCAATACAGGCACTGACAGTTCTTAGCTTACTGGGGTCTAAAGTGGCTGATACTTTGTTACCAAAAAATATCAAAACAGAATACACTAGACCAAAAATTATGCTAGGCATGCAAAACTAAACATCATAATATAGTTGTGAAATGGTTTGAGCTAGAACAGAACCAATTCTGTTCAGTGGGCTTACTTTTCAGACAAGTCTCTTCCGACTGCACTTTCTGAACGGCATATTTTCACAGACAGTGTCTGCTTCTAGCAGTGATAACACTTGATGTTTATAGTTACTACCAAGGACTGGTGTGTACAAGGGCTCTTGCTTGTATTTGCTCTACAGAAACTAAGGTCACTGCTAGATCTTGTGTACCACGTTATGGATGCAGAAAGTAAAATGCCACACCTGCGAGGAAAAGCGGACAGGACAGGTGACCTTAAAATGAGCAATGAGGTATTCTATCCCATATACATCATATTCAGTATAAATCTGATGGATCATGAGGGTCAAGCTCTCTTCTTCAGTGGCTGGCATCTGAGGAGGACTCTGTCCATTCTGCCTTTGATTCCAATCTGTGCATTCCTGAATCTAGTTCCCATCTGCTACAGTCAGGCTGGGACTTCTCCAGTGCCTGCTCCACAGCATCAGTGGGGACAGTGATGTGATTGCCATCAGGGAGGGTGGTTTTGATACTGGTTTTGTATACATTTGTATATATTTTGTTATTTTATTGTTATTGTTTCATTAAAGCTGGTTTAGTTTTCTAATCTGTAAGTCTCTCTCCCTTATTCTCTTTCTCTTCCCCTTTGGGGAGGGAGGCAGGTTAATACAGAGTGACCTGTCATTTTTCTAGTGGCTAGACCAGCCCTAAACCTTGACAAGTTGCAATTCTAATATCTGTATTTTTAAACTATTCAAATCAGTTATTGTTAGCTATCTCATTCAAGTTGTCCTGGATTGTTCCTGTAGTCAATGGAAAGAGACAGGAACAATTGATTTTTCCTACTGCAGATGCCTAGTTTATGATAAGATGAATTAGCTGGTATCCATCTCTCCCTGCTTACAGAATACTATCTAACTTTGGGGGGGGTAATTTGAGTTATGATGAACCCTGCCTTCATTAACACATGCTTGGCACAATAAGTATTAATGAGAAATAGAGATTTTCCACCTCCCAATACAATTGCAGTTCTGACCGCCAGGGAGTGCCAGGTTTGTATGAATTTATCACCAAGAGTCATTTCCCCTTGCAGAACTTCAAGAGAAGAAACCTGTTTCAGCTTGTGGGGAGACATAAGCTGTCTTTCATGCTGAGGTACGTCTTACCTGCTCCCGGGCACAGTCACTTCAAATTCTGCCTAGCATTGAATGTTGTGGTATGTATCTCACAACATCAACCTGCACATTAAATATAGAATTTAACACCAACAGAGTCCAAATACTGCTACAAAATATTTCAGCAGCTTCTGTAGTGGGCTTCTGTAATACACTTATAATAAATGCAACACTTGAAAAAAGGTTAAAACATTTTCACAAGAAATGTGGGATTACTTTGATTGTCTAAACAGTTTGATTTAGTGGGAGGTTAATAAGGCATGGAAATTGTTTGTTCAGGTCTCCTTTAATACTCAAAATTGTTCCTCTGAATTAAGACATCATAAACCAAAACAAATTTAAAACTATAGAAGTTCTGTTGATCATTTAACCATCTTTGCTTGAATTCCCCATCCTCTTTTTCATTAAGAGAAAAAAATAAATCATGATCAAGTAAGTTGAGAAGACCTATTTTAAATGCAGGTGATTTGTCACTGGATTTGACCCCAATTTTCACTCAGATGTGAGACAGTGACCTACACCAGCAAGTTTTCATAGTGAAAGTTATACTGATACTGACATTCATTAAATCACTTCCCAGTATGGTATTAAGCAAAGTCTCATTCTAGGTCATGTGTGGGCCATATACCTATTTCATCATGAATTATTTAAAAAAAAATAGTCACAGCTAAGGTGACGATATTATTAACTTGGTAAAAAAGCAATTAAAATCTTCAAAGGGTGAACTTTCAAATGGCGCAGCAACACTTAAATGTCATATTTCTGTTGCAAATGTATTTTTAATGATAACATTTCTTTGTAATGTAAATCAGCCTCCTCTCAATTATAACATGTTAATCAAGTTATTTCTCTATTGCTGCCTACCCATCAATGCCTACAAGTCTATCACATGTCATTCTGTAAAAGCATACTAATTACTTGATTATATTTTAGTCAAGTTTTGCAAACCCAACTATTTTCTTCAAGACTGCACATTACGTGCAGATTTGTCTGTTCAGGGAGAGGGGAGGGAAAACGACACCTTTGCATCCTGCAACTTCAGTCTAATCGAAAATCTTTCAAAGTACCTTGGCATGCAGGACGTGATCTTAGAAATGGAAGAGAAGGAAAAATGGGTACCCACATACTGCTTCCTAATACCTCATGCACATGCTATTCCTGGCTGATGTGTCTGAAACGTCTAAGGAAAAAAGCAAGGTTGAGCATATACCTCAAATGCAGAGCAGGATTTGATTGGGTAGAGGTAAATGTTGGTGACAGTGATGGGCTTGCCACCTCTCCTATATGTTGGCACCGCAGTCTCAGAAACAGCTGCACGTATGCTCTCTGCCTCAGCCTCCGGTGGCTGCCAGGTGCCAGTTGTCCTGGTCACAGATGAATTTTTCCTGAGTTCTTTGTTCAAGATGTGTGGCACTAGAGACAATCTATCTGCATTGTTAAAGGAAGAATGGACATCTGGGACAGACTCTGTTGTCAGCTTCGTAACACAGGACTGGAAAGGAATCTCGTTGTCTGACTTGGAGAGTCTGGTGGCTATGATGAATTTCAGAAAAGTCTGTGCATCTTCAAAAGAAGACATATAGCCAAAGGATATTCTCACAGAACCAGTGGGACGTCCGTCAACTAGGTCTATATCATCTCCACAGACATGGCCAGCCTAGTTTAAAATAGGAAGAAAAACAGAGTGCTATTATGACAAACTGTGATTTGTTCCCTCTAACTTTACATAGTTATCAATGAGTCACTTAATTCTAACCTGGAAAACTGTTTTCAAAAACACAAAATTAACTCATGAATACAAGAAGAAATTAGAGAAAAAAAAAATCCCAACTATCTTATTACTTACTCAAGCTGGAAGTAAGATCATTCTGAGATGCTTGTCCTATTCTGCCCTAAGGCAAGAGAGACTTATCAACAGCATGTCAAGAATCAGAAGTTTGTATGTCCCAGGATGGCCTCTTAGCTAGGCCAGTCTCCAGGTGTATTCCAGTCTTATCTGTATAGTTCACTGTGATTTAAACTGGAATCTTACATTCAGATAAGTGAACAAACCACAAGACTGATGACTTTTATGGGGCAGTTTTCTTGTATTTACTGTGAAAACAGTTGCATTTTATCCTATCAGTGGCTTATCTGTTGCTCGTGTTAAATTAGTTAAATAGTGTAGCTATACAGCTGAGAACTGGTCTGGGATCTTAGCAAAGCAGAGGCTTAAATCTAGAGCTCCAACATCCAGAGTGACTTCCCTCATCCTTGAGATATGCAGTAAATCTGTTTTGCTGATCCAGTCAACACATTGCTTTCAGGCTGGAAGGAACCAGCCTTCCTCTTAACATTTCCTCCTTTGAAGAACACAGGTTGCCACTCATGAAAAACCTTTGTTGAAAAATTCTTTAAGTACCCTAAAAGTGACTTCTGCACAAATACATCTCTATTTATCTGGAAAACTTTCCCTTTGAGTAGAATTTTGTCCTTCAGTAAGTGGGTCAGTGAATGCTGCTCAGCACCAGTGAGATAAACTAGAGTACCCTTTGCTCGTCCATCTAACATCACTTCATCAATGGACACAGGATTTAGTCCTATGTCAGCAACCTTATTCCTGTCATGCAGCAGCTGGTTTTTGTGTGGTTTGTTTGTTGTTGTTTTATTATTTTTATCAGATTTTCATTTATTTATGCATTTCTGTTACATAAAAATGGAAGTGTGAATAGATTATTTACATGAGGGCTTTTTAAAGCAAGAAATGTTCACAGTTCAATGAACACAGATGCCATTTATGCAAGGAGAAATAAAAAAACCCACCCTTTGTCAAAGCATGCAATACGGTAGTAAATATTTTAATGCAGTGTGATGTAGTTTTTATCCTTGACAATAAAGCAGAAGCAACAATTGCAAAATTAGGTTGGATCTGTTAATACACATGTAACGCTTCTGAAACTTCTGCCAAGTATTGATTGACTGAGGACAGAGGTTCCTGCTGTTCAAATAGGTAAAAGATTTTGTACATAACATCCTAAGAAAACTATCCACAATTCTCCGAGGACCCTTCAGGACTGAAAGTCCTCCCTCACAGGCATTTTATACATGGAATTCTTCATCAATAAAGGAAGAATACAGTCAGTTGCGCGGTGAAAGGCAAAAGCAATGTATATATGTGCAAATAATGTGGCAAAAGATGCCTTCCCCTACACAGTAATGTTGTCAGTAACTCATCCAGATCCTTTGCAAAGGACCATTGAGAAAGTCACAAAGTAATGACTGCTTGACTGTGCCACCTCATGATACCAGTTTTGGCAGATTAGTGCATCTTTATAAATCTGAGTTTGGCCTATCCCCATTTAAATGTTCATCTTTATTAACATGACACAGACCTATAAGAGGCCACTGACTCCTTAGCAAAATCATTTTTTATATAAAGAGATCCAAGCGTGTTGCATCCAGTCATTTGGCATTTTGCACTTCAGCAGAAGGGTAGATTTGCTTTTCTTTTCTCGGACTATCTTGGGGAACCTGCTCTCCCTCCAAAATTCAATTATCAGTCACGTGCTCTTAGAGAGATTATGAATGAGGAACATAGAGCTTTCCATGGTAAATCAAAGCACCACTTTGCCAAGGAAGGAATTAAAAGAGCTCTATACCTTTAAGAACCTGTGCTATCAATCTTGCATATAAAAGTGTCTGCACAAGTTACCTACATGTCTCTGTGAAATTTTAAGGGAGCTATAATATCAATAGAGCCATTATAATTTTTTACTGTTTGATGGAATACTATTAATAAAACTTTGTATTGTTCTGTATTAGTTTACTGTAATTTCAAACTCTGACAAATATGCAGACATGAGGCCTCCCATGCTCCATTGTAATACATCCTGCTACACAGCTTCGAATGGCATTTTTCAGAAAATATTAGTCAACTAGCAAAAAGTCTTTACATTCATATTCTAACAACCTAACACACCAATGAGCTAGGTAGATGTCATCTAGATTTACTTCACTTTCTGAGATTCACTGTGTATTCTCATTTATTGTTTCGTGTACAAAGTGTGTACACCTTTTAAACTGTAACATCCAACAGCAATAGGTCTATAATCCTTGAACATTATTAAGTACAATTAAGGATACTTAAGGAACAACATGAGATGAATTGTCCAGGAACATTTGTTCTGTAGGAAGTCTGGATTTCATGTAATTCCAAATCAGAAAAAAAGCAGCACAGTTTCATATTATCCAATGAAAAAAAACAAGCAAGCAACCCATACTGCTTTGGGTCCTTCAAATGATTTTGTTTCAACACCCCATTTGAGCAGACTGAATTTCATTTCACTTAGTTCTTTATCCTGGCAATTGAGCTGAAAGATCAGAGAACACATATCAAATCTACCTTAATTCTTAAAGTCACAGAGTCAAGACCAAAGGACATGATACAACTATTTTACCTTTGAACTAATTGGGTTCTTTGGTTTTTTTTTTGATACAGAGCCAGATCTTCTTCCCCCCTTGAAAACTCCCTTCCTTAGGAAATTCAGAACTCATAGCTGGAAGATGTCTCCCTGGTCACTGGACATAGGCATCTTCCATGGACAATATATTATGTAATCTTCACTCAGAAACTAACCTGCAGGTTCCTTTGGATGTCCTCATTGCTTATATCCAAATGCATCTGGCAGGCTCCTGTGTTACAGAAGCATCCTGTGCGAACGTGTATGTTGTAGAGACTGGCCATCTTGTCCACCTGCCCGATTCAGCAAGAGATAAGACATAGGAGAAGAACAAAAATAGACATTTTAAGGTCATGGTAAATGACATACAATGTTTTAAAGGTACAATTCTACTGGAGATAAATTACTTCTTTAAATTATTAACCACTTCCTGTAGCTTTTAGCATTCCTATACATTTAGAATTTTTCAGCCTTGTTTTTCAGCTGAAAGAGAACAGTGAAGGAAGCAGAAATTACTGTCTTGGCATTGACAGACAGGGCACACAACACACACACACACACAGAGCTTATCAGTTCATATTCTGATGCTGTTAATGCCTGTACATGTGCTTAATTTTAAACCTGTGAACAGGTTCATTCACACCAATAGTGCCGATTACAGGTCTGCAGTCAAGTGTCATTCAGTGACAAAACTGTCACCGACAACCACATCTGGAGAAACTGAAGAGAGGCTAAAGAAAACCTTGTTCTTTAAGGACCTGAAATCGCAATTGCTTATTACAGATACTGACAGTATCTGTGGGATTTGACACATAAGCACTTGAAGAATCAGCGCCTCAGTACGCAATAACATCTGACAGGGCAGGGACTAAACTGGAATACCTCCCTGAGGCTTCTCAGAACGACCGTTCTGTCCACTAATCCCCTGGTGTACTTTTTCCTCATTCTGTGCTGTTCTGTGTTACACCACTTCTTTATTTTCCACTAAATAATGAATGGGCAGAAATACAATAACTGATGACAAACTGGCATGAGTAAACTACATGAAGAAATAAAAAAGATGTGCAAAGAGAACAGAAGCATATGTCTGTATGTGCCTTGGAAGGATACACATATATGCATGCACTGTCAGGCCAGCACTGCTGAGAAGAGATATGGATAGTCAAGGTTTCATAGAACAGCTAAGAAGCAACGGAAGCACACCATGGGGATCATCTTAGCACAGGTAAGAAACCATGGAAGCACACTGCAGGGATCTGAAAATGCTTAATGTTGATTTCAAAAAGCAACAACAGCAGCTGGTAAGGTTAGCTGTGTAGGTATAGCTACTGTCAGTTATTTCTTTGACAATAAGTAACGAAAATTCCTGGTCAGGAGTTGGGGAAAGGACAATCAATTAGTCAGAAAGGTAACATGAAACCTGGCACGTCCTATCTCTACCACAGACTTCCAGAACAGCATTGCTGAAGCCGCAATAATCTTTCTGTGCTTTCACTCCTCTTCTGCAAAGTGGAGAACCGAGATCCCTGAGAATAACAATGCTGCAGACTGAGGGGACCCCACCTCAGTGGCACAATCCTCCTCACAGGGAGCTCAGGCTCAGTACCTGCAGAGCAATAGCTCAGCCTAAAGGTGCAGGAATGGAAATACTGGCCACCTCAAACTAACCACTCCTGTAACTGAGCTCATGCTTTATCTGCCTGAGGTATCAAAGTAAACATCCAACCAGGCTTTTCTAGCTGGCTAATTCTCTATTGACTTTTTTGTTTTAATGTAAATTTTCTTTGTATAGGGTAATAGCCTAATATACACAGCACGGACTTTCTCATGTAATTCAGACTATCTTCTGCCTCCTTTCTTCTGACATCATCAATCTTCTGATGTCAGCCTATCTTCTGACATCTGTGTGAGATACCAAACACCTTTAACTTCACTCTCATCAGGTTGAAAACCCAAGCCCTCTGTTAGTACTTAGTCCAGGCTGAAATAATTCAACCTAAGTGGTGTTTAGCTCTGCTACAGGCAGTTCAAACAGTATTACATTTTAATTTTTTTCCTTTTTTTTTTCCATGTGTGAGGCACGAGGTATTCCACACAAAAATGTGCTGTATACACAGAAGAAACACTGCATTACAGTGCACAAGTTCTCAAGTTCACACTTAAATAGATTCTGCCCCACTAGTTTAGTACAAAATGGTTCTGTTTTCAAATGCCAATACAATCAAAATAACTCCACATATTGTGACTTGGAGAGCAGAGAATAGCATCAGTCCCAAGATCCCTATTCACGATTAATGTCTTGGAGAATATCTCGTGTTCAAAGCATATTTCTCAAATCAAAGTTACAGTAAAAGGCATCTGTTGAGAAAGAATGTTGTGGTGTCACGAGCTTTGTTTTGTCAGAAGACTTCAGTCTGGGAACAGTGACATTTTCTTGACTTCTTTTTCATTTAGATGAGAAAAGTTGTCATTCTGGCATAACATGGTTTGTCATGGTGCTAGTGACTCGCGGGTGGATCTATCGTTCTGTTAATGATGACAAGCAAGGCAAAAACCATGACAGATACTTCACTACTGAATTCATACAGTGTTTGGCTTATTTGCTCAGGACACAAAAAGCTTTAAAATAGATATATACATTATTTTTAAGAACTTTTGCTGGGGTAGCCTTGCATATCAAAGTGTATGTAGTGTAATGAAGTTACCATGAGACAACTTCAAGGAACTGCAAACAAGATTTAAAAAAAAATAATTTCAATTTTGTCAAATATACAGTAGTTTTATTTTTTTCAAATAAACAGAGTTCTATTCTAGCCACTGGACCCAATACCCTTCTGCAATAAAACTTTTAATTGTGATATATATTAATCTGTATAGTAGACAAAGATTAATGACCCATAAAAATGTATGAATATTAGAGGAACATAGGAGATCATGGTTCAGGAGAACAAATATAAGTTATCCATAGCTTTAGCATTAATCAAACTCCACTATCACCAATGTGNGCTGGCCACACTTCTGTTGATGCACATAGGTCTTGTGAATGTGATGCAATGATAGCATGTAAAGAATCAGTACGGGCAGCACTGCAAATCTACCTGTCCCTTGAATGCATGCTTGACTTTCCCTTGGACATGTGCTTTGATTTTTTGTTTAGTTGCACCCTAGAAATGTGCTGCTTGGGGAGTTAATTTAATCTCTCTCTAAGGTTCCACCACATAGCAAAACAAATAGAACATAAAACATCTGCTACAGTTGTATCAATGAAGAAAAGCTTTATTTAGATAAAGTACATCTTTAAAATTGCCATAAGGAACAATAATGGGCATGGAGCTCAGGGTTATGAAATGCAGAATGCCGCCTGCAGCTCTGTCTGTAAGAGTACCAGGGGCAGCTGACTTTTGGGAGCCAAGATTATGTTTGTCAATGAAGGTACAGAAGCATCAATGGTACTAATGGTAAGTACACAGCTTAATATACTCACGTTGTCAGTCTTGGTGACTCCTTTGGTCTGATACTTAGAACTATTGTGCCTTGGTCTTTCAGAGCTCCTTAAATTGCAAAACACCTGACAACATTTGCATCATTTTTACTGATTTCAGACAGTGAAGACATGGTAATTAAGCATGATGACATCCTGGAGCCCGGTCTGCCCCTCAGAGTGCCTTTGCATTCATTAGTTTTTCTGTAGCTCCTTACTGTGGGCTGAGCCCTGGAGGTTGCTTCACACCCCAACACTTCTGATGTCAGATTATCTTGATTTTTGACAAGCAAAAGGTGATCTTCACACTTGCAGTCTGTGGTCTTCAAGTTTAATAAACATACATGAATGAAGTTCATGGAAATACCCTTTTTAAACTAGCTCTTTGTTTGTTTTCAGAGTTAATTTCTATTTTAAGCACAGTTGCCTTCCTTAGTGAGATTTACATTAGCGTTGCAGATTAACCAAATGCTCACAGTTGTTTTTTTTTTCATAGTACTCTATCTGATATATTCATTTCATTTGGGTTTTGTTTGTTTGGTTGGTTTGGGTTTTTTTTTACATGCAATAAATATAAGGTGGAGAGGCCTATTCATTCACTTCAGGGCCTCTGCAGTGGTCAGCTGAAAGGTGTAAGCTTTTTTCTGGCTTCAGGCTCCATTGAAATAAGTCTGAGAATGGTGCTTACTGTAGGTAGATACATATTAATCGATAGTAAATATTTACAAATAACACATAGTTTTGCATTCTTTCTAACCAGCTAAGTCTAAGACTTTCACTAAGAATAATGGATTCTTTGGGAACCTCTGCTGAAGTCATTCCCAGAGGATCAAATTCTGTAGCTCTTACTCTAGCAAGCACTTATTTCTGCAAGCTATTTTACTGAGTATCACAAGAATTATTCACATGAATAAATAAACTTTTTTAATAGATCATGAAGTGTCCCAAAAAATGAAAATCATATAAGCCAATACTGGCAGCTACTGTCCTTCAGGAATTGTAGAATGTAGAAAGTAGAATGACTGGGACTTCTCATTCTACTTTCTACAATGCTCAAATTTAAGAGCAGTTTGTTTGTCTGATGGATTTGCTCATTACAAGAATTTCACTGCACACCACTGACAGCTGGTTATAAAACAGGCTTCATGACACTGTTCTCCACATCCACTGGTAAATTAATCCACTGATTCATGGCATGGAATTGGAGAGAAAGTAAGCTAGCTCTTTCTGTCATCCAGCATTTCACTGTGAAATGTTGTCGCTGATGCAAATGCATACTTAATCTTGTTTAATACAATTTAATAAGAATTAGGTCAGAAGAAAAAAAAAAATATCAGCACTTGTTTCCAAATCATTTAGTAGGAGGAAAAAAGCATTTTAGCTGAGTTACAGTATACTTAAACTGGTTTAACCGCATGGTTACCTGCAATAGTGGCATTTTTTCCCATCCCAGGGAAAGCATTTCAGTGTGGGCAGGTTCCCACAGTATTGATGAATATGATCCCCTCCTCCTTATTGCGTCTCTAGTTGTTGACAATGGTTTGAACTCACTGGAGAGTGGATGTAAACCTCTCTTCAGTCTACACCCATTCATCACTCATTCTGACCAACCCCCCTCTGGTAGAAGACAGAGGAGTATTAGACAGAGATACTGAAATTTATTGAAATTGCCAAACCCAATGTGCTGATAGTGGAAATCTGTCGAACTCTGCAGTCGATGTAATCATTTTCTCTGTTGGTTTCAAAGACAGTCAAGTATCAGGGGAGATTGGATGGGAGAGCAGCAGACTGGAAACATCAGTATAATTCAGAATGTGTGGGATGCCATTCTGCAGGAATTCTCACTTAGAAGATAACCATATACATAGCAAACTGCAGGTCCTCCATGCTCAAAGGAGTAACAATAATTTTACATTTTCATGATCCAGGAGCTGGAAGACACTTTGGGTATGGGGTGGCCATAAGAAAGAAATGAATCACAGTCTTGGTTGTTAACGGAAAATGGGGACGATAGATCACACAGAGGTTCTACAGATAAAATTCCGTGATGGACTCTGTTGAAATATTACTTGAATTACGTCCATACAGGGTCCTACACAAGATTTCTGTCTGGGGCAGGAAGATGCAAACAAGATAATAGAGAAGGTGGAGCCAGGCTCTCTTTGTCTTCGAAGGATTCAGATGCTGGACTGAAACTGGACACTGCATGTCCTCAAAGACAGCTGATCTGCTTTTACCAGGACCAAGAAAAAAGGAATCCAGCAGAGGCTATCACAAGTGCAATCCTTTTGCTGCTACCATGTGAATTCTTTTTACATTTCTCCTCTGTGTAACAAGATCTGTAGTTTAGAACCATAGTTTGTCCGTTACTAAACAGAAAATATCTACCCTCCCTCATTCATCTGAGATACTTTCATCTGAACAACTACAAGCATCTTTCTTTTATCTTCTTTCCAGTTTCCTTAGCAACAGCTAAGGGCACTCCAGAGAAGCAGTGTCAGACAACATCTTCAGTCTAGGCTTTCATGAAGCTTTCTAACCTTGACCAGCTCTGATGAGCAGTTTAATAGTAGGCGATTTCAAGCATACTATCTCACATTCATCTTTGTTCCCCCACAATGAGATATTACAGAAAGCAACTCAGCCTGTACTCTGCTACTACTTCCTCATCAAGAAGAGAGCTTCATTTCCTACTAACTAGGTTTGCAGTTATCACACTGAGTCTCTCAAGTACAGCAACTCCTTAGGCTCAGTCAGTAATCCCCTAACGAGAGAGGCCCTTGTTGTAAGGGCTGCCTTTTGACTGCCCAGTGCCGTGTAACCAAATCTAAGCAAATATTCAGATTGTAATGGCATTTTCTGCCAGTCTGAAGCAACAAGGTGCTATTTATTGGCAAGCCTGTGTGCTTTGCTGCATTGCTGCTATCTCCCTGCTTGCCAGACACCCACAGTGCAACTGGAAACTAACTGGAACCACAGAAATTAGTCAACGTTCAACAGGAATCTTTTTCTCCTTGTAATCCTGTTTGCATTCTATTGTGCTGGTCCATCTGCCATCCCTGGCTTCCTGAAATCAATGGATAAATTTATAGCTGAAATCAATAGTGAGCAATCACTCAGCAATTTTTAGGTAGCTATTTGGAAGATGGCCAAAAATCCCATTAGGCATGTTAAGAACATTTTTCTTTCCCTGAGTCATCAAACTGAATATAATGAGTGGATATGCTTCTAGAAGCATTAGTATATCTAACTCGAAGTTGTTTGACCACCTCTGTACAGATGTTCCTAACTGGAAGGAACAAATGCTGGATTTATTCTGCCCCAGGTGACAAAAAATGTTGCACTTCTCCACCAGCAAAACTGAACTGTTGATTTACACAAAAGTAAAAAGAGATAGGAAAAATATATACATGGATTATGGTTTGATGAAGAACAAACATGTCCTGCTAAGTAACCTCCTATAAAGATTTATTTCACATAGATTAAATAAAGTAGAAGTTATCACTCATCGTTGCTTAACAGCAACCCACTTTCTCCAGTAGGAACATTGTACGAATTTCTAGACAAGTACTGATAGCTACTGCCAGGCTCTGGTCAGTAGTCTGATCAAAGTGACCTGGTAAAAGCTCCTGTTCACATGAAATGATGCAGCTCCTTTTTTTCCACACTCTGTACCTGCCTACTAGATGTACAGTGCACTGGAGCTATTCGAACAGTGAAACCAAGGGTACCATCTAAGACACAAAGAACAATTATTTCAAGAAATCTACCCACTACAAGTATTGCATGGTCCCTTTTATCATGTAATGATAAGTAGCATTACGAATGTATTCAATCAGTTGTGTCTATGTACAAATGTATGTACCACTTGATACCTAAATATTTGCCAGTATTTAACGTATTTCCTCTCCACTCCTGTGAGGTTAGAGTAAGTGGGGAAGACAGACACCAAATCCCTCAAGATGACAATGCAAAACCAGGAGGAGGAGACTTCACCTGGCCATTGCCAGTACCTGGCTACTAATCTAGGTCCAGCTAAGCAATTTATTAAAACATCACTGAAGGAAAAGGAAGGTCTTAAAAGAAAACATTGTGAAACTAAAGCAAAGAATGTGTACTCACAATATAAAGGTGCTCCCAGAACTGTCTATCAACATTTTATTTACCTTGAGCAACTATTTCAATGTGCATTTCCCATCCTGCCTCATACCACTTTGTCCTGTGTAACGTCTATTTGCAGACCTCTGCAAATGCAAACAGACAGAAAAACTTCTACCTGCTTTCTCTTCCTTGGTCACACCTCTCCCATACAACACCATTTCAGGCTGCCCGCTCAACTCTCCTCTGCCTCTCACAACTGGAATCTCCATTTTTGTATGCTTTCCTACCCAAACTGGTGTCTCTTTCTTTGCCCATTCCAAGTAATAATGGACTTCAGCTGCACTGTGGGAAATTCAAGTTAATCATTAGGAAATATTTTTTAGTAGTGAATACAGGTACTTCCAGAATGAACTGCCTCTGGAGGCTGCGGAAATGTTCAGGTAAAGATGATCCTATCTTGACACACAACGATGATGAGCACCATATCATAGTCCCTGTAATCCCAAGATCTGTTTTAACCTCTCCACAACTTTTCAAACCACAAAGATGAATTTGGTTTGGCCGCTAAGGCGCTTACGAGACAATTCACTGCCATAGGATGCTTTGGATGCACAAAGATAAATGGAGTTAAAAAGAAAAAAAGGTGGTTTTTTTTTTTTTCCTGGGGAAGTCTCATTCTGTTTTTCTCCTCTTCTCACAGTTCTAGCATACAAATACTGACAGAAAGAGGCTACCAGGGTAGGGAAGGTGAGATCCTGTGTGGCTGTTCTTACATCTACGTGATTTGGGGCCACACATTGTGATTTCAGACCCCAGTCTTCTCTTCAGAATGATAGAAAATAAATGCAGGAAATGAAAAATAAACAACGGTCATCGAGTCTATCCTTCCATTAACTCAAGGGAGGTTGAGATAGAAGGAAAGTGGGCGAGACAGTAGGCAGATGCTGTAAGAGCAGTCATCAAATTGCATCAGAGATTTGTGCCGAAGGGACACACACTGCAAGTTATCTGCAGAGAAATGTTGATAGATTTTTTCTTGAGAAGTGAATGAAGAAAGGTAAGTTCAGAATCTAGACTTCCCTTCACTCTACCTGGGTTGATGAGAATAAGCCAGAACATGCTTATGCAGGCTCCTAGGCAAACCCATTCATAATCTGTCTGAGAAGGGTTCTCAGTCTTGAGAGGCAAAACTCATCCATATGCAACACTGCAGAGCAGCCTTCCTTAGGCAAACCAAAATGTTTACATTCCCTGTCTTTGGCAGCTGACTGCCATTGTAGCAGTTTGCCTATCACACACAAGTGTGAAGTGGCAGGCAAGAAGGCTGAGACTGAGACTGGACTGATGGTTGTTCCCTTCCTGACAGGATTTTTAGGAGGCATGGCAGGCATACATGGATACCAAAGGAACTTTTGCAGGGGAGACAATCTCAGCAGGCTACTTCTTCTGTTTAGCTTCAGGCTCAAGGCAAAGGAGGTAGTGTGAATCCACAGCTGAAATGATGGCCATTTTTCAAAAGATAGCTATGATGGTTTGCTGATTTTTTTAAGCCCATGACACACAGGAGGAAGAAAATATTGTCTTGGAGTGAAAACAAAAATAAGAAGTTTGATAAAGCAAGTGCTATTTTTCACTGGTGGCAGAAAACACTGAACTGGAAGGTGTGAATGGGTAAGAGCTCTCCAGAGCTTACAATTCAACAAATGTTTCAGGAGAAATCCCATCTGCCTATCTCTGCCTCTTACCCCTTTCCCCTATTCCAGCTCCTCAACTGACTTCGCAGAATGAAAAGTGAAATGTTTATAAAATTACTCTGCAATTATCTACTGAATGTACAATGAACATTTATTTCACAGGTTCACATTTCTCCTTATCAGAACAAAGAGGAAAACTTAAAATAATGTTAGCACAAAAAGTCCTTCATAGCAGAGATGAAGACTTTCTTCAAATCTGCAAATGGAAGAGAACATACAACTCTGCACTTTGACCAGATTTGTAAGAAATCCACTATTTTTGTGTGTATGATTGTTTCTTCAGATCAATGTTGTTCACTTACAGCTGTTCCATCTCCTCTTTGGCACTCAAACCAGGCTGGAACCTCGTAGATTTGTATGCAAGGTTTTGAAAAAAAAAGATATCAAGAATGCAAGCTGGAGCTGAGTCACTGCTGTCAAACAGCATTTCAGCAATTGGAAGATCTTGGGATATATAAACACAGAACATTCATATATGCTAAAAACTCCAGGTATTCACTTGTAATAAATGAGCTAATGGTGATTCTCCATGTGAGGATTCTGCAGTATTAGCTCATCATTAAGCATATATGTAATGTCATTTTTTTTTTATGACATCAAAACCCCCCTTTAATATCGAGGGCTAACTGCTTCTTTTTCTGATAGCCTCGCAGGGAAGCAAGAAGATTGACATATTGCTGCATTAATGTCAATTCTGATACTTCTATTCTGCATCACTGACTTAGTGGAGGTCCTTCGTCTCTACCCCTGAGCTTTCTCACCTTTCAAAATCACCATCCTGTCACCTTGGATAGGTGACACTGCATTAATAGCAAGAACTATAATGCCAGAGAATTATCCATGCTTAACTAGACAAGTATATATGAAGCAGCTGTGAGACATAAAGGCCATCTTTATGTCCTGGACCTGTCAAGTACTCATCATAGTTTAACCCCTGTTCATAACCTGGGCTTTTCGGTGCTGCAGTGCAAATAAACACGTAACATAAAACGACAGACGTGACACTGCAGAGGACAGGCAGCTTATGTGCAAAGGATACAGGTATCCTCTCAAGTAATTTCAAGAACAAATTACTACCAATAGCAGTCTACAAGACAGCTTTACAGCATGAAATAATTTTCATGTCAAGTATTTGGTGCAGCTCAAAGGAGGAAATTTAATGTAGTTTTAGTACTCAAAGACAAGAGGCTTATGGAGATTCAAAACCGTAGTAGTTTTATCCCTTGATAAAGAAATGTTTCATGAAAAATCAGAAGCAAAATAAAATCTTTTGAATGACTATTGGTGTTTGGAGCCTGCAAGTCCCTCTTGTTTGACTGTTATAATTACCCTTTAGAACAAAGTAACTAAACCAGTAATTAAACTGTCAATTAAACCAACGATACATATAGTATACAAGGCAAGTTTACTCCAAATATAATACTTTAAAACAGTGAAACCCTTCAACAATCACAAAGAAACATTGAAATGAAAAAGCAATTTAACTTCCTTAATTATTTCACTCCCACCTTATAACTTCTTAACATCAAAGTGTTGCATATCACATATAATGGGAGAGGAGGCTGTCAAAAATGCTGCCATCCCTGAAAGTGCAATCACGGTATAGATACATCTCTGTCTCTCACTTTAATGAAATACCTTCATCTGATCTTGAGTTTTCCAGTGAAGGTTTTACTCAAGGATGAACCTGCGACTGTGGCTATTTCCTATCGATGCAACTGACCCCATGTATGCAATTCAAGCATGTTTGTGTTAGTGGCACAACCTTGTTAGCTCTGGTAATTAAACTCTGATAACAGTGAGGAATGGATTTAAATCACAGAAGCAGGTAAGAAAAGCTTTCCTCTCAAATGCTACGCAGATGAAAGACATCATTTTTTCTCTGCTTTCAGTTTTTAGTGGCAGTGTTAAATGTCATGTATTTCACTACATGCTTTTCACATCCTAAATATCTTGGACTTAGTTCAGAGTTTTGAGTATCATGTAAATTATGTAAATCTTGAGGCTTAAATATAAGCTTGGTATCCTCTGAAGACACTGTCTACTTATTTTCTTGCCAGTCTCTAATGCTCCAAATAAACTGCTCCAAACCTTGTCATAATGTTTCCTTTGGAATCAGTCAAATTGTCCTTTTCAGGCTACCAAATGCTAATGTCCAGCCCCCCTGTGCCCTCTAATAGGCAATGGACACATAACAATTGCCTGTCAGAAAGACAAATAGAAATGGTTGAATGCCTGGTTATAAGTCATTAATTATAGATGGGATATCATCCATAAGATATTCTGTCATTTCTCTTTTAATATACTACCTGAAATACAACCTGAGTCATTAATTGGTGTCCACTAGTAGTAGGTATGTCAGATAGAAATGCCATCCAGTTTTCTCTTTATTTATCCTCAAAATGTTTTCTGTGAGCCTTCTGAAACTGTGCTCTAGCACCACTAGATTGCATTTCAAGACTAGCTAGTGAATCCACATGAATGTGCAATTCACAGACACGACCAAGTAGAGGATACTATTTCATTTCTAAGACATTAAAAGGAATATTGGATTTAACTTCAAATTTAATAAATCTATCTCATTTTAGACATTCATACAGGTATAAAGATGAGATTATATGGTCAGTTTGATGACACTAACTCTCTGCTGTATGTATACTCTTTGTAATCATAAAGAAGCAGCAAATATTTTTCTCCCACGTAACTTCTCTATGTCTACGAACATAGAGAACATATGTCTACGAAAGAATTTCATTCCATAAAGAAGCCAATTTTATATATATATGTATTATATGCATTATAGCTTTGGAAAGAACTGTACTGTTGCTTGTTAATTTCTAAGAGTCATTAAATTGCACATTATTTTCATTAAACTAAGTAATCTAACAGGCACTGCAGATGTGACTGGTATGCATTTGAAAACTTTATAGTTCTTCATTCTACATACACCAGAAATTATAAGAATCTGGTGAATAGTACAATCCAGATGATACATATCAATAAAGAAGCTTTTTATGAGCAGCCACTGCAGCTAATAGGCATAAAGGAGGCATAAGACTATAAAATAAATTTTAATTTGAGGGTACAGTGGAGTTTAAAAAAATTACACAGGCAAGAGTAATTTTTACTAAGAAAAAGTGAAAATCAGAAGTGCAAATGAAGGTTTTGTTTTTAACCAAAGGACAGAAGCAGCATCTGAGTGCAGAGTATTTTACCAACCCAATCATATTTTCTATCTCCATTTTTTTATAAACAGTGGCACATATATTCAAGACTGTATAAATGGCTAATTCACTCCCAAAATGTGGAATTCTTTGAAAGGAAATGTGCAAATATTTGAGACTATTTGGTAGCATAGGCAAAAAACCACAACATATGGGAAGAAGAGCCTCTCCATTACTATCCATCTGCCCATCCCATGTTCATGAGTGTGGTAAGTGCCTTAAAGAAACTTCTGAAACTCTGTATTGACAGGCTACAACAGAACGACTTCACTTCTGTTCTCCCTGGTGTATAAATGGATTTCCTCTTGTATTCTAACAGACACATCTCTGTGTTCCCCTCACTATTTGATTCTTCTCCTCTCCAGCAGAGAAGCCATGAGGAATGTTTTTTGCAGCACTCCCACTCTCCCCCTAATGGGCCAGAATTCTCAGCTGCAATGCAGCTCTGCCACTACTGCTGGTAGAGGGAAGTAGTCACTGTGACAGATGGTGCCAGTTGTTGACAGCTTTTAAAAATTCAAGGTCATACACTTGACCTTGACTTGTGGGCCAATTCAGTCGTCACTCAATCAAAACCAGAAGAATTAAATAAAACTAGAGCACTCTAGTTTTTCTGACTTCTGCTGATGAACAAGCGAGCTGTGTCACCCTGTGTTACCCACCGCCTGTGTGGTGCACAGTCATACACAGCCATGGTCATACACCATTACCTCTCTGCTGAAGGCAGGGAAGTTTCACAAAATTTCATCTTACAGATATTGAATATATCTGATGGATAAAGATAGTGAAAGCTGTTGAGAGTATTTAAGGATTTCCTGAGCTTGAATCTCACTTTTTACACTGGATCATTCAATTTTATTCCATGCTTTCTCAGGAACATTATAAGAAGGTAATTATTAGAACTAAAGGGAAAAGAGAACTCATCTTTCATGGGTGACTGCAATATTTTGAGATCTGTTTTCACTTGTATGCCAGAGCTCCAAGGCAGTCTCTTATACCAGTTTTTCTAGAATTTTTCTTCAATTCCCCAATTTGAGTACTCAAGAGAAGAAAGTCAACAGGAATCTCACCTACCTACTTGATGCATCCTATTAAAACAGCCCACTTTCAAACTTTCTATGTGTAGAATATTAAATTTTTAACATACTGGCTTTGGCTATTAGGTATTTTGCATTGTGCTAGCACTATTTATTGGATTTTCTACCACTTAAAAATGGTGTGTGTATATACGGTGCTGACCTACAAATAAACAAACCCAAAACCTCAGAAGGGACTGCTACGGATAGAATATTTCCTTTAGAATAAATAACTCATTGTGAATATGCTTAGAACATAAACATTACATTCAGTTAAGGCAAGAGAAAAACATACCTGTGAAAAGCCGATCACTGCTCCATTTTCATCGAGCACGTTAAAATTAATGATTGGACCCTGGACATCAGGGTTAGCGAAATCTGTATCGCTGTAAATACGTACTACAGGAGCCCCATTGGCGTATTTTAAGGCAGATAGCACAGTGTAGGTGTAGTGAGCTAATACAAAGGTATGCTGCTTTATTTTCTCCATTCCACCTACGAAAGAAAAGTGCATGTACATGTCAGATGACTTATTTTTATGGAAAAGTAAAAAAGGATGCTTTTCCAGAATGGTGTAGCTGGGAGGTAACTAGCACAAAATCGGTACTTTTGAGTTCCTTGAAATGCACATAAAATTTGCAAAGGTTTCTCTCCTCATACAAAAGCTTTAGAATTACTGTTGCATTGGGGATTGACTTACAATTCATCTACCATAGACATCTCAAGTTACACTGAAATGGATTACCACACATTACAAAACTGCTAGTTCCAGCCTATACAGATCACTAAGATGCTCTGGCATGATTAATTTGAAAAGCAAGTTTTACTCCAGATCTGGCTCTAGAGATCATTCAAATGAGGCATCAATTCTAGCACAGCACAGAAAGCACGTTGCTATGTCTAAGATAAAATAAAAGTAATAAAATTCTAAGCTATATTGCAAAATACAGGTGTTAGTTGACAAGGAATTTACTTGTATACTGAAGAAATATTCTTCCATGATTCCTTTTTGCAGAAGAAAAAGAAAGAGGATGTTGTGAATGCCTCATTGACTATTGCCACACAATTTATTTGTTCCAGAGAAGCTTTGCAGAGAAGTTTTCACAGAACTTGGCCTAGAAAAAGCATAAAGATTAAATATGTTGTCTTTCTCTGGGGTTTGGAAAAGAGATTTCCTGACAGATGGAGACCTCTTCTACAACTTTGCTTTCTGAGACAAGGTTGTATTTTTCTTAGATGACCCTATCAAAAGAGCTTCTGATTTCTGTGCTTAAAGAATATGCCATAGGATGATATACCATGGTCACTATGGCTTTGAGGATATTTTGATTCTCCACAGGAAACTAAAACATAAGCATCAGTTACAAAAACACTCAAAGGAAAACATACATAACATGAAAAGAGTGAGTAGGTTGTGATATTCACTGGGATAAAACGCTTACAGGAGACCAGCAACAGGGTAACAGTAGATATGGTGTGAAAACAGGAATAAGCCTAATCAAAGAGCAACTTAGCCTGTGTAACAAGAAAAGTGCAAGTAATCTTCAGAGCAGAAACTGAAAATTTATGATTTTGCATCTTTACAGAAGACAAATAGAAGATAACAATATGATCCCAAAGTATTGTAAGAAACACAGGAAGATACCTGAAGGCTAACAACATTTTTAAAATCAAACCTCCACCAGAGACAGATGGAATTTTAGCTGAAAATCCAAAGTGGTTTGCATTATGCATACTATGCATCGCACGATGGTGGGCCTCCATCGTGTGGAAAGGAAAGAGTAATTTCCCCAAAAGCCTCGAAGTGGAACTGTGCATTTTCTGCCTGAGTTTTCAACCCAGAGTGTTTTCTGTGATGTTGAGTATCTTATTTGCGGTACATGAGCACTGTTGTAACTAAAAGATGTTTTACATTTTCTNTTTTTTTTTTTTAAATTGCATAACTATGAATCTCACACTGTGCATGCCATTTTTATACCTGAGCATCTGGAAACTTCTACAGTCTGTCCTTGGACAGAAATCTTGTCATATGCCTGTTGACTTTTGTGCCTTTACTCGTATAAAGACTATGTCATTTATAAATGTATAAAAAGAAAAAAATAAGGTATCTTTCTCCTGACATAGAGAAGAATTACAGCAACTTCTGTTATTCCACTTTTCTTCAAGTTTCTACATTATGTGTTATCTCCTTCAGATAAGCTAGGAGAGCAGACAGTAAAAGCACAGAAACAGATTAGATATAAGGTGGAAGTACATTTTTTTAGTGCTGAAGTATAATAAAGAGGAATAAGGTATTTAATGAGATACTAATACACAAGATACTTTCGAGGAATATTGCCAGAACCTAATCAGTACAATCTCTAGATGTTAGGCACAGAAAACTTGGCAATCATGTCTAGAACAGTTTGGTCTGAAAGGCAATTTGTGTTTTCCGAGTCTCTGAGAAGAAATGATTACCTAGTGAGAGATGTCCTAGTCATTGTTTGGTAGAAGTTAAGAGTCTTGAAACAGTAAAAAAAAAAAACCAAAAAGTTATTTCTCAGCACTTGCCAGAAAGTAGCTGTCTTAAAAGAAGTGACTGCCCTGTCAGCTTCTGAGATGTCTGTAATCCCCTGATTCAGAGCTTTTCCAAATTGGCAGGAATCTTTTAATGGAAGATTAAACTTCTGTCCTTGTGTCTTGTTGAAGAAATCTCATATGCAGAAATTTGAGTCTCTCATTTACAGCAATCAACCTGCCATCATTTCTGTATTGTCTTCAGCCCTTCTCTTTTAAAGTTGCTTAATCACATTTCCTTGTTCATTAGTGGGAAGCTGATGAGCCTCTTAATTATTTATTCTGACAAATCCAAATGCAATAGTCTGCAGTTGCTTCACTGCCCTGTGACTGGAGAGAGGAAGCAGTGTTGCCAGAGTCCCATATTTCCAAGTAGCAGAATAGGTAGTGATTAGGTCTGATGTCATAGAAAGCCCTGTGAAACAAATGCCAGTGATCTGACGTTTGTTCTGACAGAAGAAAGGGTTATATCCAGAAAATAACTGTGATTTGTCTTTATTTTGCTAAACAAAATGATCTGTACTGTATCCTGAATAAATCCAGTGCTTAGCTCATCTTCCTCTCCCTACTAAGAAAAAGAATATGAGACGGAGAAAACAAATGCCAGAACAAATATTTGGTCTCTAGCATGATCTAAGGACTTGTATTACTGCATTTAGTCTCCTTTGGGGTGAGAAAAATAAAACTAATGGCTTGACTGAGCCTGTCTAAGGTAAATGAGACGGTAATCTTCTATATTATGGTTGAATTGGTATTTATCACCTTACTGCATTCCTGCACTTTATCTTCTCTCTATACAGAACTCTGGTTTTATGCCCAGTTCCTTAACTCTGAATACTTGGGAGACTCTTCCCCAGCTGCCTGTTTGGGGATAAAAGAAGTAGCACACCTTAAGTCCTTTGGAAGACTTTCAGCTTGGAAAAATCTTGAGAATTTTATCTAAGAGAAATATGAGATAGATAAATAGATAGATGTCCAACGAGTATTCAGTACAGAATGCTTTGAGTCAGTGCAGACCTGGTTTGGCATTACAGAAATGGCAAACATGTAACAGCATACAATCTCCTCTTTGAAACAACCAGGATTTCAGTAGCTCAAATATTTAAATATTAGTTCTTCCTGAAAGAACTGGAGAAAGATGGGCATATGTCAACATCTATAAAAGATTTTGAATAAAGAGATTAAGATAAAGTAGAGACTGAAATTGAGTCTCTAGAATGAAAGCTCTGGTGCTTAAGGTTTTCAGGCTGTACTCAGAAACGTCTGTGATCTGCATTCAAATACATTTCTTATCTCTCTGATTATGAGAAATTAAATACTGGAGACAAGGAAGAAGAGAGACATAAATCAAATATACAGTTATTTTTCTAACACTATGAAAAAAACCCACAGAAATTGACATTTACATGAACAAATTCTCTGTTACTCCAGTAAATCCAAACTCACATACATCTTTGGATAACAAAAAGAGCAAGTGTAATTCATTGTCTTCAGCATTATCTAACAGATAGCAATGAGGCAGAGAAATGATGAGCCAAAATCTCAGCAAACCAATCAGCAGGGAGTAAAACCAAGATGTAGCCACCTTCTAAGAAATCCCAAACAAGACAGATCTCCATGTGGGACCTCTGAGTCAATGTGCTAATGAAGCCATGGAGCCTATAAATCCTGTCAAACATTTGGATTCCTTCCTTCACTTCCTCCAAGAAACGTACACTAAGATTTATTTCTGAGTTTTTATTTTTTGGTGGTTTTTTATGTGTAGAACTGAATGTCTCTGACTGAAGTCTGTCACCTACTTAGTGTTATTCTACCAAAGCACGTCTCTCGAGCAAACACAAAAATGAAATATTCCTATGATGATCCAATGCCCTGCCCTCAAAGTGCAATCCTAAAATGTTATAAAAATGTTATAAAAATGTTATAAATACAACACTAGAAAAGCAAAAAATGAGAAAATATAATCAACTTACTAAGAAAACTTGATCACTTGTCCTCTGGTAGGGCTCCAATATTCATCAATAAAAATATTAAATACATGTTCCTGTTCATTTTTTTTCCCCCTTAACTTATGAAAACAGCTGTCCTAAGACCAAATCTACATATTGCCTGACTCCCAGAGTGAAGAGTAGCAGATGCCTAGAGAAAAAATATTGAAAAAACATATGTAACTTCTAAGCAGCTGCAATTGTTAGTTTAAGGATTAAATACACGGGTATAAATCAAAAATACATGAAAATTATCCTACAGGGTGGCTAACAACAACTGAATATTACTTTTAAAAACAGAATTAAAAGCCTCTCATGGAACTTAAGCATTGAAATTAATATATTAACACTTCCTGGGAGTCAACAGAAAGGAGCTCTTCTAATGTAACAGCATCCCAATATTGGTCATAACCATTAGCAAATCTAGTTCATTAAAACTCAGCATAAAACACTGTAACTGCCTTACCAGCAGATTCATAAAACCATCCATCATCCACACTCACAGACAATGTATAAAGCATGGACAGATTGCAAACCCCTTAGTCACACTGATTCACATTAACAGTCCAACCAACTTGATCTATAAAACACATGTAATAAAAAATGATTTGGGGAATAATACTAAGTGAGGTGGACCACGACCTTTTCTGCAACTGAGGTGACTAAATCTGTGAGCAAGAAGGGAAAAATATATGTCCCCAGATGCTATTTTTACTTCCAAAAAAATAATAGCTTGCCATGCATAGATTAGAGCAGGCTTCTTTCCAGTGTTAAGATGTAGCAAAAAGAATTACATAAAAAGGAAATTTCACTTATGAAACGATGCAATTTATTTTTGATTTTGTTTTGTAGAAAAGTACATAGTTTTGTTTCAAAGTACCTAATTAAGTTGCAAGAGTCCATCCCACAAGATCAGTGTCCAGGTTGAAACCCCTAAAGGCTGAAACGTTAGATGGACTCTTGCAGCTTAATTACATACTTTATGTGTCCAAAATTGAGAGCCACATTACACTCTCAACACTACTAAATCCATGCAGAATTCAATGGGTAATAGGGGGACCTTTTACTCTCTCAACACTAATTCTTTGCATAATAGCTTTAATCCTTTTATTCCTTCTCCCACACCATCTCAATAGTTTAAGACTGTGGGAAGCAACTGCTTAATCCTCTACTGAGAATGTTACACCAAAACCAAACATGAGACACATATTCAGTGTTTATCTTCATGAACAGAAGGCTCTTTGATGCCCCATCACCCACTTTTGTCGAGCAGCTAATTCAAGCTCTGTTTTCACACAGCGAGGGAAGTTAGAAGTCTTTGTTCTGAAGAAAATGAGCAGCTCATTCTGAAAGAAGCAACTCCTAATTTCAAACATCATAATGAGAAATACTTTTTTTTTTATTTTATTTTTCATTTTTCATTTCTTGGGAGTAGTAAAGATGGGAAGTTGTAGGTGAAAGCTGGCTTTTAGTATAAATATTTTAACGAAAGGTACAATTCAATTTTGATGAACTGCATGTTAGACTGAAAACTATCTAATAATTCAAATAAGCTCCAGGTAAGATGCATTTAATTTGCTGTTAGCCATTGTTATGAGATTTCTTTTCTGAGCTGGGGAAGGGTGTGTGTGCCTCTGTCCATCCTTTTTTTATCCTTCCATGAGCCTAAGTCTTCTCTCAGTAGAGGAAAAAATTTCAGGATGACTTTTTAAAACATTAAACTAGCAACATAAAAGAAGAATGGGAAGGCTTCCTTGAAAAGGCAGTGTGTTTTGCACACCTCATGGAAGCAGCATTCAAACCACATCTCCAGAGTGCTGGATGACATGAGCCCACAGAGGTTTCTGTGAGAACAGAATCATCCCTGTGAGCACATATTTATGTGATACTCTCTTTTCACCTCTAAAGGCTTTCTCTCCCAAGGTTTTTCTCAGTCCAGCAGAACAACTTCTGCTTATGATTCTGTCATTTTAATGATTAAATGCAAAAGAAGCCTGTACTATAAAAGCACATGAATTCTCCTGGTAACTGTTAGAAACCTGGATGTAAGACACAGGCCTATTTTCTGCTTTAATATAGAAGTGTCTCTGTCCTTTGTTTATTGGAGCCTGCTATGAAAAATTCCTTGAAGTCAGTGTCTGAAAGCTTTACTGCTGCTTGTTTCCTGGTATTTTTATCTCTCAAAAGTTAGACTGCTAATATGAAGCAGAGCACAAAACCCTTTGTCTCAAAGCAACAGTCACAGGAATTTAGAAAATGTAAGATATGGCAGTAAGTCTTATGTTTTCAAGTCTGTAAGACTAATTCAGCACTGATTTTGCATAAAGACATTATTTATTTACTTGAGTCAACCACAACTTTATAATCACTTTAACATAGTAGGAGGGAAACTTTTCTCATCATGTGCTCAGCCAGAGACTATGACACCATCATCAGGGCTGCAGTTAAGTACAACTCTTCCTTCAAATAACTTTTTATAAGACCCAGTCTCATGACTTTCTAATGGCTCCATAGTTTTATGAGTTAGTCGTTTTCCCCTGAGGGGAGCTGCAGGCCTATGGAGACAAACACTGTGCACCAAAAACAAGTTGAATATAAAGATAAATCCCAAAATGGTTTTCTTAGGAGTAAATCTCTCTCTCAGTATCAAGAGAATCATAGGATGGTAGGGGTTGGAAGGGATCTCTGGAAATCAAGTCCAACCCCCCCTGCCAACACAGGAACACCCAGGGCAGGCTACACAGGAACAGATCCAGATGGGTCTTGAAAGCCTCTAGAGAAGGAGACTCCACAACCTCTCTGGGCAGCCGGTTCCAGGGCTCTGTCACTATCACAGTGAAGAAGTTTTTCCTCATGCTGAGGTGGAACTTCCTGTGTTTCATCTTACTACTATTATCTCTTGTCCTATCACAGGGCACAACTGAAAAGAGACTGGCCCCTTCTACTTGACACCCACCCTTCAGATATTTGCAAACATTAAGAAGATCCCTTCTCAGTCTTCTCTTCTGAAGGCTAAAGAGCCCCAGTGATCTCAGCCTTTCCTCATAAGAGAGATGCTCCAGTCCCTTCATCATCCTCATAGCCTCTGTTGGACTCTCTCTAATATTTCCCTGTCCCTTTCGAACTGGGGAGACCAGAACTGAACACAGTACTCCAGATGTTGTCTCACTAGTGCAGAGTAGAGGGGGAGAAGAACCTCCTTCAGCCTGCTGGACACACTCTTTATGCACCCCAGTGATAAAGAAACCTTTACAGTATTCTGAAAACAAAGCCAGCTTTTTTCTTTCTCTCCCTAAGATGACAGATCCCAATCTAAAGCCTTGCTAGGCTATAAATCCATTCTCTTTCAAAGCTCACCATGCCTGCATTAGTTGAAGAAGAATGGGTAATCATGTACTCAAACCTCACACGTCAATACCCACTGGTTTGACGCTACCTTCTAAAGGTTTTACATTAGTAATCCTTTTTACATAACATTTGTGGGTTCATTTTGTCAGTGAAACACTTTGGTGCCCGAGGCAGCATATTGATTTGCATTTCAGGTTTCCCCTGCCTTATAATACTGGTTGGACACCTTCCCTCTTTTCTCTGACAGTCTCTGAATCTGAACTGTGGCTTGCAGTGTATGAAGTACTGGAGATGATCTACGCTCTTGTGCAGCCTTTGTATTCCACTCTTTCTAAGGGTCCACAGAAATTGCCTGTCATAGCATCACAGGAAGTACCACAAGATCATTTAACTAAACCAAGAAATACAATACAAAAGTAGAGACGTTTACAGACAACAAATTTTAAGGTGTGATGTTGACTAGTGATGGAACAAGTTAAAAATATACTCAAGTTTTCCATTCTGTATCTGTAACATTCAGTAATATTAAAAATTGGTAAAAGAAGCTCTAGCCATTATTACTAACAGAACAGTATTTTGGATTTATTGATATTCATAATTTTCTGATAGCCTGAAAGCATGTTTTGCCATTTGTTGTGCAGTCTCAGGCTAGGGCTCTGGTGGGTAATGTTATTATTATAATAGCTACCACAGGAGAACCAAACAGTGTCATTCATGAAACAGACATAAAAAAGCAGCTACAATGAATTCTAAAAACTGCCTTGAAACTTCCTTTATTTGATGCCTTAATCATAAGGAAGCATGCAGTCAATATTGAAGAGTGCTCAGGATTCTTGGACCTCATCCTAAACTGAATTATAACAGGACTTGTACCAAGCTGTTTAAACAGGCAAATGTTGCTTTAATAAATATCTACATTAACACCACAAGAGAGACATTAAGGTACATATTTTGGGAACCCCAAAATTTTAAAAATAGTTACTGCCATTTTTATCGACCCTTCTGCAAGGTCACAGCATTTACTCACTCTTATTGTAACTTCCAAAGAGTGACCCTGACAAACTTTACTTCATGTGGCCATTTTTAATTCCTGGGTGTGGCAGGCTCAGACTTCTTGAAGTTCACGGGTGGGGTTTGTGAGATGGCAAGATGTGTGAACACACATAACATTTCACACCCAGTGAAACGAAAAACTGAGAGGAAAAACTGGCTATTTTGCCACAATGCTGCATACGCAACTCAGAGGCTTAAGCAATGATGTTGCAGTCCCAGTAGCACTTCTCAAGAGCTTGTCGAATAAAAGTGAGATGCCAGTACTTCTTCAAGTACAGCCATTGCTGTGGCACACTCAGCAATAATCTCTGTATGACAGCATCAGTGTTTTTATAAGCAGAATGTCCCGCAGTGTTGGCTGGCATAGATTAAATTTCAGCAAGTTGTCAGTACATTACTCATTCCTATGGGTTCCTGAAATCCACTGCACCTAGAATATTGTGTGCTCTCCAAGTCATGGGAATGATGAGTAATAAGACAGTGTGGTCAATATAGACTGAACATCTGTAATTGTTAAGTACAGGATTGGTATTTACATCAGTTGTAAGTTCAGTGTGCAGATCTACTAAAAAGAAGACTGGAAGAGAAACCTAAAGTTCAACATATAAATAACATAGAGTAATTTATTCTAGTTTTCACTTCCTTCTAAAGACTTTAGTTAGTGTGCTTCATGGCTCTTGGTATTACATCAGCTTCAATAAGCTATAGCACAATAAATCAGTTGGAATCTGTGCTTCGGATTCAGTTCAGAAGAGCTGAAATATTTCAAGACATGAGTAATTCTTATGTGTACCACTTGCTGTCTCATGCTGTAAATCAAGATCTGTGGTAAACTAGAAAACTGTCTCTGAAGACAGACTTAGACAAGGTTAAAAGAAAACACTGATCCAAGCAAGGCATCAGTGAGAGACAAATGCTACCAGCTCTGAGGAAGCCACTGCCAGGGAGAAGTGAGGCAGCAGGCACTTAGGAAGCCCTGCCCCTTTCCCATGGCAACCCGTTACACCTGAGCTCTGCAGAAGCCAGGGAAAAAAGAGTACAGGCTGTGGCTGCTGTGTCAGGTGACAGACTTGGCAGTTAAGGTGTAAACACAATGACTAAAAATGACCTAAAAAAAAGACATTTCCCCCCTAATTTCCATTTTGGATATTTTTAACAAGAGCAAGGCTTTAGAAAGGAATCACAAAATCATAGAATGTCTTTGGTTGGAAGAGACCTTCAAGATCATCTAGTCCAACCTTTGACCCAACACTGCAAGCTCACCACTAAACCATGTCCCTGATCAGCAGGACCACACGCATTTAAATGCCTCCAGGGATGGCGACTCCACCACTGCCCTGGGCAGACCATCCCAATGTTTGATAGCCCTTTTGGGGAAGAAATGTTTCCTAACATCCAGCCTAAACCTCCCCTAGTACAGCTTGCAACCATTCCCTCTGGTCCTGTCACATGTCACCAGGGAGAAGAGGCTGACCCCTCCTCACTCCAACCTCCTTTTGGGTAGTTGTAGAGAGCAAGAAGGTCTCCCCTCAGCCTCCTCTTCTCCAGATTAAACAACCCCAGCTCCCTCAGCTGCTCCTCACAGGACTTGTGCTCTCGGCCCTTCACGAGCATCACTGCCCTTTTCTGGACACGCTCCAGCACTTCTATGCCCTTCTTAAAGTGAGGGGCCCACAACTGAACACAATATTCAAGGTGTGGCCTCACCAGTGCTGAGTACAGGGGAATGATCACCTCCCTGTTCCTGCTGGCCACAGTGTCTCTAATACAAGCCAGGATGCCATGGGCCTTCCTGGCCACCTGCACGCCCTGCTGACTCCTATTTACTCAACTATCGATCAATACCCCTGGGTTCTTTTCCAACTTGCAGCTTTCCAACCACATATCCTCAAGTCTATAGCTTGCCACGGGGTTGTTATGACCCAAGTGCAGGACATGGCTCTTGGCTTTGTTGAACGCCAGGAAGGTCCTGCTTAAGGCATCATTCACAAACTTCCCTTTTTAGGTGAGGAAGAAGGCAAGATGGCAGCAGTTCCCTTCCCACCAAGGATGAAGCTACAATAATTATGGGGGTTGTGGGGGCCCATATTCACTTATTTCTTCCCTTGAGGGCCTTCAGATTCTAGATGGTAACCAGACATCATAATAAAAAAAAATAAATTTTACTTCCCTGGGGTTTTTTTTTTTTGGAGATCTCAATTTTTGAAATGCTTTTTCTTACCTCCTGACACAGTATTGCTAAAGCAGTAATATTGGCTACTGGTATTCAGACTGTTTTATGAGATCCGTATTTTAAGATGTGGAAGAACACTACTGGGGCTAATGAAGGGAAAAATCAGAAATAGAGCTCTTCTTGAGTTTTCTGGTTATTTAGTATTATCTGCCATACGCTTCTTTCTTTCTTTGATACAGCATATTTGCCAAAGAGATCTAGAATGCAGAAACGGGCCCTTTTAATTGTCTGACAAGTAAAAATATTCAGAATATATTGGGACCCTTACCAAGAAACAAATAAATTTAAGGAAATAAATACACTGATAATCTTTGTAAATTTCTTTTTCATTCTTGCTCCACCAAGAAAAGTGAAGTCTTGCTACTTTACATGAGAAGTATGGCCATGAAAAGAGCTTCATATTTAAAGCAACATGAAATGAAAATCTGTAGAAATGAGTCACAGTACATATGGCTACTACACCTAACAGATGCTGAGTGTTATTACTGTCACCAAAGAAAGTTAACAGAAGCCTAGCTGCATGATCTTTGACTACACAGAGATGCTGCATAACATGATATTCAAATTCCATAACATGAATCAAAGAATCTGTTTTATTACTTTTGCCTTGAATTACAAATCTAGTTGTTGAAATATATTCATCTAATACTCTTCCTTTTTCCACCTTGAAGAAGCTTAACCCAATATATAAGGCAATTTAAATTGCTTTAGTCACAATGAGACCCCTTCTTATATCACATTTGCCTTGGCTTAGTCTCTCTAACTGAGCAGTTGGGAGCTTTGTTTTTCAGTTGTTAATTATTTAGCCTGTTTTGTTTATTAGGTGATTTTATGCAACAGATACCTTCTTCTGAATTGAAGTATCCAGAATGGCTATGTCAGGCTGTCCAAGCTTCTAATATTTCAAGCTGCTGACCAGGCCTCTGGTTGGTCTTAGATCTCTAGATGACTCTCCAGGAACTGCATCACATTACTGTGATACTTCATGAGAGATACAAGACACCTAATTCAAAACAGCAGCTAACTTCAGACCGATTAGGACTGCAGTGATTAATGAAACTGTTAAAATATTTGACTGCAAACCCAAGAGGAAGACTTTGATAATTAAAGAAGTGTTGATTTAAATGCATGGCAATGCATTTAAAGGCCATACGTATCAAACATTCCTGTGGGTGCATTTCATACAGAACTAGTATATTCATTTACCTCCCTGAAACTCTGCTGCCTTCTTGCATATGGCAGAATATGGGGGAAAGCGATATGTAAACAATCTGCCTGTTTCATTATATGTGAGTCCCACATTTTGTGGGTTCCCATACACTGGTACGCAGTGGCATTTTTCCAAGGACTTCCTCAGTGATTTTTAGGAGCTGAAGAAAAGAACATCTTCAATGTTTATTATAAGGGTTTCAACTTACTGAGATGTTTTCAACAGAGAATTTTTACTAAATCTGTGAGATCATCAACCTTGGTGTGTCATTCTATTTCAGGGTGTCCTCAAGTGACACCATGATCAGATGAAGTATTTATCAGATAATGTTAGCCTGGATGGTGATATGGCTTCTCTATCCTTTTCATTATAATTCTCATTTTGACTCTCACCAGAGAGCTTTCTCAAATGAGAATACATCGATACAACTACAAAAAGAGACGCAGCATAAGCTGCCTTCTATGGTTATGGCAGGCAGTCAGCTTGAACTCCCCAGGAGAAATAGAGCAATACTGACAGCTACATAGGGTGAGAAAACCTTCATTTGGCTCTTACGAGAAACTCTCTGATGTCAGAGAGTTCTGCTCTCTCACAGGCCACCTCAATACATGTTTCACAGAATTAAAAACCCCTCAAAAAGCTGGAGATCAAACAGATAAATAAATAGATAGGTAAATAAATGTCTCAAGCACTCCTTTCCTTCAGTGTCTCTGAACATGCAAGTAATAAACTCATTAATATCCTCAAGCTATGATAAATTACACATTTTTTTTAGTATCTGTAGAAGTTGGAACACTCCACCTGTCTTAAACACAGAACACTAAAGAAAAAAGGCAGATATAAACTGAAGGGTCTGAAATATTTTAGTTTTATGGTCCTGCCCTGACTTGGCTCACCTGTAAGGTCTAACCAATAAATCAATCAAAACCACAAAGCTTTCTTTTTGAGGCCTTGACAATGCAAGTCTTGCCAAATGTACTCATTACAGCTCCTTCCTTTTTTATTTCTTTATTGTAATGGTGCTGTCAAGTTCAGTATGTGAGCTACTATAAAAGCTTAGATCCTTCTCTATCAAAGCAGCTAACAAGATGTGTTGGTAGCAAGACAGTGTGTTGATTATTTCTGACTAGAAGTTGAACCTTCAAGGCTCACTTTGTTCAAAGGCAAGAGACAGCAACTGCAGTCTTTATTTTCTTTTGCAACCTACCAAACTTTGACTCAACTCATACCAGACTTTCTTGTAACATACGATGAGCTCTGTCAAGAAGGATTAATTTGTTTCCCACATCTAATCCAGTTCTTTCTATCCCCTCATTTCCACAAATCTTTATGGATAATTCTCAATGAACTTGGAATTGTGTGGAACATTTGTAATTTTATCTGAAGATACTCTGTAAGATAGAAGTTAAACACATCACTAAAATTGTCTGCTACTTTGGCTTTTTGACTACTTTGTATTAGTTTCCTCCACAGATTTTGTCTCTTATCTGTGTGCAGGGAAGAGATGAAGGCATGTGTCAGGGGCATCTGGCAGTTTAAATTCAGTTGCTTGTAAGCCAGGTTAGTCAGTAATATATTCAGAGCCTTTTAAAGCCAAGAGGATCCCCCACAGCTGTAAAGCTCTCCCGGAGCAACCAGCAAGAACATCCTTCCATACCTGATGCACTGCTGTGATGTGGACCCACCTTTTGAAGACATTTTTAAATTCCTCCATGCTAACTGAATGTGCCCCACTGGACTTTAGTTCTTTGGTTTTTGTATTACGTGTTACAGCTGAGACAGTGAGTATTTGACCCAAAGACAGAGGCTGTTTAAAACAGCTGCTTGTTGAGTGGACATTTATTTAAAACTCTTCCTGTCAGAACAAAATGATTTATTAGTACTACAAAATGGCACGATGCCCAGAGAGATTTTGAGAATTTCTGCTTTCATGAACAGGAAGACATTTTCCAGACTAATTTATGAAATGGAGAGGAAAATATATCTTTAAAACCTCTTAAGAGAGCCATAAATATATATTGCTTTTAAACAGCTATGATGTTATCCAATTAATGGACTGGTATTGCTATTCTCAATTTCTAAATTCCAATTTATAAAAGTCTCAGCCTCTTTTTTTCTACCCTTAGTTTACCCCATTCTTGTTCTCATGCTCCCCCTTTCATTAACCTCCAGCTCTTATAGATTATTAAAGAAAATCAGAAATGGTCACTGGCAGTTCCACTGAATTGCATTTTAAATAATGTGCTCACTTTTCCCTTTAGAGATGAGAGTCAGCTATTCGGAACTTGGAACAATCTATGGCACATCCATTTTTGCAAAAGCATATAAATCAAATATGCTAAAATTATAAAATATGTCATTAATTTTTTTCAGAGAGAAATGTATCCATTATTGTTACACAGGATTCTCACTTCTAGTTAATGGCAATTGGAAAATGGTATTCTGCTTGTCAAGAAACTATGATAGTGTTATTTTCTAAATATCACATCAGGAAGAATGTCAAAGCATCCAGATCTCCTAGCTAATAAAACCCCAAAGAAATGTTTGTTTCAAAGACATTCATATATTTAATTTCCATGAAGTCAAACCTCTTGTGAATACTGAAATGCAGAATGTATTAAGCAACATATTAAAAATACAATGAAATAAATACTACATACTATATCTAGATGGTCTGAGAGAATAATTGTAGACTTTTTTTTTCTGTAAAATGTTATATCAAAATAAACAAATTTCAGTTAGACATATATCCCAGATAACCAGTTTCATTCTCTTTCTCCTTCTTAGTCCATTTGCTAATTCAAGAAATTGAACAAATCAAAGAGAGGGAAGTTGATTTATTATTGTTGTTACTATTATTATATATTTAGAAACCATTACTTTTAGGAAAAAAGCAGATTAGAATGTGAGGCAATTAATCATGAGACAGCTGCAATACCATTTCCACCCTTTTTGTTTAATTAGAAAATTTCAAGATGTTCAGGTCATATAGAATTACTTCTTTTCCAGAAATAGCTTGGCTTGGTTTTATAATATTTTTCTTTTTTTTTTTTTTTTCTTTTTTCGTGTGTGTGTGTGGTTTTGGTTGGTTGGTTTGTTTTGTTGGTTTTCTTAAAAGACCTTCTTGTATTTATTAAAGGATCTACTTTTGTCTTTATGTCTATGATAAAAGCAACCAATACAAAGAAAAGTAGCAGCCCCAAAGAAAACTGGAGACAGAAAGGAATCTGATGCTGATCTGTTAAATGCACTCCCACACAGAAACACATCATTCGTGATCAATAAAATACCATCTGTCAAAACCCTGTAATCTAACCCTTAAGGAAGGCCGAATGAGTGAAAATAGAAAAAAGTTTTCTTCATGGTCTTTAGTGAAGAAAGACTCATTTAAAAATCACTTTCTGGTTTGTGGATTAAGAGGGGAGTTGCCACAGTTTGGAGAGGTTTTATATCCTTAAGCTTTTCAGCGCAAGAAATATATTCTTCTTGATGCAATAAAATTAAGCATCATTTATACTCATAAGAGTCTAGGTGTTTGCTGTTTAGGAAAGATAGCACACAGCATAAGACTGTAAGAGCAGTGGAAGAGTTGGAAATGCTGGGAATCAGTCTGTAGCTGACCGTAACTGGCTTGCCCTATACTGTTGTAAAGCAGCATTTCTTCCAAATAAAGATCACAGTCTTTTTAAAAGCAAACCATGGACACTCATATAAAGTGGTATCCATGTAGGGAAAATTCACGGATCCAATTTAACCTTATCTCAAATTTCTGCCATATTCATAAAAAAATATTAGCATACATACAACTAAATCTAAATCTACTCAAAATGCAGGCTATTATTTTTCTAAATTATTTATGCAGATTTGATTGTATTTTACTACTTTTCCCTTAAGTGTATTTCCTATTTATTGCATGGGCTTTATTCTTTCTACATTGCTAAAGTTGTGCATGTTCCTAACACAGAAACTTTCAAGTGGCAAGGTGATACAGACTACTTGCAATGTTACTTTTTAGATGCTTATATTGGGGAAGAATAAACAAGAATGAGCATATTCTAAATCTGGAATCATTTCAGAATCTTCCAGCTGATCTTTTTGTTTACCAATATGTGATCACACTGCTGCTGGCAGTGGATGGAAAGTAACAGCAGAGAAGTCCCCCCAAAAAAGCCCAAACAGAAAAGGGTTTATCACAAAATGTAAGTTTCAGTGTAATTGTGTGCGAGATGAAACAAATACCAATGCATTGCAGAACTCATAAATTTTAGTCCCCAGGGCTAGCAGTTTCTTCTTGCCTTCTGCTTTCTGAATATCAATAGCTTATGTTTTCAAGCTTTTCTCTGAAACAATGAGCCAGAAAACAAAACTTTTCTGGTTTTAAGAAGCATGTTCTTAGTCACATGGCTATAAAACAAAGTTTTAAGGAAAATGTTAATTATTTCAGACTTCTGAAAAAATCTGAACTGCAGAGATGACTGAACCAACACTCATTTTCAAATCATTCTTAAACTGTTGGTTCATTATTTCAAATGACTAAATATATACACTGTCATTTCCTATCTTGTTCTCTATTAATCCCATAAACTAAGCTGAAACACAGTAGCATGAAAGTACTCACAATATAGACACAAGAATTATTTCAGAATACCCTCTTTTAGTTGGAAGGTGGGAGGAGAGGAAGCAAGGGACAGACTCCCAAGACGTGGCAGCTAGCAAGATCTAACCTCGGTGTTCTACAAGCACACTGTGAAACAGGCACTGCCCACAAATGCACATGTTTATGAGATATAAGGTATTTTTCAGTTGCAAAGCAGTTTTTCTTAGGTTCTCTATTTATGACTATTCTGCAATATCAAAAAAACAGCCAGCTAAAAAATCCAACCCAAGAAAAACAACACCCATATACAAACACGATGGCTTCCAGTTTACAACGGTCCACTGGCCATGCCCTCACTGGCTATAAATTCTTCTTAAACAGAAATCACCAAGTGACAGTAAGAGCCATGTACGGCCCGCTGGGGTGGGACAGGACAGCAGCTGACCCGGCACACCTCACCCAGCTACCTTGGCACTCTTGTCTCACTTGCACGTGAGGAGGTTTCTAGCACAGCAGCCAATCTGACCTGGCGCTTGTGTTGCCCTTGTTGTACCCTCCCAGTCCCCGGTGGAACATTTCACAGTCTGAAGATACACCCCTGTTTTGGTCCCTGCATAACAGCATAAGATCTCTCGAACCAGAATCCAGATGTTGAAAGCAGTTTCCTATAAAAATGTGAAAACAGGACTAGAAGTAAAGGGAGATTTCTGGCTCTTTTCTGCATTAACGTAGGAGGGAAGATGTGTGACAATAAGCAAGTACCCAAATACATTCAGTGTAAATTCTTCCATGAATATTATGCATTACATAACACCAACAACATTTTTACACCATGGCACCAAAGCCATAAAAGGTCATATTTCTTTTAACATATAAAGCATTATTCTTTACAGGACAGTTTTCCGATTTCTACCTCCCAACAATACTGCTTTTGAGTTGAGAATATTTGAGCTAAATCTCCTCTTAACCTCACTAAAACAATTGCAGTGAATCAAATCACAGTGAAACCTCCTGTCTTCCTACCCAGGCACATAGCTCCCACTGAATGCCATAGGCATTGGAGATGCTCAGAGACAGGCCATACTTCAGTTTGACTATGCCCACAGCTGCACTGGGTATCTTGGACAAGCACAAAAATCTCAAAGAGAGTAAGGAAGGCTTCTTTTGCATGGGCTCTAATTTCCATGACTCATGGGTAATTTAACTTCCCTATGCTTCTTCAGAGAGTACAAGCCCTGTAGCTTCCCATTTCATCTGCTAAACTCTTCTGAAATCAAAAGCATTCAATGCCTAAAACTAATATTCTTCATCATTAATAAACATAAAAATGCAAGTTTTCACCCAAAAAAACCCTCTTTTTAAAAGGTGTCAAAATAAGGGTGGTAAAAGCCCTCCATAAAATAAGATAGACACCAGCAGCTGAGTTTCTCAGCAGCCAAGGTGCACAGCTGCTATGCTGCACTGGAAGAAGGAGAAGAGCATGTAGAAAAAAAGTGAGGCAGAAAAAAGGTCCACTTCATTTTGAAAGCTATTAGATCTGTATCAGGTGATACAAATACTCTGCACTTCTAGAAGTAGTTGGCAGCATGACTTCCTATTCAAGATTATCCCTTGTACTGTGACAGTGACAAATACAGAACTTTGGTGCTTTTTAGGAAAGGTGTTCAAAAGAAATAATGTTATAAAATCATAGAGAAAGGCTGAAGATATATCCAGTGTCCCAAAGACTGTATCTGAAGAAATGCTTTCTTGTGCTGACTAGCAAACAGAAGCAATGCTGAGAAGTTAAACATTTATGAGGGAAAGATGAATGATCTTTTAAAAAATTATACTCAATCTGTGCCACTTGTCAGGGTTTTGAAGGAATCTTGAGAATGAGAGCTTTGGGGCCTTGTGTAGCTTTTTATGTAGGTTTGACTCCCCCACCATAATTCATGGGGTGGCTTAAATTTTGCCACTAGCTTTCTTTGGACAGTTTTGTCAATCTTGGACTTTGTTCATCTGCTTAGAAATGTTTTATTCAAAAACTGTTGTGAGTGGTTCACACTAAAGAGTAAAAGAAATCTCCCAAAACTGTGAAAAAAAGATTAGCTCTGGTTCATATTTTTACCACAATTATTTTGACATTATTTTATACTTTAATAAAACAGGCAATTTAGCCCAATTAGCTGGGTAGTCTCAAAAAA
>VWZY01003720.1:189678-214192 GCA_013399075.1 Chloroceryle aenea | reverse complement strand
AAAAAAAAAAGAAGATTCAAATAAAAACGTTTGTAGTACCTAAGCTGAGATAAAATACAGTTTTAAATTTCAGAGGATATTTTTATTATCTCTAAGCAGGTGACAGCTACTGCCAGGTATAAGAGCTATCTTTCTTCCTCGACTCCAACCTTCAGTCTTCTTTAACTTTTCTAAGCTTTGAAATGAAGATGTTCTTAATACTAGAGAAAGAAGCTTTGCATATGAAACGAATTATTAAATTCACATGAGATGCATCCATTTTGGAGAGGAGGACTGCATGAAAGAAAGATACACTGTGATCTTTTCCTTCTTGTCACTTTCCTATTAAAACAAACGCTGTATCATTATTGAGAAGGGTTTGTCCAAGGTCACTCAATTGTTCAGCACTTACAAGCTGGCAGCCCATCAGAGGCAGAAGCAGCGCGTATAATCATTATTGATGCTGGCAGTCTCCTCCCTCGCTAATGCTGCTTGTTCTGTCAGCCAGGCCCTGGCTTTTCGCAGGCAAACACAATTATTCTTTGAGCTATGCCTCAGATCTGCAGTTGAAGGGAGAGACTTGATGCTAGACCACAACTAAGTACCAAATGGTGTCATGCCTATTACAGAACATCCAAGTCAACAACTACTGTTTAATTAGGCTTAAATCCTCCCATCCAAGGCGCAGAATTAACACCAAGCCTCGTGCTGGAGGGAAAAATACCTCGCCTGCTCCCACGTGAGGAACGGCTGAAGGGCTGCCTTCTAGATGCTGTTGTAGCCCCCAGAGAGGACTTCCTCTTGGATGGCACTGATCCCATCTTCAGGATGTGGGTGAGACCCAGTTACTCAGCTTCTGCTGTTACTGTGAGGCAGAACTACACAACCTACAGGATTTCTTTGCTCTGGAACCCCCCCTGAAAATTCTTTCTGCTCTGCAAACATCAAAAACAATTTCCCCCTGTTTTCTTTGTTATTCTTCTTTGAAATTTGTAGCTGTAACTGAAACCTGACACTATTTAAATGACAACCAGGTACTTGAGTTTTCAGCCAAAAACTTCAAATAACTTTAAAACATGAGCATTTTGGAGATGAAAAATAGTTCTATTTAAAAGAGCTTCAACATTTCACCGACTATCATTTTAACTCATCAGTCAAAAAAGGTATGAATTAGTATGTTCAAAGCAGGAGAAGAAAATAAGCATTTCACAAGCTGCAAAGCTCTGAAAAAGATTTGCCCAGACTTTCAGTAACAATTATAGCATTCCCTACTTTCATAAAGGGATTTTATCCCTTTATAAAAAACTACTTCTTGAGTTGGAGATGCCTTCATTAGTTCATTTGAAAATATGTAGGTTTTACTACTTGAAAAATGAGATGTATGATTTAATACTATTTTTAAAATTACTTAATGCTCTTTTAGTTAATGTGTGGCTCACTGAATATGCCAAATTGACAAATGCACCTGGAATGCCACATGCATTATATAGAGACAGAATGAAGTATGCACTGCTGAGGTTGTTTGTCTGCTAGGAACTACTGGTCCCTCAAAAAATCCCATAAAGGCAGGCCCACTCTGTGATGTTAGTAGATTACACAAAAGCTATCAACTACTAACATCTTATAGTCATGCTTCTTTTCAGTAGAATCACAGAATGTTTTATACTGGAAGGGACCCTTAAAGGTCATCTGGTCCAACCTCCCTAAACAAGTAGGGACCTCTCTACCTAGGGCAGGTTGCTCAGAGCCCCATCAAGCCTGACCCTGAATGATTCCAGGGATGGGGCCTCCACCACCTCTCTGGTCAGCCCATTCCAGTGGTCTATCACCCTCATACTAAAGGTTTTTCTAATATCCAGCCTAAACCTATCCTTTCCCAGCTTAAAAGCATTGCTCCTTGTCCCNTTACCCCAGACCAGGTGCAGGACCCTGCACTTGGCCTTTTGCTGAACCTTACAGCAGCCTGACAATTCAAAATAAGCATTGATTTAAAACTCTCCCGGTAAGGATCGATACATAAAACGTATTTCCTTAAGTATTGTTTGCTGAGGAAAGCATTAAAAAATAACAAAGACGAATGCAGTTGTGAAGACATGTTGGGCTGCTTTTAGCAAGACACTTTAGAAAAAGGAATTTGTAAAGGGGACATATGCATAGTTATGTAGATACCTTCACACTTTGCAATTATATGCATTTTATCATATATATGAGTTTTACTTAGTGTGAGCAAAGCTCACTATCCAGAGACTGCTCCTTTTCCACCATTTATTATGATGCATATAACAAAATTTTAGTTTGATGTATAAAGAGGTGTATTTTCCAGAAAAATGTTTAATAAATGTTCTCTAAAGTGAACATATTCTGTTTACAAAATCACTGCATCAACACTAAACCCTTACATTTCTTGAAAGTAAAAACTACATTATTAAATGTTATTAATAGTTCTATAGAAAAGCCCATGAAAAATCAAGTCCATTGGGCTGTCTAGCAATGACTCCAGACAGTTTAAGAGTGATTTTTTCCTTTTTAAAGATTGGGGCTTTTCTTGCTTTCATATGGGGTTCTACATCCATCTCATAACTCTCTTCTAATTGCTAGCACATGGTTAAAAATGTAATAGAAAAGCTTTTACTTTCTATTAAGTCCTTGATAGCTTTTTCAGGAAGGGCTAAACCCTAAATATTTAAGATTAGTTTCAATAATAATTTTTTACTATGTCCATAAAAAGCTTAGAGGCTCCATTTTCTTCCCTTGCTGCCATCCCCATATGTTTAGCAGAGACTGATTCCTCCCCAGATGGTACACTGACCTCACGAACCACAACAGTAACCCACTTCCTGATTCTGTGCTCGTGGAAATCGATGAGAATTTTTGGAGTGATTTAAATGAATCCTGAATCAGACACACCGTTTACATGCCTCAACGCCCATTTTTACCCAGGTGCTGATGGCCTTATACAGCTTTTCAGAAATGCTCCAAGTCATGGTTAGGATTAGTCACTGCAAAAAAAATGGTTTTAACCTGACATGGAAAATTCAATTTCAGGTCAAACAAAATGTTTCAAGGATCATCTTCTTCAAGCTCAAGAATGGTCCATCCTGGCAGGCAGGCAATCAAGCAAAGGCAACAGGAAACCTGCATGGGTGAGAAAAGGAGCTCCTCACTAAACTGAAATGTAGAATGTAGACATGTGGAAACAAGGCCATGGTCTGAGCATGCAGGGATGCAAATTTGGTGAGGGATGTAACAGGTAACAAGAAGGACTTCTTCAAGAAGAAGCCCTGGTGAGAAAGGACACAGAAAAGGCTAAAGTTCTTAGCACCTTCTTAGCCTCAGTCTTCACTGGTAGCCTTGTGTTCAGGAGTCCCAGGCCCTGACACCGAGAAAAGCCTGGTCCAAGAAAGAGTTACCATCAGTGGGGCAGGAGCAAGTTTGAGAATTTTTTAAATAAACTTTGCATAAACAAGTCCAGAGGCCCCAGTGGGATGCACCCACAAATGCTGAGAGATCTGGTTGATGTCATTTGTGAGGCCAGTTCTGATAATCTCTGAAAGCTCATGATGACTGGGAGAAGTAGCCAAAGACTGGAGAAAAGCAGTTGTCACTTTTATCTTCAAGATGGGCAAGAAGGAGGATTCAGAGAGCTACAGGCCATTCAGCCTCACCTCAGTCCCTGGGATGGTGATAAAGCAAATGAGTCTGGAAAACATTTTGACACATATTAAGGACGAGATAATGATCAGGAATAGCCAGCATGGATTTACAAAGAGGAAACCATGCTTGACCAACCACACAGTCTTCTTCAGGGAGATTGACTCGTTTTGTGAATGAGGGGAGAGCAGTGGATGCTTATCTGGAATTTAGTAGAGGTTTTGTCACTGCCTCCCATATCATCCTCATAGACAAGCCAATGAAGTATTGACTAGATAGTGGACAATGAGGTGGGCTGAAAACTGGCTTAACTTCAGGCTTATAGGGTTGTGATTAATGGCACAAAGTCCAGCTAGAAGCTAGTCACTAGTGGCATATGCTAGGTGGTGATACTGAGCCCTTTGCTGTCTAATGACTTCAGGTAAAGACCTGGACAATGGGACAGCATGCACACCCAACAATTGTGCAGATGATACGACATATGATTGTGTTACCATCCAGAGGGACCTCGACGGGCTGAAGAAATGGGAAGAGGCACCTCATGAAGAACAACAAAGAGAAAATGCAAAGTCCTGCATTTGGGTAGAAGTAAACTTGGGCACCAGTACAGGTCAGGGCCTGACTGGCTGAATAGCAGCTTTTTAGAAAAGGATCTGGGTGTCCTAGTGGACAACAAGCTGACCAGAGGCCAGAAACGCACCCTTGTGTCAAAGAACATAAATGGTATCCTGGTCTGTACTGCACTGATAGAGGTGATCCTTCCCCTCTATTTAGCACTGGTGAGGCAACATCTGGAGTGCTGCATCCAGTTCCGAGTTCCCCAGTACAAGAGACACAGACATACTGGAGCAAGTCTAGAGAAGGTGCACAAAAATGAATAAGGGACTGGAGCATCTCTAATATGAGGAAAGGCTGAGAGAGCTGAACTGTTCCATTGTTCTTTCACATGGACAAACAACTTTAATAACCTGTGAGCAGCCAGACTTGATTACAACTCTCTTCACTGTATTATAAAATTCAGCATCTTTAAGAGAAAGCAGGGTTTCTACACAGCTGATCAGGAACCAGAATTCCTGTTATATATGAAATTACAGCATACTAAAAAGTAATTCTGACTTGAATTTCATATATAAAGTGATAAAATTCCTGTAAAGTGAAAATTAACAAAACACCACACAATTCATGCCCACAAAGAATCTTCTCAATAATTTATAACTAGGCTTTAAGGGAGCAGATGCTGGCATTGCTGGAGATTGCACTCACTGGCCTAATAAAGTGTCCTTTCATAACTGAGCAACGTAACTCAAAAATCCACCATGTTGGTTTGTTCTGATTTCTGTAAACTTCTAGAATAAAAACCCACATCTTGATAGTTACATTTTGAAATCATATAACAAGATGTATGAAAACTAGTATCTTGCAATCTATAAGAAAAACAGATAAATGCAAATATTTCCACATTTTGTAGATAGAGAACACAGTGACATTTCTTAGAAAAAAACTCAACCCAAACCATCACTTCTATGAAATTGAAATTTCCACAAAATGTTTAAATTTAATGAAAATTAAATTGAGAAAAAAATTTTAGGAAATATATTTCTGATCAATAATATCTACAAGTGAAGACTGTATCAATATCCTCAAGAAGCTCTGCAAAAGACTCAACTCTTTCCAGAGTTACCTTTCTGAGATTTGTTACTCTCAGTTGGCCACAACACACAAACAGAAGGCAAATCAGTTTCTGGATTTAAGAACATCTGAGTGAAGCTCTTCATAATTCCTCGTGAACATGCCTTATTGCAAACCACCATGGACACTTCTTGAGGGGCAAGGAAGACAGTTGCCAACTTTTCCTTCTATCTTTATTCTACCAGGCTTCTCAAATAGGGAAGAGGTTCCTATGTGGGCACATAATGACTTCCTATGGACTTACTGGAAGAAGGAAATCATCTGTGTAAGATACCACTACATAACAAGTTTCTCGGTCCTTATGGATTTGTCACATTTCCTGGAAGAATAGCTTCAGTGCAAGAGGTTACCTTGCACTGGATACCTTGGATCATTATGGCTGAGTTAAAGGGGAAAAAAGGCATTTCTGGAGGAAAAGCTGCTTACTTAAAGCCAAAAAGCAAAACTCTGAGACTAACAAAATTTCTTCCTCCATAGAGGAATCCTCCCTTTCGGTGGGCAAAGTAACATATCTATTTCCTAAGAAAACCCTTCTCTTAAAGATCTGTAGGCCATGGGTAATGACAAACTACGCTAACTCCTGTACAGCTTCAAAATTATCATACAGATATCCTAATACCATTTTTACCTTCATTTACTTTCAAATAGCCTAAGCTCAGTACTGGGCACAAGGCCATCCAGACCTAGGTTTCACCTGCACCCACTCATCAAACCAACCTGAGTTTTGTTATTTAGATATTCACTTACTGACATAAGTAATAGCATATTCAAAGTGTTGTGATAACTTGGCCTTGAGCAGGCTCAAGGAAGATGTGAAAACTGGATAAATTTGCCACATTTTTTTGGAAAAGGTTGTTAAAATTTACCTGCAACATGTACAATTTACCTGTACAGTATGGTACATCCATAGCTACTGCTAGTCAAGTCACACTGAGATACTAAAAATTTAAATGACAAAAAAAAAAAGAAGCAGTAAGTACAACCACACCAAATTCTCCATAGAGGTAGTCTCTGGGGTCCTATCAAGAGGGAGCTGAATCTCAGCACTTCTCAGTGCTTAGAAGCAATGCTGGCTGCTGCCATCAGACAGTGCTGACTGAGCCTGCTATTGCACTCAGCAGCCTCTGCTGGAGCATGCACCTCCAGGTTCTTTGAAAATTTAAATGTTTTATTCCATCACCACTACCTGATGAACACAGAAAACTGAAAAAAATCCACTGAACAATCCCCTGATGACAGACTGCTGATGCACACCTCTGCAAAATCTTCCTAGTAAAGAACCACATGCACACAAATCAATACAAAGGGCTAATATACCTCACAGCAGATGCTTACTACTGGTTGTTTTTTTTCCCCAAGAATGCACCCTCCAGCCCCAGAAATACACAGAACCCACACAATTATTAAAACCTGCCAGTTCATATGCTTTACACCACTCCCACCTAACCTCTCATGAATATCTATAGCTCCAACCCAGGTATCTCAGATTATATTCATTCCCTTCTAAGGATGCAGAGGAAACAAGCATGGAGACAGAAGCTACCAATGCTCAACCAGCTCTTCTGGGAGAAAGTAAGGCTTTCAGCAGCTCAGAGTACACTTTTGATGGGTCAGTAGAGTTGGTAAAGTTGGGATAAAGAGTCATAGCAGAACTTTTGTCAGACGTAGGCACATACCATCCTTCTCTACTCCTGTTTTGTTGCTGGTTTTTTTGTGTGTGTGTGTGGTTTTGTTGTTGTTGCTGTTGGTTTTGTTTGTTTGTTTTCTAAAAGTATGCAGTATTTTTGAGGTAGAAGGAAAGTAATTATGATGTTGCTTATCTTTTCTTTTTATTCCCCTTGGCCTCCCAGGCCTCAGTTCCCATTTAAATATAAGTCCCAAAGAGGCTTGTAAAATTCTCCTAATTCTCTTCCGACACAGATACAAGCCACAAAGAACAAAAAGGTAGTCAAAGATGGGTAACAAGGAAGAATGGGAAGCAGTCTCTGAGTGTCTCCTCCACCCCATGTTGTAAAGCAGATATGGTTGCTCTCTTTAAATCTCAAGGCATTAACACCGCTTCACAGCCATTCTGCCAGTTTCATTAATTGCACTTCCACTCCAATCATTTCATAAGCAGACTGTACTTATAATCTGGCTATTTATCCTAATGTTTGATGTTTCTGACTCACATAAATACATTATGTTTGAATGCAGAGAAGTACTTTGCATGACAAATTTGAGATTTCTGCCGGAAACATTCGACTGAAATTTATTTTTGCTATCCATAGGGAATAAGCCTCTACATTATTTGATTGTTATTCACATTTTGGTAATCGCATTATGAACCTCTACTAAGAAATGAAATGGCAATGTGCCTTTTTTCCTCTAAAAGCAAATGTCTCCCTCCTCCTCCTTCCAAAAGTACAGACCTTGAAAAAGCATTAGAAAATTAAAAAAAACCAACAGAAATAAAATGATTTATCTATGTTTGAATATTCATTAAAACACAACAATGCTTAGTCACTGCTGCCATTTGGATGATGTATGGTGCTTAGGCAAGCTTAATGGAACAGTGGGAATACAGCCTTGTTTTCAAAGGATGGGTGTAGATTTTAGTGGACAGATTCCTAATGGTGCTCAGCTGTCCTAATTGTATTAATATTGTTAGGCCATAAACCACTTTACAGCAGTTGATGATCTAACTTCATGTTGTAAATAAGACCACAGAGAAATAATAACAGATTTCATTTTTCAGCTTTTTTTCAGATTGGTCTTGATACTCTCCATTCTAGCTAGCAGCTGCTCTACCTACAAAGCTTTATACTAAGGCCACAGGTCTGAGTTGTCTACTGGAGTTATTTGCCTTTGGCATTGTTTGCCCTTTGTTTCTGTGTTGCTACCCTCTTCTCTCCCAGAAACTTCCTCTAGCAGTTCCCACACTGGCAGCAAATTTACCACACTTTATCTCATTCTGTAGAGCTCTTATTAAACATCACAAGCACAAGAAAGAATGACATAAAAACAGATTTAGGTTACTAAAACCTGTGAGTCAAATTCATCTCGTTTCACCTCACAAATCACAGCAATCTGTTAATTGTGTCCCCCACTGTTTTTAGACTTATGAGCATAAAATCACAGCAAGTTTTTTTTCTGGAATTTTCTGAAAAAACACCCACAAAAACAACTCTAAACAAAACTTGCTGCCTCTACTCTTACCTTTTTTAAGATCAGTTTTCTAATCTGAATATCTGATATATTTCCTCCTCCCTGACAATTTTGCAGCACTTAGGAATCTCCTCTACTTTGTTATACTGTACTGAAATGCCCATTGGTGTTTCCACCAACTAACTTGGAAAAAATATGAACACAATCTCATGGTGGAAATGGAAACCCAGGAAAACACACAGCCTTGAACCCAAACACAGTGGCTCTGCTGAACCAGCTGTGCCTGAGCCAAGAGTGTGAAGAGGAGGTTGTTGGACTGCACAACACCATGGGTGCCTTTCCCAGCTGTGACCCAGCAGCTCAGGCTCAGACCCATCATAGGGCAGCATGAGGCAGACACAGGCCCCCACAAGACATCATCTTCCACTAGTGTCTCAAATACTGCAATAGAAATAAGTGGGAAGATTTGATTTTTCTTCTTTCTAGAAATAAATTATTAGGGAAAGGACATAATGCAAATAATCAGTTACCCATGAGCTCAGCGCAGACCTGGCAAATCCAACTCACTAAATATCAAATTTCATAATGAGATCTACATAAATAACTCACACGTAATGCTGTTCTGCAACTGGGTTTGCATTCTAAATATTTTAACATTTTCCCATTTTATAACTTTTTGTGCTGGAAACAGCCATTGGCCTGATCCTGCCATCCTCTGATGTGCTGGTGAGTGATGCCACTCTCCAGCTCTCTCCAACCAGAACTCAGGAGGCCAGTCACATATCCTTTCCATAACCCTTTATGCTATACATACACTTACAGCACGACTCAAGATCTTTCATGTTGGAGTGTGAAATAATTTGGAGGCCTGTTAAAAACAGGACTTTGAAAATCATTATATTTTAGCTTGTTGTAGTGTAAAAGAAAAAGCACAGTTGCAAATCACACAAAATATCGTTACCTATATAAAAATCTTATTTTATAGAAGGAAAAATCTCAGAACATAATGAAAAAGTTATGGTTTGTTCTAGAAGACTCATGAAGTTGGGTCAGATCCTGAACCTCTTAATGAATATAGTTGCTCAAGTAACAGCAAGGCTGGTTCAACCTTTAGTATTATCAGTGTGTGATGGATGTGCAGAGCTATCTAGTTTGCTTAGCTAGTACTTCTTGAAAAGGGTAAAAAATCCTTCTGGTTTGTTACCAGTGTAGCATCCACTACTCATGTAGCACGTATTAGTGCTAAAGTAGGTAAGTGGCTTAATAATTTAATAAGTGATTAATAGAAACCTGTCAACCCATTTAACTAATTACTATCTTAGCACTACATTCCTCACAATTAAACTAGGAAAATCCAAACATCCATGAGAATTACACACATCGAGAAAGGGACACTCCGGAATCTGAACTTCATTGTTTTCCTTAATAACTGGATGTACCCAGCAGTTCGACTGCCCAAATAGCAGTGCGTGTTGGCTGTCTACAGTCCCCCTCATTGATCTTTTGCACACGTGGTGAATTAGTCCATACAACAGCAGCTCGCAGCCCCCAATCCTTTTAATGTTTTTGTTCTTATTGAATCAAGGGGCAGAGGAACAATTGGATTGTCCTCACAGTTTCTTTTCCTGTTTCCCTCCCCACCTTTCATGAACACTGGTTTGTTTCCCCTGGGGACTTGCTGCTAAGAATAGCAAAGGCCCTTTGGAACATCAGGAAAAGGAGGCACTATGGGAATTCCTTAAACATGGAAAATCCTGCAAAAGCCAAACATAGGTGGGAAACCACACATTTTGTGTGTTTTGCTAAGCAGGGGCTTAAATCCACAGAAGCATCCTTGGTGGTTTTTTTTTTTTGGTCATTTTGATAAGCAGAGACACGTCCCTAAAGGAGGCCATTGGTTATTCTTCCATTCATATGAGCACTCTTTTGTGCTGTTGGTCACTGTTGAGCACCCTCCAATTCTGTGGACGTACTTGTGTGATGAGGTAATCAGGACTGTGTTACGTTTATCGGATTATAGGAACCAACTGATTCATAGGGTGGCACTCGTGGATTTCCCACATTATCTCCAAGATAGTCCATCCAGCTTCTGTTCTCTATCATCTTAACACCGAATTTTGTCAAATACCTTTGACTTGACTCATGCTTTTTATCTCACATTGATATGGTATTCAAGCCTCTGCTTAGCAGGTTCTGTCAGACTGTGCAACACATCAGTTGTAGCAGAGGCTATGAGCCAGTAGTGGCAAACTGTGTAACTGTCACCCAGAGCCCTAACAAGGATTGTGAATGTGAGCATTCAGCCACAGCATTCCATGATTTTTATTTACAGAGGCAGATGAAGCTTAGGTTAATAGGTTCAGCTGCCCACTGCCAGAGCTCAGAAGTAGGTACATTGACTACTCAGCCTCTAGGCATCAACTCTGGCCAAGATTTGGGGTGGGTGTCTGGAAACAGAAATCTCTTAATCGCTTAATCAGCAGCTATGATAGTGAATTAACAGATCTTGTGAGCCAGAGCCTAAGTGAAACCTAACCAAGTTTCAAGTCTAGAAGATAACCTTATTTATCTCAAAATAAAATCCCATTTTCAAAACAAACAAACAAACAAAAACAACAACAAAAAAAAACCCCACACAACAAAAAACCTGCCGCAAATGTGAAGAGGAAAAAGGGAAAAATAAATACAACAAATTAAAAACAGGTGTCTGGAAGCACTCTGAAAAGGCACGGGCCTGTTGTTTTCAGTTACCCACATACCGTAACTTTTGGTATATTTTAAGAAAACAAGTTACTCAGATTGGAGATCAGGTTCTTTACTAGTTAGAAGCTGAGCTTCACTGCTTAACATATAGTCACAAGAAAGAAAAGCAACTACTGTGATTATGAGACCTATATTGAAAAAGAAAAATTTCAAAACAGGCATCCTCCTCTGTCCCAGAACAGGCTGAAACACAACATAACTGTGAGCATCCAACCTACCTTGTCATCTGCTCACTCATCTACAGTCTACTTACTCCAATTTTTCTTTATACAGTATGGAAAGAAAATCATACCATTCTAGAGTGTTGACATAATATATGAACATTTCTTTATATAAATAAAATCAGCTCACTAATTCTCATCCCCAGCTTTGCCCTTTAATTTCTGGGATGAAGTTCTTTTATGATGTGAACTCCTAGCCACATCCAAGGATTGAAATTAGCTCAGTTGTTAGGGGTCAATACTCTGAAGATATTTCTCGAACACACTTATAAATGGCAGCTTATCAAATGGCATCTCCATGATCTCTGCTAAAGATTTAGGGGCAGGTGGTGACAACTATCATACCTCTGCTAATATCAATAAACTATGACAGTATATACCAGCTGAGAGGTCCCCACAGGATCAGGAATACTGGCTGCCTTGCACAGTGCTGTAATTACTTAGGTCATTAGAAAAGGAGCGTAGTATGCTGTAATGTCAGAAGTGTGGCATTTTCACCTTATATTACACTGACTTGGAACATCATGCCTGAAGTATAGAATTGTGCTGCTATACACTCAGGAGTGAGTAGCTTTTTATTCATTAAAAGTTTTGCTAGTGTGGTTGTGGTGTCAAAATCCTCCTAAAATACAGACGGTTTACACCAGATCTTGTGACAGTAGCTCAACCTAGTGTGCTTAGGGAAATAATGACATAGAACTGAGCAGACCTTCTGCCAACATGACTGTGCTGTCAAAAATTCAAGTCCTCTGACTGACAGGTACACTGAGAAAAACTGTGCTCGTGATCTTATCTCCCTAAATCCCTTTTATTTGTACTATTAATGATAAAATGTTTTGAAATTAGAAATCTGCTCATTCAATTGTTAATTTTTAAGTGAGTATCTTTTTTTTTTCATGGACTGAATAACCCAAGAAGTTTTTGTTACATCTCTGTACTGTCAATTTTTAAAGCTAAGCATATCTCTTATTCAAGTACTATCTTCTGGCAGAGTTTTTCCTGCTCAGCACACTTTTTGTTGATACTTAGGATAACTTGTTGATGTTAGCCTAATACTTAAAAAATGAATTTATTTTTGTGATTGCCTTAAAGTCATGTGAGGCATTCAGTATGAACACAGCCAAAGTTCTAGCTGATTTGGAAGTTTATACTTTAAAGGAAAAACTAGGCAGAAATTTTAGTGTCCTGGGGTTTCAACTAATAATGTGAATAAAGTACCCCAAAATAAGCATTCATGATGAAAACAGTAATAAAATGAACATTTTAGCATCAGCTTGAGACAAACATTCATGCTAAAGGACCATAAGCAACAACCAAGTTAAACCAACCAATTTCAAACCTTTATATTAAATTCAGTATAGTAAAGCACAATTTTAGGATACTTTAGCAAAATCCTCACAAGCTGAGGAAGAGAATGCTACTTAACATTTTGCCAGTAGATGTCTCTGCTAAACACACTGAAGGGAACTGAAGGGAACACATTGAAGGGAACTGAAGGGAACTTCCTCTGTTTGAAACTTCAGCAAAACGCATGTGGCAGTTTGCATCCTTCAGCTGAAGGGTAAGGGTAAAACCAACTGGGTCATTACCAATTTTTGAAGATTGTCTTACACAGTTAGAAAATAGGGCTTACTTAGAACTCAGTGACTCCCAATTTAATTAAATACTAATTTTGTATCCTGATATTATCTCACTGAGTAGGAAGGATTCACAAAAGGCTAAGCTTATGTACTCTTGTCAGATGCTATGAATGTAGAGTCTTAGGGAAAAAAAAAAAAAAAAAAAAGTTTTTATCATTTCAATTCTAGCTTTTGTGAAAACAATCAGTCCATTCCTACTTCCAGCAGAGAACTTTCTTAACTTAATGTTTCTTCTCTAAACTAAAAAATCAGTATGTGGAAGAATAAATTGTAGTTTTAGGGTGAAATAGTGCAGTACATGGTAGATTAATTATGCCCCTGATAGATAACATTCAGATGTTCTTACATTTTCTTTACATCTATATGTTATTTGGCAATGGTCTTATTTGCAAAAACACAGCTTCTAAGCAAAGCAACTAATATTAGTTTCTCGTAATTGGCACTTGCCATTAATATACAGCATGATTTTCTGATTAATAATGAAAAAAAGATCTCAAAAGGCACAGATCAGCTGGAAAAGCATCTGCTTAAAATACACACACATAATTAGGAGAGGACGTCAAACAGACTTGATTACATATTTCATGGGTATGTGTCAAAAGAGTGTAAAGCATTTGACTTAACCCCAGGGTGACTTCAAGAGGATTTACTCTATCTAGTGTTTGTGATTAGCACCATATAATCTGGATCTGCTGAACAAGTAGAGTTTTACACAATATGCAAATTTCCTTTTGCTTTAATTTAGTCCCTTTAGATTTAGCATAAAATCTCTGTGTTGCATGAAGGGTTGAGACAGCTGAAGCCATTTATTTAGGAAATTAAAAATGTAATAAATGAAATAAGGTAATCCTTGCCATGGTAGCCAGCAGGCACTAGAAGGGGACCCTGAGACCTGCTGCGGAATGGCTGATGTGCACCCCCCTAATGCCAGACAGACCTTCTGCCACAAATGTCCAAACACCAATCCCTTCTCTAGTAACAGTGTGCTCTAGTTTTTCATATAAAAATTTATTTCACTGCCCTATCAAAGTAAATTTTCCAGCTGCATGTTGGTAAGAAAACTGTTATGTATCAATCAAAGAAATTAGTATCCAAAAGGTAACATTTTATTTCCTTGGTAGTGTACCAAGATGTGACAAAAATAATTAGAAATATATTACATTGTTTTAAAAATTAATTGAATTTATTTCTGTGCAATTTTATTTTCTGTTTTGCTTTCCATTCTGCTCTTTAGCTGGAACTACAGAGACAATTCTTAAAACCTACACAGGTTTTAAGAACACAACTGAACAAGATTTTTATTTTTTCCTGTTTTAAGAGGGTATTCCAAGAATAACAAAGACTCTAACCCCAGGAATAACAAGGATTCTAGCCTAATCAGTCAACTGAGGCATCAGAAAGTCTTTGACGGGTCTGTACCCAAGTCTAAAAGCCCTTACTTCTGTTCTCCTTTGAAAAACACAGTCCCACAGGACTTTCTCTCTTAGCCATGATAATGTCAACTTCATAGTGAAAATGACAATTCCTTCAGATCCTAACTATATCTGACACAGTAAATGATCTAGGGAGAAAGGCATTACAGACGGAAAGTACTTCTCCAAGATATACTTTAGCCATGTGTAGGCAGAGCTGGATCGGTGTGGGAACTGAGGCATCAGAGTTTTGTTACTCTTGACTGCTGTTAATACTCGTACGGTCTTTATTGAAGTCTTGGGTCTTAATACCCATTCTGTCTTGGCAGAGGCTACAACAGTTTTTCCCACTTGAATTATTGAAAGTGTCAGATTTCACAATGCTACCTCAGGCAGAACTGGGGACAGACAGATACTGTACCCAAAGTAAGAAATAGAGGTCCCACCCATTTATTCAAACTTGCCTTCCAAACACATTGTATGTGCTTGGCTGTAGCTCCAGACAGTTGCACAAGACTGCCTCACCTACTTGCTTATCTTGTAATACTGATTTATTAATTGCTTTAATTTCATCTACAGCCACTAGTAAATGTGTGCTCAGCTGAGCATGTCTTTCCTAAGAAATTAACCACAGTTCCAACAACAGCTTCTTTTGATGCAAAAGAACTGAGCTTCCGTTCCTCCTAATCTGCTTTAACCAGTCATTTAAAAATGAAAACTGTGGGAATTCTGAAGTCAGCTGTACATACACACTCTTTATATAAGACACCTTTTTGACTGTTTTACCATAACAGGAACATTCTAACTCTGGAGACAAAATTTATTTTGCCTTTTCAAGATATCTTGTCTGCTGTCTGACTAGGAGCCTTTCCCTCTTAGACAAAGCAACATCTACCTGAATAAACTGGATTTGAAGCATGAAATACATGTTGCAACTCAGAAATCATTCATAGAGTAACAGACAGATGAGGGTTTCACACACAGAAACCTCACACTGAGACTTCACGTTCCTTGAGGTTCTTCCAGCACATTTCCTGTTCTGCTTCACTGGTTTATTTCGAATACGAGGAACGCAGAACCTGCACTGCCCAACACTGGCCACAGATCTGAGGGAAGATACCAAAACCCGAACTGCTGTTTCCACCTCAACTAATCCAACAGTTCAGCTTTCTAGTCCCAAAGGAAAGTTATGTAAAAGTCAAGACATGTCCTCTGCCACACTAAGCTAATCATCTGAGTTCCCTGAATAGACAATAAGAAGGACTGGTATTGCTGGCCGTAACTCCTCTTGTCCTAAGTTTCCAAAATAGGTCAGAGGGATGAAGCTGGTGAAGTACCATTTGTTGTAATGGGAATCTAAATGGTCACCTCCATGTAGGTGCTGGCAGCGCCATAAGATAAATCCCACCCAGAGAGCGAATGCAGATCTGGAAACACATTTAATTACCTAATTCCCTGCTGCCCTGAAGATTAGTGTCTAATGTGATTTAATAAAAGCTGAGTAAATTTTCTGGCTGAGGAAAGGCATTCAAGTCCCTCAAGTCCTCATCTAGCTCCCTGGCCATCCCCATTAGCCTTCTTTTCATGGCCTCATTGACTTCAACAGAAGCATTCACAAGAGTGTCCACACAAATGAGGTCCTCACCCTGAAATGTGATCTCTTGCTGCAAACCTGAAAGTGAACAACTGCAGGTAACTACTCTGTAGAGGTTCTGATTCATGACTTGGTCAGGGCTCAGTTTCACAGCAATCGCCTGATGTAAGGCTGAGAAAACATCTTTCTAATACTATCCCACGTGCAGTAAGGTACACAGAACTGCAGTAGGGTGCGAATACAGCCGGTGTGCGCATTAGTAAAACCTCGTTCAGTGGATGGTCTGAATAAGGCTCCACAGCTTATGTCAGAGAGAAATAGGATTCATATACGATGTAATAAAAACCATAAGCTTAGTCATTTGCTGTACCACTATAAAAAAACGTCAATCTCTTTGGTCAGGAACATGATAGTTTATTTTGAACTAAATAGAGTAGATACAGAAATTAATTAATCTCTGCAGTTTATTAAATGTTCTCCGATCTTGATTCCCTGGTTGCATACCACTGTACACCTCTCCTGATTTCAGTGATAGGGACAGAGTGGGGCCAGGATTGTATCATTCTTGTTAGATCACTACCCACTATCTCAAAGAAATTGAACAACTAATACATGGACAAACTCCACTGTTCTCAGCTCATTAACAGCTCTGATTTACAGGTACTCCAGAGCAACGGGGTCATCTGCATTCTTACGCCACCAGTCATGGCTGGAAAATAAGGATTAACAGCAGTGGGAAAATGGGAAAAAATGTGCAACTAGTGACTACTCCTGACTTAAAAGTCTGTGTTTGGGAATACAAATGCTCTTCTTCCTATTTCTTCCCCATGTCCAGTTGTTTCTGGTGTTTTTGTTTTGTTTCCTGTAAAGTTTTAACCAACAGTTAGATGAAGGTGCATAAATCATATCAAAAAGCAAAGTGCATACTGTGATCTTAATTACTGCAGGTTCCAATAACTTCAGAAGGAATTCCTGATTGAATTCCTGTAACTAGTAGGACACCCAATACTTATGATTAATGTCGTCTTCATCTAGGGATTAAACTAGACATACAAAGAAGGATGAAGGAGGAAAGGCAGGCACAGGCTACAGTGACTGGCTTACAAGAGACCCTTCTGTTGCTAACAATGTGGGGTTAAGGCTTCCTTAGTGAGAATAAAAGGGTTCATTGATTTCAGCATCCTTTCACGTGGAAACATATAAGGTTCCCCAGAACAAAACTGCCTTGCATCTCCTTGTAGTCTTTAATATTTGGGACTTTCGACGGACACAACCCTGACAAAGGAGAAGCTCTCAGTAGCTGCAGACTTCAGGAGCTCAGTTATCACTGAATGAGTGAGAAGGCTGTCAGGTTGGACACTGACATGCCCCATGCCATTTTTTGCCTCAGCAAGCTACAGCCAATGCAAGAGCATCTGTAGGGATCCCTCAGTTATTAACTGCCCCAGCTTCCTCTTTCCAGAAGTCTCCCAAGCATGAAAAGACTCCGCTGCATATCTCTCCACTGTAATAACTCTGGATGCCATCAAATGCCTTCACCACACAAGTCTTGCTCTTTTCTCTGAACAAAGAACAATTATCGCTTGCCAATAGTATATTTTCCAACAGCTGTGCTTCACTTTTTCTTCATTAGCTCAGCTTATAAAGACATTTTCCCCTTTTAGTTCCAAAGAAGTGTATTTTTCTCTCTAGCTGTATTATGCAAAAACACCCAAGACGTTTACACACAGTACTACCTCTTCCTCTGCTATCACTACAGGTCTGAGGAATGACTCTGACATTTCTGGTCCTTTCCTAGGCCTCTCCACAGATCAGGCAGTTTGTGAATGCAATCCACATCAATATTAGCAAATACATATTCAAAAAACCCAAAACACAAAAGCAGTTTTTATTTCCAGAAAGAAAACTTATATACAGATTAAGCTCTGCAAAAGCAGCCTTGGCAGGATAGCTTCTGGCAGCCCAGCTTCTCTAATCATGCTCTAGCTGTTCTGCTCTGCTTTCAAGGGTATAAGTGAAGTCTAGTTTGCATTAGTCAAGCAACAAAGGAAAGCAAGGAAAACCTGTACTGATGTAACATTATAGCAAGAAGAGCTGTTAGCAGTAAGTAAAACTTTATTTCTACTTTGTTCTCTAAACCAAGTTCATCTTGGGACGGAAATTTAGAAACAGAAACAGTCATCTCACAATCCATGAAAGGAGAAGAAAGATTTTTCTGTTTTGACATACCAGTAGTGTCACTACCTGACAATCAGAATACCTTTGGATTTTAACCTTTTATGTACTCCCTTTACAGTTAGAAGTCAAACTTTTCTTTCTGATGGCAGAATTTAAAATGCCTTCTCTTTAGTATATCTGTATTTCCCTACTTAGAGTGAGGATGGAGAATCTTCTACCTACTGTTAATCCATCAAATATTTTTTTCTCAGGAAAAAAACCCAAAGGCCCATAACTTTCTCTCAAGTACATTTACAGAAGGTACTAATTATGAGCAGGGAGATGAGGATGTTAGAACAAATTGCCCAGGTTTCTTTTACGTTAAAGTTCATCTTGTGGGAAACGGTTAGCATAGAAAAAGCAAAAATTTCAGCAATGTTTCATTCTCTCTTTTAAATCAAGGGAAGAATAGTCCTCCAAAATGAAGAATTTCATAAACGTTGGCCAAATTGGAGCATCCACTTCAAAACCACCTATATATCACAAGGCAGAACACATGTAGTAATACGATCTTTAATCTTACAATTTTTAAAAGAAAAATCTCCTATCCATTAAAATTATGACTGAAAGCAGCCCCAAGGACTAAAGCCGTAAAATTCACAAGCATCACACCCATGGTCCAAGTTTAGACGACACGCCCAGGCAATGGCAGGATGAAGTCACAAACTCCACACAGGAGAAGAAAACAATTGCCAAGCTGACAGAAGAAAATTCTTTTCTGGCCCTAAACTGGGTGACTTGGATAAAAAACAACATATATGAGAACCTGTGCAGTACCATTAAACTGGGTTTAAGTGGCAGGATGCCAAACATCCCATCAGTGATTGCAAACAGTCCTTGATGTACCAGAGAATGGTAAAAAATTTTATAGGACAAAACTCAACTTTGTAGTCCCAAAAAACAAGTTAAAAATCAGACTCATCATTTAGCATCCTGCATTGTATTTTCCTTTGGCTGTTGTGTTGTATAATTGCCTTTATGAAAGCCAGCACAACCTTTACTCTCCACCAACCAATAAAGCACTCAGTGAATTTAAAAACAACTTTCAATTAATCAACCTTAGGAGACTTCGACTGCATTTTGTAATTTCTTCCAATATATACTATATTTTCTTATGAAGAGAATTAATGTTTCCTGAACTGACATTATAATTAAAACACTCCCTATAACATAATTGTAAATGACGTATCTTAGTTTCAGTTGTGAAACTGATAAAAATTTACTAATAAAAATACATACCAGCTAAAGTTAAGTTTAAAAATAATAAGACACAAGACCTCTGAAAATGGTTTAAATATACAAACAAATCATGATGTAACTCTGGCTGAAATCAACCTTGTTAAATGGAAGTTAAGACAGGTCAGGGGTTTACTTGGATAATATCAGACTCAGAAAGGGATGTCCATTGTCACAACACTGCCTAACCCTGGAACTCTGAGTTACCTTACATTAGTGATCTCCCTCCTCATCTTCAGTAATTACACTGATACAATCCAACTATAGTACCTCCCCAAAAGACCTTCAGCAGTTCTTTTATTACACAAAAATATACAATTAATTAAAAAAAAATACTTTGCTTATTTTACTCATTCCTATTGCAGGCTGCAAGTTAGTTACTTTACACCTACAAGAGTTAAGGTCTTAAGAGTAGGCGTAAAGAGGCAGTGCTGGCACTTCTGCTTTTCAGTGTGGCACTCCAGATTTTGACTAGAGATCACCAAAGTACCGGGGCTATGCCAGCAGTGCAGAAGTTTTAAAATTAAAATATTTGTAAAACAAATTTTTCCTGTAATTTTTCAAATTTCTCCTCATTATGGGTTTCTTCTTGTTTACTCCTTCAGCCTTTCTTTTCCTCATCTCTATATTGCTAACATTTTAGCACTGTAATGAAAAATACATTTAAAAATTGAAAATAGAAATATTACTAAATTTCTATTTTTTATGAAAGGATTATGTGTGAAAGTTTCAAGCCACATTCACGTTTTTTGCATTTTTGACAATTGAAGGGTTTCAACATACTGTTTATTCATGCCTCTATCCTTTCATCCACTGATAAGCAATTTTATTCAGGTTCAGGCCTAAGTATTCCCTTCAGTCTAGTAATAAAAGATTTTTCAATGGTTTAGCTGAAATATGAACCAATAGGAGGTTTAGATGGATGAGAAATGCAGAGGAAGGGATGCTCTCATCGACTCTCCCATTATGTTCTTACACATTAGACCAAAGCAGTTACCTCTCTTTACAAGTGAACACGTTTGTTTGAGACTGCACATTTTCCAAAAGCATCTTATACTACACCAACATGTACTAAAGGATGATTTCTGATCCCTGGTCTCCATGCAGAGCATCATAAAGCAAAGTAGCCTTAATTGTTGGGACTCATTTAAACTCCTGTTGAAGTAGATGAAAACTCTGCTATTGATTTCCACATGAGCAAGACCTCAAGCATCTAACAGAATATGCCTCACAAAAGCCTTGCTCTGAGAGGAGGAAGAAACTAGAATCTTTCAGATAACTCCTGACAATGAACCTCCATGGGCACCAGCTAAAATTATACCAGCCTGAAAAATACATAGTCAATGTCTCTCTGGACTCTGGCCCCTCACACAGCACGATGCACTGTATGCCTTTATATAGGAAATCAAAGAGTCCACTGGAGAAGGAAGGTTCAGATATTACACATTAATTGTGCATACACCTGAGTATGAAACAGATATTTCAGGAACATATTTTGTTAACCTGGCACACTCAACATGTGGAAGCGTGCCACACTGCAAACATCCTACACAGACAGGGGGCTTCCCTGACCAGGTGTCATCTCTTGCACCTTTCAGAACCACTGACCCACAGCATCAATCACAGAGGTTGCGCATTCGGGGTGCTGAGCCAAACAAGAAGCCAACACCACACATGAGTGTCACCCCTCACAGAGAGCTGATTTTCAAGCCAGAAGCTCAAAGTTTTGTTTGAGACTTTAGCGTTACCTCCATATTAAGGGCTTCAAAGATACTCAAACAGCAGGAGCTGCTCAGCTACTTTCTACTGTTACTTTCCTATTGCATCTTTGCGAGTGTGAGGCAGACTAGTTGTGCTTGATATACACCACTCTTGCATGTATATTTGCAGAGAACAGTCTGGACACTCTTTTTGTTTCCAAACCAGGCTGGACTAATCCAATACATAAGACTTGAATAAACCTGTTACACTGAAGTCTTTTTTTCACCACTGATGAACATGACTAGTAAATCTAGAAAGGAAAATTAAGCTACAGCCACAGGAAATATAATAAAGCATGTGCCCCAAGTATAAATCTGGAACTTCACTCTTCAGTATTAGAGTTATGTTAACTGACCTGTAAGTTTTTCCAGAACATCAAATCCATGTTTCAGAGCAATGATATCAAGAAAAGAGACCGTGCCGTCTTCAAACCTAAAGAATGGAATAAATGAGCACTGTAAACAAATCATGAAGCTACAGTACAGACTTTAAATCTATTCTGAGAGTTGTTATTATTTCATATTCAGTGAATGTAACTTGTAGAGTGGGAAGTCAACCCTTAAATGTTCATCTTCCAGTCTTGTAGTGTCCTGTGAAGCAAAAATATACTCTTCAAAGCTATAGAGTTTCATATGAACGGCTGCTTGCACATAAAAAGTTGGGCTACTTGGATTTTTAAAGTAATGGTTAAGAGTTATGTCTTGTAAGCTAATGTCACAGGGTCCTAAGTTAGCTTCTGACAGTGCCAGGAATAGGTGAGAAGACAGGCAGAGACTCCCCCACTCTGCAGTGATTACATCCAATACCAGCTGGAAGGTGAGAAGAGACCTTCCTTACCTGGAGCAAAGAGGAAGGTCACTTTCTCCTCCTGGAAATTCAAAATAACTGACCTATAACAAGAGCACTAAACAAGGGTGGTGGGTCCCCTATCAACAGCTCTTCAAGGAAACGTGAAATGAAAAGAAAAATGCAAGATTTGACAAACTGCTGCAGCCATTCCCACAGTTCAGAAGGAGAAGGAGCAGCTCCAAGATGGGGATGCATTCAGGAAGTGGTGCCCAACAGAAGCTGAAGGGGGCAGAAGGGACATCATATCAAGCATCAAAATGTGGTTTATTTAGGTTTTGCGTGCACCACAGTCCACAAGGAGTTTTAAGAGTGAGGATTCACAAAATCACAGAATCATCTAGGTTGGAAAAGACCCATGGGATCAGTGTCCAACTTTTCACCCTACTCTACACGTTCACCCCTAGACCCTATCCCCCAACACTACCAACCTTATTCAGCAGGCTTCACCATAAAGGGGAACACAGAACAATGCTGACATCCACTAAACTCAAAACTGTACAGAACTCACTACCATGTAAGGCTGACCTTGGGGTCACAGTAAGTCCCTAAGAAGGAGGAAGCTGTCTCCAGAATGGTAACAGTTAATGCTGGAAATGAACCCACCAGCAGCAACTTCAAAACTCATGGTTCAAGTTTAAAATTAAACTCCAACCTTCCCTGGGACCTAGTGTTCCTTAAATATTTCTCAGAAAGCTCTGATGATGTCCATAGTGAAAAATGACTGGGCAACATGAAGCAACATTTTCCCTTGGGCAAAAATACTTTACATGCACACGTAATAGACAAGAAAATAGGGGATTTTTTTTTTTTTTTGATAGATTTGTAATTTTTCATAATGCATGTAAAATGCTTTTGAAACCACAATTAAGTTTGTATTGCCAAAGGGCTCAAAGGTTAAAAATGTCAGACTTCAAATGCTTTTACTTAAAAAAAATTAAACCTCTATAGAATATCATATTAGCTCTCACTTCTACAGTATTTTTTCTTATCTTCTATTTCATTTTTCTATAGTTATATCAAATAATTTAAACACTGCAGATGACACTGTCAGGTGAGGGACATATAAAGCTTCCAAAAATATTTGGTAATGTTCCACACAAACAAAGAATGAAAGAGTATTGTGTATATATGGTAATACACTCAGCTGGGATGAAAGAAGAGAGATAGGAGCAGCAAATAATTATACACCAAGGGATAAGGGAAAAGTGGTGGTCTGCTACAAGGACAAATGGCCCAAGAGACCTCTCATGCTGACATATTTCAAAACACAACACAGGCCAAAGGATCCTTCTTAGGAACATCTGAATCTTGCCTAGTAACAATCTCTTATCCTGAACTTCAGGGAAGAAACCTCACTGCTCGTCAGAGATGAAATTTAAAATGACCACTTGTGATCTGAAAGAGACCTAACACCAGGAATATTTTCACAGAGTGCCATGGGCCAGTATCTGAGGGAAGCCATAAAAAAAAGGAAGGAAGAAAACTGAGGGAGGAGGAGGTAGAAGAGATAAGGTAGAGACTAACAGTACGTTTGGAACTAAATGTAGAAAAACATTAAAAATCTGCACTGGCTGGAGGAAATGACAGAATTACAGAATGGTTTAGGTTGGAAGGGACTTTAAACATTATATAGTTCCAACCCTGCTGCCATGCACAGGGACACCTTCCACTAGACCAGATTGCTCAAAGCCCCATTCAACCTGGCCTTGAACAGTTCCATGTCACAGTGGTCCCATAAATGCCACAGTGCTCCCATAAATGTCACAGTGGTCACACATGGCTGCCAAACAGAGATTACAGAAAGGATCCATGAGGGCAAATTGACTTGTCCTGCTCAGTTACTGGCAATGGCCAGCAAAGCAAATAAAACACTGGGAATTAAAAGACCACAGCAGAGACAATGGCACTGAGCCCATCAAGAAGACTACACAACCCTCAACAACCTTATCATTATCAGAATACAAAAGGGCAACAAAGGTGCCAGCCTAGATCTTCAAATATCTCCAAATCTTAAGTATAGAAAAAGGGAGAGCAAAAATTTGATTTCTGCTCAGTAGATGTGATTATTAACTAAGCAGACAACTGCAGTACATCCATCACTAAACAACAGAAAAGATGCATGAACCATGTTACTGATCTAAGATATGAAAGTTTTTTATGGAAATAGTCCAGAGCTTAGGAATTTATTTCTGCTCAGAGAAAAAGGAAGCAAACATAACTGTAGGATTTTGGTCAAACATTATGCACCAGAGCAGCAGCACAATCATTGTGGCAAAATATGCATCCTACGTTGTTCTGTCAGATACACATTATTTATTCTTTCTTAATCAAAAAACAAAACAAAACACAACACTC
>VWZY01003720.1:112813-189645 GCA_013399075.1 Chloroceryle aenea | reverse complement strand
ACAACCAACCAACCAACACAAACAAACCCACAAAAAAAAAGACAACAACAACAAAAAACTAACCCTGGGAGTTGCATTGCAAGAATGAGAAAAAAGGAAAGAACTGAAAATAACACTAAAAATATTTGCTCAAAGATATGGGCACCTCTCTCTTTTTACAAATCAGAGGACTACTTTACAACATTCCTCTCTTGCATTTTGTATGTTCCTATGCCCCCCTCTATGTCTACATTACCAGCTTTGTTTCTGATAAAGGAAGCACTAGTGTTTCATTATTCCTCAAATACGTCTATTTACACTACTTCAGTGCACTTGACTCTTACATATATTCTTCAGATTTAGTGAACACCTGATGTGCAATTTCATGTAAAAGTTTACAGGAATCGTCTATAAATTCAGCTATTTAGCAAATTAAGCCTGAAGTGCCACAGCAATGTTATTTAGTACCACGGCACAACATGATGCTATGATGGGTGGTTCCTTTCTCAGGGCACAAAGAGTTCTCCCCCAGAATATTTCACTGTATTTAAGACTGAGAGCAAACAAGCTCCTTGCATTGCAAAACATTGACTTCAGTGTCTACTTTTCTGTTTGATGCAAGTGATGCCTCAAATAAATTGCTTCCCCACTCAATGACAGTTCTAGTGTTAGAAAATAATCAGTTTAGGATGAAGTTCATTTGAATGCTAGTCCAGAAGCCACTTCCTGAAGTAATAAAGGTTTCTCAGCTGATGATGTATAAAGGATACTTACAAAGGCTAATACTGCAGAATACCAACCCAAGAAACAACAAGCTTACCTCTCTTATCTAGTTCTTATTATAATTGATCCCACTTAATCACATTTGGGATGAGCTCAATTGCTTAGCTGATTGTGTTTGTGGAAAGCTGATAGCATTTCACATCAACCTGCTATCTGACAAACTGCTTAAACAGCTCCTGGCATAACAAAAACCAGAGCAGCCTGCCTAAATCTATCAAGGAGACATGAAGCTAATGAGCTGCTCTTCTTTTAGAAGTCACACAAGATCTCTGCTTCCAGAAGCAGCAATTCTTCCTTTGAGTCACAAGAGAAAACTATTGCTTACAGAAAGAGGTCCCACCTAGGCATGGAGATAGGCTAGTCTTTCTCCTTCAACTGGTTGTTGTGACACTTCTGTCAGGCCTTTGCATCCAAATGTTATTTTCTAAAGCCACCACCCCACACCTCAGAGCAACGGACAGGAGGAAGGAAACTCTGACACCTTGGGAAGTTTGAATTCATCCTCTCCTTAGCCAGGTCACCTTTACATGGAAATATGACGACAAGGGTCATGGCACAGACAAATGTGATTGGAAATAAAATGCTAAACAAACAACTATGTTTACATAAAATTCGGTGGAAGGCAAAGATACTACCCTGGAACTGAGGTGTCAGGAGTCCAAAAGGGCCCTCAAGACCAATTAGCCAATGCTCAGATGGTGAAATAACTTGCATATCATAAGCTACTCCATATATGGAAAGCATACAAAGCATGGCTTTCAGGTATTTGGGGTGCGAGCACCTGCCTCAGGATTCTGGGAAGGCTGACAATTCAGCTGGGTTTTTTTCAGTCTGTTTGCCCAGACAAAGTAAATCCAGACACAAGGGCACTGCACAAGTGAATTTCTGCCCAGAGTACAGCCCAGAGCTTTGAAATTTTGATAAAAATCCCATCACAAGGTCAAAAATAATCCTGCTCATTTGACAGCATCTCTGAGTCAATGCAAAGTGCAATGAAGGAGCACAGGGGGGAACATCACTGTCAGCCAGCTGCCTTTACACTGGGGTAATGACTCCATTTAGGTCAAGTAAGCAGAAGTCATTCCTGAGTTTCTAAAGCAGGTAAAAGTGAACCCAAATCCACAGAGAACGTGTACTTCTTGAATAAGCTGCTTTTCTTTTTCCTTTTTTTTTTTTTTTAAACACTCCTCAAGAGTGGAGCTGCCCTTTGAAGTGAGATGTTACACGAGTTCCTTTCATCTTTTCAATTCATTTATTTTCATCTAATTAAAAAGTACAATAATACAGAGAGGTCCTTGGTATGCATTTAAAAGTAGTTCATTCAGATCCCATTTTTCACCTCTTAGTAATATTCTGTATCACTGCCACATGAAACAACTGCCTTGGCAAATTAAAGTTTTGCATTTTATACATTTACTTGTTTATTCTAAGCTGACATTTGCCTGAATTCCAATAGCACCAAGGGTACACAGTGTCAAGTTTAAGGCTGTAGGAACAGACTGTTTCCAGTCGCATTTGTGTTCTTAGGGTAGTAATTGCCATCTCTAATATTAGCAGGGGAACAGATCTTAATTGGTCTCACTCCTTTCCAACATCAAAAACCAACATTTGCAAAAGGAGCTAAATTTGTTTTGCTTTTCTTTAACTTAAAATACATCATTACCAGTCTGTGAAACCTTTAGGGCCCTGATCTGCTCTTTAGCATATCAACTCCTCCTGAGATTAAATTCTCAGGTACCTTCCTAGGGTGTTTGTGGCTCTCCAGAGGACACAGTCCCCTTGGGCTGGCTTTGTCTCTCACAGATGATGCCCTTTGTTTTTACCAATTTGCTAGGTCTTGACATTAGTCACTTAACTGGGTGAAACCCTGGTCACCAACAGCTGTCTTTTAAGGCAGCATCATATAAGGCCGAGCATTTATCTGCCGTCTTTTTGTCCTCTACCAATAAAACCTTTGGAACAAGATATGATCTCCCTAACCCTAGGTGCACACTACTCTCTTTGGACTAAATAACCTTGTTTCACGTGGTGGATGCCAATGAAGCAAGTAAATAAAATTAGGAGATAGCTTGATGTAAGGGGCACATATGCTATCATTAAACAATGCTTTCATAATAGTCTAATTTTGGTGTAACTGCCTGCACAGGAACATGCTACAGTAAGCTAAGAATTTAAATGCTAGGAGGGCAGTAATAAGTTATAGACCTCTGAATAAGAAACCTAACCCTCACCACTTCAGCAAGTCCTTTTTACCTCTGTCAGTGGCACATTACACATTCATGAGCGATGATTGTTTCTCACACAAAGAAAGGAGAATTCCTACCTAGTGCTGAATAACTGCCACTTGTGGAGGAGAAAAAACTGAATGAATAAATCAATCTGGTTTTATTTATCAGATGTCCCTGTGAATCTTGCACTTATGTTCAACTTGGTGAACTTGTAACTGGTAACTTTGCTCTCTACCTACATCTATAAAATCCTCCCCTTTTGTACTGAAAGATCAGTTCCTCAGGACTCTGCCTTTCAGTAGAAATCACACTTCTGACAACTATGCATCACAGTTACATTCAACTGTACGCAATCTTAAAATAAAATTAGATTTCTCCTTCCAATATAAATTTTACAACTAACAGTTTACAATATGTTTTAAAACAATATTTATTAGAGCTTTGCCCATGATCATTCAAATCACACAATGAGTAAGTTATATCTCAGGGATAGCATACTCCCCCCAACAGCCCCAGCATGGACCCTCACAAGTCAAACAATAATACAACTACTTTTTTTTTTTTTTTTTTTTTTCCCCACTAGAAGAGTCATTGGTCACAACAAATCCTGCATCTCATTTGTCACTGTCCAGAGGTTCCCTTCAAACACACAGAACAGGCCAGGGTGGTTTCATTGCATTGACAGGGTGGAGGGGGAGAAATAAAATATAGAGAGATATTTCGTTGAGGTGTATTAAATTTAAGTCTTTGGGAACATGAGGTCTGCTGGTTAATCAGCTTCAAAGAGTAATATGCTTAACTATCAGCTAGTTAACTTGAAATTTATACACATTCAATTTAAGTTTCAACTTATTAATGTCAACAAGAACTCTATTAAGGTGCAATTCAGTGTGAGCAAGTGTATTGCAAATGATTTCCGTATCTGCCTGAGTATTTAACATTTGATATGCGTTATTCTCCAATGATTAAATATCAATAATCCGGATGTTCACACCTCTGCTCCCCATGGGAAGGTAATATCCAGATATAACCCCAAGTAATAGTTAAACTGAGCAATTTGCAAAGTGTCATTGCATAAACTGTTCACTGATCATTAATAAAAAATCATTACTAAAAATTCAAAGCCCTTTTTTGATTTTTCTCCTTTGGAGGAGAGACAGGATGAAAGACATTCTGGAGATAAATTTTTCATAGGCAATAATCTGACCAGCTGTAATTATTTGTCCATTTTCAGTATAAACATGTTTGTTTAATTGTTTATTTCCTCATGAAGACCGAGATGCAATCTTTCATCTTTAAACAGGTGCATTTGGGGATAAAGAATAACTTAGTAATGAACTGCTAAAGACAAATTGATTTACAACTTGGCAGGTAAAAAAGGCTTCACTTGAACATGAATTTATTCTTAAAAATCCAGACATAAAAATACCACTGTCTAATCATGTGTGCCAGTGAGGCAGATTTAGATCAATGACCTTGGATAATGCTAGCAGGAACTTATCCTCAGACAACAGAGAAAAATCCTTGGGATTGCTTTCCAATGGGTGGCCTCCATTCTGTAGAAAGGTCTCTGCCTCAAAGCAGGGGTTACTGCAATGCATAAACCTTATTTCCACTGCAGACAAAAGTGAACCCAGCAGCCCTTCTGAACACTTTATTTCCTCAGTTGGCTGGGGGCTGGGTGGGAAAAGACTCCTCTGATCCCTGCGAGAAAGCTTCTCTCTCTAGCAATAAAAATTCTTGCAGACCTATTTTTCAGAGACAGTGTGTACTCAAGATTAGCAGAATCCACTGACAGCTGTGAATAAAAACAGTTTCTTTACCACTTAAGCCCATCAAGTTAAACCATTCCATATTAAGCCACCACTTGGGGTAGATCTGTTCTTCCTTCCTGGCAACCTGAAATCTAACTTAAATAATTTCAAACGTTGATACTGTCAGTAAGACAGACGCTCAAAACATGCTCATGATCATGAGAGAACTGGGCAGGCTGGATCAATAGGCCAAGACCAGATGTATGAGATGTAACTGCACAGAATCTCTGCAGATACTAGGTCTTGCTAAATCACAGTGAATCTTCAGGTCCATACCTACTTCCACTGGAAACCAGGGAAGTGCTGTGGGCATCACAGGCCAGATGAACTCTGAACCACACTGGCAGCTGTCTTCATGGGATACTGCACTTTTTAGCGTCTTTCTACTCATCACTGACTCAAAATACTTCTTTATAAAGTGGAATGAGTATTAAGTAGATGTCAGAAGCTTTCATGCACATACTGAATATTTAACAGCTGTCAGCAAGAATATAAAGTTATCAGTGTTTGTTGTCTTTTACTTGTGATGCAAATGTGCACGTATGTGGAACTGCCTGTAGTTGGTGGCATATATACTACAAGTAGTAACAAGTAAGTACTAAGAAACTAAAATGAGATTAATGTATATGTACCAACAACACCCACTGCATCCAGAAAGGCTGGCAGCTTGACAGGACTAGCAGTATTAAAGTACTATCATAAACCAACCTCGGTTCAGAATAAGCTCTGATTAGCTAGTTTGCATGTTGAGACCTTTGTGTTAAGAGTAAAATCATCAAAGCAGAATGAGAACAGACAAAACCAAGGAAGACTTCAGCTAATAAGGCATTCCAAGGTATACAGGCAATCTTTTTAGTCTTAAGGGGAGCAGCCAACTAAGACTTCCACAAGGGGGAAAAATTCTTTCTGGCCCACTCTCATGCTTAAAAAAAAAGTACATGGCAAGATACACTACACCAAACCAGGTGTATTGTGGCAATCAACTGTTTCACTGCAGAAACTACTAATCTATGTTTCCAGTTTGGCACCTGAGAACCACTCTGAAATGCAGACCTCTTGCAATGCTTCTTTTTTCATTTTTCAGCATTGTTATGAGACATGCTAAAACTTCACACTACCCTGTGAGGTCAGCTGGTAGCATCTTACTCATAAGATGAGAGGACAGGGAAGTTTTGGAAAGAAGTAACTTTTTCCAAGGATCTATGTGCCAGTCTTGGACTGGATCTTGAGAGATAACAAATTTCCAGCAAATTGAACTCTCAAAAGCAATACTGAATTAGAAAGTGCTCCTAATTTCTCACTGTTTTAAATAGTCCGCAGCTTATACTGCAGAAAGTCAAGAACCATTTCCAGGCAATTGCCTCTCCTTTTTGAAGCAGGGCAGTGATGGAGACCCTGGGAATATCATGTGCTCATGTTATGAACAAAGGCAGCTGCTTTGGCTTTTGCAGGTGTCCTGGACCTGCACTGAAAAGGAACTGCAGGAAGTTGTGGATGTCTGAGTCCAGAAGAAAGAATCTTCTCAACTAACAGTTCCTTCAAGGAATCAGGAAAATTCTAGCATGTTACCTGGCATCACTGGTTCTTGAAGTAGGGAGTACTGACACATGACTCCAGTTTTGACAGAAAAAAAAAAAGCACAAAACAAGCAGATGAAAAGCCAGCAAGGTAAAGAAATGGCACAGAGTTAGGAGTTGTGCATCAACAGAAATAAAAAAAATAAATCATATAAGTCTTTGTTATGTAAGTAATATCACTCCAGCTATCATTCAAATAGAAAACAAGATAATGAGTGGATGAAAACAGCAGATACATTTATAAGCTAAGACAAAGTACATGGGCTACAAAATGGAGGGATTAGAGCCTCTGTAGGATACTTGACTAGTATGTGGCAGAAAAATAGTCACAAATAGAAAACGTGCTAAAGAAAAACATAAATAAAAGAGAGATGAAGAAAACAGCAGTGCTTAGAATTGAAATCTCTTCATCAAGATGTTCAAAACAAGCAGGGCTAGATGCTGAGATTCTACTGTAGCCTACGTAGCTATGCAGCAAAAAGATTTTTGGGGGTAACAACAGATAATTTTCCATCACTCTTACAGAAATTAACACTCCTTAACTTTCCTACATGCAAAACCAAGATAACAGAAATGGTTGAATTCAATTATTCCTTAACATCAGGGCCCAAACCTGCTACAAATAAAATAAGTGTGGGAGAGATGGCTTTTACAAACAATTATACAATGCACAATGGAAGACTGACTGACAGAAACACTGGTCAGAGGGATTCAAGTTTACATGGAGTTTGTGGCACACACAGATAATCAACTTCAATTGAGGTTTTGAATGTGCAGAATGAAACAGAAATGAAATTACTTGGCCAGAAAAACGGAAATAAAGTCATCAGATATTTAGAAATAGAGGAGACCTAATATTACTTGAAGATTGGTATCAAAAAAGCATAGCATTTGCATCCCAAAATAATTTAAAAATAAAGAAAATTAATTTTTAGAAGAAGTCTCCAGCAATAACCTGAACCCAAAATAAACCAGACCAAACCACCCCACAAAAAAACTCTGAAGAGAGATTTTAGCACTGTTTATGAAAGTTGCCATGAATCAGAAAAAGTGCTGTTCAGCAAAGGAAGCTACTGTTGGAAAGACAGAAAGCACTAGATTAAAGTGAGAATTTCCAAGAGCCAAGCCCTGATAAAGCAAATTAAACTGACCAGCAAACTATTCTTTATATAAAATCAAATAAAATATAAATAATATATAATAACACAATATATTATGAATTAGGGAATATAAAGAAAATTACAATGGTTGTTATATAAGAAGCAAAGAGCTGGAACAGGAAAAAGGGTCTGAAACCTAAATGAGTACTTGGCTTCAGATTTTAACAAAGACTGTCGAAAAACATAGGTCAGGACAGGGTGACTCATGGCTGAAAGTGTGTGGAAAGTGTGAAAATTGAAGTTATTGCAATTGGTGTGGAAACTCTCTCTTCAACGATTTTAATGTACTTGAACACAGGCAGACAGACAAACTATGTCCCAGAATAGTAAGAAATTGGCATGAAAAACTCCCAAGTCCAATAACACAGGCCAGTAAACAAAGTTGTCAAATGGGGAATGGAAAACAGAAAACACAATATTTCTACTGAAGAAAGGGAAACAGAGTGATCCAGGCAACAACACATCTGTTAGCTTGACCTCAGTGCTATGTACATCCTAAAAACAAGTTCTGAATGAAAAGACAATTAAATGAGTAAATAAAAGCATGTTGAAATGCACCATGGATCGTGCCAATGGAAAAATCAAGCCCAGAGATGTTGCCATTTTAAGAGCACATTATTTTCTAGACAAAGGAAATGCAGAACTAATTTATCTGGATTTCAGTAAAACATTACCTCTAGTGCTGCATGAGAAGCTATTACAGAATAGGGAATACTAGAAGAGTGCTACAGCAGGCTAAGAAATTGTGCTGAAAGGGGAACTATTAAGCTAGGAAAGATGACCTGTTTCGTTCCTCAAGCACTGGTTTTGGGACAAGTATCATTTTCGGTAGTCTTAGTAACAATCCTGGCATAAAAGGTAGGAATGTGAAGATAAAACAGGCTGTGGAAGTGAAATCTGCAGATTGTCAGTGCAGAATCTGGGGCTGTATATTATGGGTAGTAATGTATAGTATGGGTAGCTAATGTTGAAAACCCTAAAAACAGAAACAAGATTAAATGCGTAATATGCTATATAGTATAAGTACCTCATCATGCATAAACCCTAGTAATGCAGTTAGGGATTACTGACATTAACTTGTGTCACAAACTGGAGGAGTGTCATCTGAAACATCAGCTTTATAAGTTGATCAGATCAGTTATCAGCCATCAGCATGACAGACAAGAAAATATGGTACAACTTACAGATAGCAAAGTATTAACACCATTAATAAAGGTCTGATAACATTCTTTGCAGCATGCTGCATATGATGATCAGAGAAAAGGAAAGCTCATCTTATGAAAATGTTCATTTCACTTAGTATGGAAATTCAGTGCTAAGCAGAATTGCTCTTGGTAGGTCTAGAGATAGAAAAGGTGTGTAATAACCAGGGTGGAAAAAACACTACAGGAGAAAATGCAGCTAAATGATCAAACTGACCACAAGATACTATGGACTCCAAATTCAAAATCTTGAGTCCATCCAAGATATGAGATTATAGAAGAGTTTTCCAGCAGGAGTATCAGGAACATGCCCTCCCTCCCCTGTGCCAAAGGTCTCCCCTGATTCTGAGCAGTGGCTCTGTATCACAGAAGGTTTTCTTCCTATAAGGAAGGTCTCTGATGATTGTGGTGAGGAATTAATTTTATTTAGATTAGTTGTTACAGAAGTAAAAGGTGATCTCAACAGCTGCATGATTTTATAAAACTATTTTATCACAGCAAAAGTAGAAATTCCCACCTCCATGAATGTTTTGTTTTTTTTTTTCCCATGCAAAAGTACAGAAAATCTCTCTGCCTCTCAATCATACCAGACACAAAAGAATCATTAAGAAAGAAAAATTCTACAGTGACATTGTAATACAAAATACTCACTGGGAAGACTCAAAATGCACCAGTTCAGTAAGTCATCTATTTGCTCTTCTCAATAAAAGCACTTTCAGCATTCAGCTCTCAATGAGTGTGTAATCCTTCTGGCTGAAATGATATTGAGTTTCTGTATATGCTATGGAGAGCGTTCCAGCAAGTATAGAATAAAATGGCTGCATCCAAGTTTCATGAATTGCATCCCCACCACCACAGAAAACCAGATATGTTTCCTATTAAAAGCCCACCAGAGAAGAGTTTCTCATAGATCATTTTCCAATCAAAGACTAACCAGGGCTGAAAGGGAACTAGTTATTCTTCTACTACTTCTACTGTACCACTCAGGTAGGCACAGTACATAGATACTTCAGGGGCATGCAGCCAGGTAACTGCTGTTTGTAAAATAAGAGGCACTGAAGATGTCTGGTATGAGCAGAAACATCCAATGTAAGAACCAGCTGAGGTTGCTCCAAATATTAAACTGCTTCTTTAGACTTGTTACCTGCTGGAGAGAACAAAGTGCGACAGAAAACAGGTAGCTCTGCACGCAGGGAATTCCTCTGAGTATAACAGTACTTGAAAGTATGCTTAGTACTATACAAGTAATGAAGTACTTTGCAAAAACACAGTCTTAGGAAGACAGCCAAAAGAAAATTCACATTCATTGAGTTGACAGAGGCTCTGAGTCGGCCAGAAGGCTGCTGCGGTGTTGCACCACAGTGCAGTGGTGAGCAGCACTCAGCATTGCTGCCCTCAGCTTGGCTGCCAGGCTCTCAAAGTTCCCCCTGCAAAGGAAAATAGTTTGCATTACCAGAATGGGAGCTCCCCAACAGCAGAGAGTACCCCAGTGGAAAACAAATGTGAATTTGGAGAGAAAAGGAACATGGAGTTGCCACTCACAAGTACAGTATACAGTTTTTAGGGAGCTACAGGAAACAGAGTAGTATAAAGCCTACAATAACACCCTTCCACTATTTTGTTGTTGAAGGAATCCATGATTTTTAATTTAGTTCAATACTAGTCTTTGTCAGAGAGCAGAAACCTGGGATTTCATACCACAGTCTTACAAGGTACAACTGGTAGGTCACTGCAAAGTTTTGCCTTCAAAACAAATATTCACAGAATGAATTCCAAACATATTTCAGATATTTTAATCTCTTAGTGTATGCGGAAAACTCCATACAAAACCTAATAAGACTTGTCAGGCCATTCAGTATTTTGATATATCAGCTATACTTTGAAAGACTTCTTTCCTCCACTCTCCCTTCCCTAAATATGTTAATGTTTGCTTTAGTGGATATAATTACTAAAAAAAATCCAGTTGAGATTAGATTTCACTTATAATTAATGATGAACGTGTCAAAGTATTATGATGTTGTTTATCACACTGCTTGCAATATAATTTAGTGTAATAATACTAGGACTTGCTATGTGACAGTTATTTAGCATTTAAGTCTTCTTAAGATGCTCTGCAGAGTATCCTGAATATTAACTATGGGAAGATTATTTTATACAAAAGCAGCTTCAGGCAAAATGTAGTGACAAGTTGCTAGAGCCCAGCAAAAGCTCTTAAATCTTGTGTCATCTACAAGCTGAAATATAATAATTAAATAATCTAGACACATTTAAAGCTAATGAGAAATCCAAAGGATAAAACTAAAAATTGACATTAATAGGGCAGCTTAACCATATAATAAAAAAAAAAGTCTTTGTTCTTTCTGATACAATTTCTGAACAGATATCTTCCTTTTCAATGTGTATGTACACACAAAAGTCTGAAACCTAGGATCCCCGGGGGTGGTGGAGAGGGGAAGTGATGACTTAAGATGCCATAGACAGACAGCTCAACATATTTTAAGGTAAGTCTTAGCTGTCCCAGTTTGTTGGTTGTTTTTTGACTCTTTGTAGCTACTAAATTCATGTGGGTTTTTTTCACCCCAGATGATATCTAATGTCCTCCTGCTCTCAGGGGGTCCCCATTGTATATTCAGTTGTATGCTTATGAATCCTGTCACTGGCCTTAGGCCTTCTGCAACAAATGTGCAAGCTTATTCTGAGCTGCTCTGTCATCTTAGATCCCAAAGGAAAGCAACAGTTTTACATGTGTTGTCTGTGATGTTTAAACCAAGTTCATTGTTGATACATGTTTTTTTCCAGGAAAATATCAGGCATGGAGGAAAACAACAAAAAGGATGTTCATTATTTCTGGAGGTAGTGTGGTTAAAATGAAAAAGTTTTAATGCTCAAAGCCTAGTTGTGAGGTCTAGTTTAAGAGAAATTGTAGAAGTTTGTAGAAAATCTGTTCATCTTGGATCTTGTTTTCAAATTGTGACATGCTGAAAACTGATATTTAAAGTTCAAACTTCACAATGAAAATTTGTTTATTTTGCTGTAATTTCTCACTATGTCACAGCATTCTGTGCACATGTGACACAGCATGTACAATTTATCAATGTCTTGTAATTCACCCTCCGAAACTCAAGTATACTCCAGGGACGTGATTCTAGTCTTTTACTAAAAAGCACAGTTCTCCACAAATTCTTCTGAAAACAAACCAAATACTAAAAGTGCTTATAGCTCAATTGAGACAAAAAAAATCCATGTAAACTGCCATTCTTGCAGAAAAAATTCTAAACCATCATTACTTTAGTTAAAAAATGATAAAAAATTATTAACATATTGTTGCTATGTCTGAACTGCAAAAAAACCCTTTCCAGTTGCAACCTATTAAAGTAACTGATCATCTGGGTTTTCACAACAAGCGTATTCTCTAGATTTTAGAGTGTCTAGCAAACTAGCTCTTCTTAGGGTATTTTCAGAGAATCACAGAATGTCAGGGGTTGGAAGGGACCTCTAAAGAGGTCCTCTCCAACCCCCCTGGCCAGAGTAGGAACACCTATACCAGACCACACAGGAACGTGTCCAGGTGGGTTCTGAATGTCTCCAGAGAAGGAGACTCCACAACCTCTCTGGGCAGCCTGTTCCAGTGCTCTGCCACCCTCACTGTGAAAAAGTTTCTCTTTATGTTTGCATGGAACCTCCTATGTTCCAGCTTGCACCCACTGCCCCTTGTCCTATCATTGGATGTCACTGAGAAGAGCCTGGCTCCACTCTCCTGATACCTTTTACATATTTATAAACATTCATGAGGTCATCCCTCATCTCCTCTTCTCCAAGATAAAGAGCCCCAGCTCCCTCAGCCTTTCCTCATAAGGGAGATGTTCCCCTCCCTCAATCATCATTGTGGCTCTGCGCTGGGACTCTTTTGAGCTGTTCCCTGTCCTTCTTGAACTGAGGGGCCCAGAACTGGGCACAATATTGCAGATGCAGCCTCACCAGGGCAGAGTAGAGGGGCAGGAGAACCTCTCTCAACCTACTAACCATACCCCTTCTAATACACCCCAGGATGCCACTGGCCTTCTTGTCCACAAGGGCACATTGCTAGCTCATGGTCATCCTGCTGTTCACTAGGATCCCCAGGTCCCTTTCCCCCTTCGCTGCTTTCCAACTGGTTAGTCCCCAACCTATACTGGTACCTGGGGTTATTCTTTCCCAGATGCAAGACTACACTTGCCTTTGTTATGTTTCATTAAATTTTTCCCTGCCCAACATTCCAGCCTGTCTAGGTCAATTTTCTGTCTAATACTGAATATTTTTTGAAGAAGGGATATACCTGATAATACACCATCATGAACATTTTGCTCAATGCAGTTTTGCATTTACTAAAGTTTTTAAAGCTACATTTGTTATTGCAGAACCTATGTTTAATAGAACTTGACTAATTAGTTATTAGTTATTAGTTCAATTAGGTATCGCAACATCTATTAAAATTCTAGTGTTCAAACTCCCTGCAGCCATTTCAGAGGTTCCTTTGAGAAAACCAGAGTAGATGAGAGAAGCAAGTGAAAGAATCTTGAGGGGTCCATCATCTGATATTGGCATATCCATCATCACAAAAAGCTTAAAAAAATATTAAGCTATGCAAAAAGAAACAGTATTTTCTACCACCGTGACCATAATAACAAATGCAAATGATGGAATAGACTGAAGATAATATTGATTATCTATAGAAATGGATATTGATTAGCCAGAGAGATCCTGTTGAAATTTGACTCTCAAGAAGCACTTGGCCCCAGGCCCAGAGAGTCCAGCTACTAATTTAAAGGGGAGCCCCAGAGCTTTTTGACCTGTTGTAATGACACCCCTGTTAACAGCAGCAACCTCTACGGGCAAATATATCAAGGATTGCAATCATAATTTGTGACTCTTTCTCCCTCACATCCTCCTTACATTAGCAAGTAGATGTCACCAAGTAGAGTGTGCGTGCAGGTAGGCTGAGAGAGAGCACTGTGCTGCTTGCTTCTGCGTGCAGCACTGGTGTCTGCAGAGGGAGATGGTGCCTGACGGGTTTTCTGGAGAGACTGGCAGGGACACACACTGCTGGGTCCCATCATGGGATGTCCTTAGGTAGTACTGTGCAAGTTCTCTCTCTGTTAGATCTTGCACCTTCCCTAGGTCCCAATAGGTGCCAGCTGCTATGTTGCCTTTGCTTGCACTTCTTCCTCAAAAAGACTAGGGCTACCATTTCTGATTTAAATAAATAAATAAATACTTTAAAATCAATATTAAGGGAGTCATCTTGACTTCCTTCCTTCCTTGCTTATGGGCAGATACGTGGCACTTGGTTCAGCTTACAACCAAGCTAAATCCCTGCAAACCATCTATTGATGTGAAGAAATGTGACTGGAGTCATTTCAGATGTCTAATATACTGATAAGATATAGGTCCTCGATGTTTATCCTGATCAGAGGAAATAGAAGAATTTCCAGGCAGTTGCTCACAAGCACCTGCTCAGGAACAGGTTCAACCCTTCAACTCAGCCAGCGACCTTGCACCGCTCTGCACAGTAGGTTGGCTCAGTGCTGCTAGCTACAGTTAACAGCTTATAAATCAATACCTTGTATCCTACCATGGCCATTCCCATAAAGAGATTATAGAAAATACAAACAATGCACATCAACCTACACGCACCTGTAAGTTTAATAATGTTTGCATGTTTTCCTAAGTCATTATTTAAAACCAAATCTGAGTGCAGCTCTGACTGACCTTTCTGCAGTACCCACATACAGAAGAGAAATACTGCTTTCCTGGTTTTGGAAGGTGAACTGGAGCTTAAAAAGAAAAGAGTTGCAGTTCCCATTTTGAGATATTATAGATTCTATTTTCAAGTGCTGGCAATAGCTACTGTTCTACCAACTAACATCAGTGGTGGATTTCAGAATTTAACATGGGCTGGGGAAATAAAATTTGCAGTCACTTTCAAAAACTGTATTACAGCAGCAAAGATACTTATCCTAGATTCAAACAAATAAAAATTTTATGGAGCTTGAAAAGCAAAGATGATCCAGATTTCTAAAATACTAAGAATTTCCTTTAATCATAGGCTATTTTACTCCTTTGTGGAGTCAAAGTACACTGGCAGATTGCATACGGAATAACGAGCAGTAAGAAAGCAGTATTATGTACATCTAAGATGCAAAACTGTCTAAGACCAGGATTTAATCTGGAATAGGACAAGGATACTCTAAAGTGAGTAGAGAAAGTGAAAATATTTAGTCCCAGAGTCTCTGAAAAGCACAATTAACATGACTGTTTAACATGTGAGGATTGCTTTAAAGCATCAAGGGACTATCTGAAGGCAACATAAAGAAGACACCAAATAAAATCCATTATAAACAACACTACCACCATACAGGCTATGCTGTACTTAGCCTCTCTTGTCAGCAAAACTATGTACCCTTTGAGAGGCATGTGACCAAGGAACATGGTCTTGTTAATATCAGTTGAGTACTTCCTGTCAGAAGCAGCAGCAATGGAGCACCACAGAGCATTTCTTAATACGTATGATGAAAATCAAACATTGCTTATCCTTTTTCTAAGGGGCTGATGAGTCCTTCCAAAGAGAAATAGTGCAAGTGCAGTTCTTGGGAACAGCAGGTACGTACACCCCGCTCTAAGCCAGCAGAGCAAGTTAGCACACCCTGGGTGCTCAACCTCCTGAAGTGTTTTGATACATACTGATGAGCCTACAGCTAACATTTATGCTAAATAAGGGCCAAGTCTTTGCATCGCTCCCTCTTGGAGACACTGGGTCCTCACTCAAAGTTCTAGAAGACTTCTTTGGAAAAGCATTTGCTGTGTTTAATCAAGCCAGTGGCCATATATCTCTCTTACAGCATAAGTACAAACAACTCTGTTTGCCCAGGTATCAATAATTTACATTTAAGGAAGCAGCATTGTTAGGAGTAAACAGCCTCTCTAACCTAACAGAAGATAAACTCCACATAAGGAAAAAAATCTTCACTAGGACACTGCTTTGAAGCTGAACAAGCTAAACTGCATTATTTTCCAGTAAGAAAACAAGCTGATAAAACTCTTAATTTAAGCAAAATATGTCATAAAGAACAGAAATTCCATGTTTACTTCCAACACAGCCATCTAAAATCTCATTCTTCACCAATGAACACATTATGGTAAGAGGAGGTTAGAGATAAACTAAATTGAATATAGCGTAATTACATATAATTGTAATTGTACTGGTAATTATTTTTCTTAATTTGAGTCTTTATCAAATGGATGAGGAAATATTTATAATGTAATTGTTATGCACAGTGGCATAATCGTAATTCATACTGCAAATACAGGGCATTCTCTAAAGCTTTTCTTAAGAGTCAAGTATAATCAGGGGATTGCAAAACAAAACCACAAAAACAATGGAGTGAAAAAAGAATAATGAGTCAACATTTCATTGGGATAATCTTACAAGGAAGATCATAAAAATGTAATTTATGAAAAAATGCCTGCAAAACTGTCACAAGTATTTAGTCTGAATGTCAACATTTTCTACCAACGCAGGGTTTCTGCAAACAGGATTATTACTGATGCATCTCATATATGCCAAGAAGGTCTTATTCTCTTAGGATGGTGCTATAAGGCAATGCTAAAAGGGAAAAGACAAACTTTGAACTTTTCAGTCATAAATTCTTATTTTAAATGGTAATCAAATTGCCAGGATGAAAAGGATTCAAGGTTTTATCATTCTGTTGACTTTATTTTCCCCACAAACAGGGAAGTAATTGAAATAAAAATATTAAGACAGAATGTTGGAAATAGTACAAGGTAACACCATCTTCTTAGATCTGTCCAGAGACTACAAGAAGACCCAGCAGGGACCTGAATTGCTAAACCTAATTGGGGCTGTCTAGATATGTACATTATGAAATAAAGAAAGAAAACACAACAGACACTATGCCTCACCGAATTTCAGTTGCCTGATGTGTCAGAATCAAGTTAATCTTTGAGTGTAAGATGCTGTCTAAAAATCAATCACTAACCTAAACAGTGCTCACTTACACTAGCTATATTGAAATATTAAAAAAAAAAACTCAAAAAGCACCACCATAGTTTAAAATTATACTGCTAACTGTATTGGGTTTCCTCCTATCAGGATTAGGGTTTATTCAAAAGTATATTATAAAGGAGATTATCTTTCTTTTACTGTGCATTTTAGCTTAATGTCATGCAAAGACTGTCAAAAAAGTCTTCTTTTCTCCTTTTTTTTTTTTATTCTCTACAAACTGAAACAGATGCTAAAGACATTTTCCCCTATGGAAATCAGACAAATGGTACTGTCACTGGCTTCCTTTTTTTTCCTGCAGATCTGTAATGCATATAGTAATTATATCACCATGGGATGTCAAATCACTGTGGTATATGAAGCCAGAAGTCTCTGTTGCAATTGATAACTCTATGTTCCAGTACAAATGAAGTTATACTGTGCTTTCTTCTAAATTCAAGAACCAAATTTCATCCCACCAAGAAAGCCATTCCCTAGAAATGCAACTCTGTTAGAATTCTACTTTTGGCTTAAGAAGTGGGCAAGAAGCAGAAGACAGTGTCTGCATGTCTATTTATTTTCAGTGGAGCACCAGCAAACACTGTCTGATTTAATTGTGTCAAAAACTTCTAAGGTAAGTTTTATAAAGAGAGGTAAACAGATTGCCCAGCTGTAGCAGTTGGCCCAAAAATTAGGTTACAGCAACTGATAAGCCTTGCCTCACTTACATTTTAAACTACTGTGACTACAACCATTCCCATGCCCTTGGAGTCTCAGGGGCAAGTAGTTGGCTGAACACTTACGATTACAGCACCATGTACAGCCTGGACCACAAAAGCAGGCTTAAAACCTGCTACTCTGCTGCTCCTGAAATGAAAGCACCTGGGTTCAGTGTTTGGGGTTTGGCCTTGCACCTAAATGAGAATTTTGGATTAGGCAATTTATCATGGATTTAGGTTTTCAATGGAAATTCAATGGGCACAAGAACAGTGTGAATAATCTTATATTAACACTTCAAAAGAGCAGTGTATGACTGGAAAGTCATCTGCTTGAAATTAAGTCAATAAACCACTTTTAATACAGAAAGAGGTAAGATCCACATTGCTTAATCTGAGGATATCATCACTCGAAGACTTGAATCACAAGGATACCTCAAACAGTCAAGCCATGACAACATTACTGAGTTGATACGTCAGTGTTTGCTGTACCATCAACCTCTCCCAATGTTTTCTAAACTTCAGTCTGTAGCTCTAATCAATACACACCTCAGCACATCCCAGAGACAAGCTGAGGAGGAGACATGGCTTCTAATTTTACCTCTGTACAGGTAAGTCTTCAGACATGCTGAGAGCAAGGCAGGGCAAACTGGCCAGAGGAATTAGAAATAGTTATGAAGACAGTATCGCTTTTATCGCTCACCCTCTGACTGCTCAGCCTGAGCAGTCTGTTTGCCAGGTCACTGCCCAAGTCGCTGTTCTGTCAGCCAGAATTCCAAGGCAAAGGCTGTAAAATGGGGCTCACGCACCAGACCACGCAGCACCGAAAATTAACCTGTCACAAGGCACAGGGTCCTGCCCCTCTGTTACTCTGGGTATTAGCTACAGGCTTTGATCTCCACTAGGCTGGGAAGAGAAAGAGTGTGAGATTTAAGCTGGAGGAGAAAATATTTGTCATGCAATATTCCATATCCTTCCTGATGGCTTAGATGTTGTTTGTTCACTAATTCCATGAAAAAAAAACACCTCCTTAGTGGCATATTCTCCTTGGTTTTGTGTATACAGCTTTCCTTTCTGTTTGAGTCATTTGCACCTCGAAAATGTGTTGACTGCAATTTGTGGACATAAATATAGCAAGTGAATACTATTCTTCCCCCACCCCCTTCAGGACACCCACACAAGAGCAAATTTGACAGACTTGAAGTACTTCCACACCTTTTTGATATACCACTACAGATCATAAAGTATCTGAACGAATCATGGCATTTAACAACATTGGGCTTTCCTTGTTAAATTCTTTGTGTATCTGAGGAAAAAAAGTTACAGAAATGTTAAATTAATGGATTATTAATCTTTAACTTGGGAAAACAAGAGAGAAGAGAAATTTACTTAAATAAGATGTTCTGCTGAGAATTCTTATGATCGTATAAATTTTTAACATTCCTGCAGCCATTTAAATAGCTGAAGGTAGGCCTCGTCAGCTGTTATAACTGCTTCATTAACTACAAAATGATCTCTTCAAGATTCACATTCCCCCCTTTAGCTCATAATTTAAATAAACCAGAATAGGATAAGAAATCTTCCTTTATCTTTGACTCACAGCTCTGATTGCCAAGCATTTGTGTTCATCAGACAGGAAGGGAGATTAAATGAGAACTCATTCTGTACTCCCTGCATGGGAGAAGTATGTCTTAATTTACATTTCCTTGCACACGGAGAACCGAAATAAAACCCATATTTGCTCTACTTTAACCACAGTTATACTGTAAGTTTGATTTGTCAAATAATCTGAATTTCTGAAAATTTCATGTAGTTCATCTTAAAAGGTAGCAAGCACATCCACTACGGTATGCACACTGTCACATTAAGGATTTGGTGAGAATGATAAGAGCATGCAGGTATTAAGAGAAATTTTTAGGGAACACAAAATGAATATATCTACATTCCTATACGTATTTCATATATATGAAGACTGCAGATGTGTTCACACTGTGGACATTAATTTTCATATACTTTGTTCCATAACAGAAGGATTTACAGAAAATAGGATGTCTGCTACAAATTGGCACACTAACAACTTAGGAGATCGTTCTCTAACAAGGGAAGCATGGCATGGTTTGATTCCCATTTTGTATAGAAGCTGAAACCATTCAGACATCTTGGATGGAACTAAGGTTTTACATCAGTTCCATTAATAATGTTTACCTGTGCTCTGTTGTGAACTTGCATAAGCAACACAGTTTAAAAAATACAAACAAGAAAATGATGAAGATGCTCAGCCTTCCTGGAAATGCAATCATGTTATTAACATAAAATTGGCTTAATTACATCCTATTATTTAAAACATCTTGCATGCTAAGTCCTTTAACAAGTTCTGGTTAGCTACACCACAGCTTTTCACCCTCACTAACATTTAAAGTTGCACCTTGAATCTCTCTGTGTAAAACTCATTATAAACCCACCACTTGGCAACAGAGAACTGGGAGAGTACACCTGCACGAACCTGTGACATTGAGAACATACACTTCCAGGTGTCAAAACTTGCAGGGAGGAATTTTTCCACAGTTATCTGTCTACTGGTAAATTAGTTATGGTTTCTTGCTTATGTGTGTGTCCTGGTATATATTCACATGTAAAAAAATCCTAAATTCTTTAGAAAAATGTCAACTTTAATGCATGGCCCTGTGTGCTGTTCATTTGTTTGTTTTTATTTGTGTTTTGTTGTTGTTGATGTAATTTAATCATCACATGCATTAAATGCGAAGAGTGTAATTCTTATGAAGAATTGGAGGGTGTTTTTCCTGCTCATCCCCAATTCTGAAGAAATCTGCCCAGGAAAATCATCTAGAAATGTCTAGATAGACAATCAATGAGAATTCATGTATTTTTAAAGTCGATTTAAACGATTAAAAGGGATTAAATTTGACATACAGAACATAATCAAAGGTCTCCTGTTGAGTCCAACAAGAGATGAATTGGGCCAACAGGCCTCTACACAGCAGTTCTGTTACTCTCCTTCTGAAAAACTTATGCTATTCTCATTTACCAATATTCTCATTTTATTCTTCTCTTTTCTGTTTTCCAAAGACTGCAAATGCTGTTCCTAGGCTTTTAGCACAACAGAGCACAGCCTCTCTGGGGCTACATGTGTTGTGCTAAGAAAGGGTCATACTAAAGTAAAAAAAAAAAGTTTGAAATCTTGAAAGTTAGGGAGAGAGGAAATGAAAAAAATACTTTGTCCTTGCAAATGCTACAGTAAGTTCAATATGAAATTACCATTAAAATGTGACTAAATATTAAAACTTACACAAAATGCAAGTTACAACAAGTTACAATACAATCTCCCTGATGGAAAAGGACATGGGGTTCTTGATCAACAGCCTGTTGAACATGAGCCAGATGTGTGCCCAGGTGGCCAAGAAGGCCAACAGCATCCTGGCCTGGATCAGAAGTAGTGTGGCCAGCAGGACCAGGGAACTGATTGTCCCCCTGTACTTGGCACTGGGGAGGCTGCACCTGGAATACTGTGTTCAGTTTTGGGCCCCTCGCTACAAGAAAGACATTGAGATGCCAGAGCGTGTCCCAAGGGCAATGAAGCTGGTGAAGGGTCTAGAAAAAAAGTCTTACAAGGAGTGACCTTATCACTCTCTACAGATGCCTGGGGGGGATGGTGACAGTCTCTTCTCCCAAGTAACAAGCGATAGGACAAGAGGCAACGGGAGATGGGCTCAAGCTGCACCAGGGTAGGTTTAGACTGGACATTAGGAAAAACTTCTTCACGGAAAGGGTTGTAGAGCCCTGTAAAAGGCTACCTAGGAAGTGGGTGAGTCACTGTTGCTGGAGATATTTAAAAGACATGTAGATGTGGTGCTGAGGGACATGGTTTGGTGGTGACCTGGCAGCTCTGGGTTAATGGTTGGACTCTGTGATCTTAAAGGTCTCTTCCAACCAAAAAGATTCTGTGATTCTAGGCTTCTAAGTTACATGTAAATTAAAGGAGAATTCTGAAGTTTCTATCAAATATTCCCTTTTGACTGAAAGATGTCAGCCTTTTACATTAAGAAGTCACTTACAGTGATGGTTTTCCATGAATTATTTGCATTTCAGTGAAACAGCACTCAAAATTTCAACAAATGACTTTAATAATACTTTTCTGAAAGAGTAAGATGTCAAACTTGGGAGATTCTAGCAACTTCAGAAAATAATTCTTTAAAAGGAAGTAAAACATGTTGTTATTTGTGGAATATTTAATACCTTCTGAAAGATGGTCACATGTTTTCAGAATCATCTGAAAAAAAAATGATATCTAATTACTGAGATTAAGGGTAGGAATCTTTGTCAAGCAATAGTCCTATACCATTATTCAATATGAATCTGCAGAATAAGATTTTCAATACAGGAAGAACAGTTTAAGACGAGTATGTATTAAAATAACTGTGAGCAAATATCTGAGGTTGAATATAAAAGCAAATTTCTGAAAGACAGATTTTGTATGTAACATCTACAAACTTCCAGAAACATCTGGGTAATTCAGAGGAGCATTTATACTTCATGGAAAGCAAAGTGATTTTTAGAATGTCCACCTGATCAAGTCATACTAACACAAATGTAGAAGTAGGATAAGATATTTCTATTTCAGTTGGAAAGTATCTACAACACGTAGCCCAACTACCTGACTAAATCAGAGCTGACCAAAAGCAAAAGCAGGTTATCGAGGGCATTGTCCAAATGCCTCTAACACTGACAGACTTGAGGTGTTAACGACCTCTCTAGGAAAGCTGTTCCAGTGTTTGACTACCCTCTCCGTAAGGAAATATTTCCTCCTATCTACTTTGAGCCTCCCTTGATGCAGCTTTGAACCATTCCCACATGTCCTGTCCCTGGATCTCAGGGAGGAGAAGATGCAGCTTTGAACCATCCATCAGGAAGCTGAAGAGAGCAATGAGGTCACTCCTCAACCTCCTTTTCTCCAAACTAAAGAAAGCCAAATTCCTTAGCCACTCGTCACACGGCATGCCTTCCTGCCCTTTCACCAACTTTGTTGCCCTCCTTGGGATGCATTCAAGGACCATTACATCCGCCTTAAATTGTGGGACCCAGAACTGCACAAGTACTCAAAGGAAGGCTGCACCAACACTGAATACAGTGGGACAATCACCTCTCTTGACCGGCTAGCTATACTGTGCTTGATGCACCCCAGATGTAGTTTGCCCTTCTGGCTGCCATGGCTCACTACTCACTCACCTGAAGCCTGCTGTCACCCAGCACTGCCAAATAAATCCCTTCTGCAGTGCTGCTCTTCAGCTACTCCTCTCCCGATTTACTCCACTGCCCAGCATTACTCTGTCCCAGGCGCAGAATCCGGCACTAGGACTTGTTAAATTTCATCCCACTAAACATTGCCCAATGCTCCAGTCTATCTAGATCCCCTGCAAGGCATCTTGTCCTTCAAGAGAGTCAAAAGCATCTTCCAGTTTGGTATGATGAGCGAACTTACTAATGGTGCACTCAAGTCCTGCATTTAGAATGTTGACAAATACATTGAACAGCAGTGGCCCTGGAACTGAACCCTGAGGAGCACTGCTGGTGACTGGTTGCCAGTCAGAGTAGCCCCATTCACTACCACCCTTTGAGCCTGCCTTTCTTCTCCCAGAGCACTGTGAACTTGCACGTCCCACAGTTGGACAAGGTGTCCAGGAGGATGCTGTGAGGGACAGTGTCAAGTCTTGCTAAAATCCAGAAAAAGTACATCCACCACCTTCCCTTCATCCACTAGGCAGGTAATCTTATCACAGAAGGATATCAAATTAGTTACATGGTACTTGTCCTTTGTGACCCCACGTTGGCTGTGCCCAATGACTGCATTATTCTTTATCCTTGTTCAGCCAAACTGGCCTTCTGTCCCCCTTGCTTGACTTCCACAGTGGAATTGCCTGCTCCTGTGCTTCTGAAAGGTGCTTCTTACAACAATGAACGGCTAAATATGAGGAGACTGTTTCCTACTCAGATGTGCAATATCTAAATAAGACAGAGCTACAGCTAAATGTATGACACTCAACAAAGCAACATACAGCATCCTTATTTTCTTTTACAAACCAAACTCTAATATTCAGACCATTGAACCGAAAATGCTAATGTCTCATTGCATTACTGGTGCTTTCTAAATTCTGCTAGCAGTCAAATCAGCAAGAAATCTATTTCTTTAAAAGAAAGAACAGGCTCATGTGTAAGCATCCGATGTGTAAAACGTTATTTTGAAAGATTTCTGCCACGCAGAGATGTCATTTGAACTATACTAGAACAGAGTAGTCAAGATGACACTAAGAAAATGTTACAAATTATTATCAGTAAAAGATGATTAGGGATAATTTGATGTCCATATATTGTTATTCCACAGTGAAGGATTATATTGCTCATGTGCATACGCATGCTTTGTTTAATCTGTTAAAAGTTCATGCAAAGTTTATTTTATCTTTCTCAAGACAAAGTCAGAAAAATTAAGCCTAACAATGACTCTGCCTCTTTATTTAGATAGAGTCCTTCTAACCTAACCCATTATGAGGAAATAGAGGAAAAATGTATATACACAACAAAGAAGCCTTAAACATAATCTGACATGAACAACATCCTCCTTTAATAGTGATGAGGACTTCAAAGCAGCTGCCCTCATTTGTCTACTGACAGCAGAAAAACTTTTTTTTAAAAAGTAATTCCTTTGTAGGAAGGGTTAAACTGGGTTACTGTTACTTAGCATTCATTTATTGTTTTGCCCAAGAAGGCAGACCATGTAAATCTGTCACTGATAAAAGCAGTGTGACATTTTTCTCACTTAAACTAGTCATGTATTAGTGTAGCTAACTTAAGATCAACCAAGACACCTCAAATTTAGGTCAAACTCTGTGATAAGAAGAGTTAGATTCATACTAGCCACCATTTACGAGTGGATGTTAGGAAGAAAATCCATACAATCTATACAGCTGAACTTAACAAACTGTTGGCATCAGCAGCAATCAACAAAATAAAATAAAATAAAAGGCCTACTTCAGAGAAATACCTGAAAACATAACTGCAAAATGTCTGCCATAAAGTATGAAATAGGAGGTACAATCCTTTCATCAGAAGTACTTTCCCTGCTATAACTCTGAAACTTTTTATCATATAATTCACCAAAAATAAAACTATTACAATCATTTGACACAGTTATTAAGGCGTAGCAGATGTTATTTGATAATATAAATGCCTAGATATGGAAAAAGTAGATTATGATAATGCTAGAGAATCCCTCTGAATTTTTTAATTGAACATGAACAGACTGAAATGTGACAGCCAAGTGTTTAATCAAATCTGAGTATTTCATGTTTTGGAAACCGTCAAAGAGACTGTAAAGACTTTTTTTTTTCCTCAAGAGCATCAATATTTTCCTTTTTCTACTGAATTAAATACGTTTGAGAAGCCTGTAGATGTTTCTTTCACAAGTTCCCAAGAGCACAACCGCCAGATGCACTCTTGCATGTATTTGACTAGTAAGAAGATGAAAAAAAAAACCCCAATAAACACAACCCTGTGCTTGTACTTGTAATCTTCAAATACTACCCTGAGTGGTATCATCTAAACATTTAAACTACTCTGTTTCTCTCTCTTTTCCCCCAATAGGAAGCTAGAGACCACTAAACTTTTTTAAGAGGTATCTCTCTGTAGTTTAGCTATAAATAAAATATAAAAGAATAGGGGTATCATATAAGAAGTCACATACTCTGAGCCATTAGATTTAGGATGGGTTTGTGAGTCTTCTGCAATTAACAGGCAAACCTTTATGGGCACCTCATCTTGCTCTCTTTCATTCTGACTTCAGACTGCAAAATTATATCCTTCTCTTAAATGATAAGATTTATATTTGATGATACTGACAAGAGTAAGTCTGATCAAGAATCCCTTCCAAAAAGATTCTAGAAGCAGGATTCAGAGTAGAAGTCACTGGACTAGAAAAAAAATGTCAAATAAAGGTGAAGATCTCCTTTGAAACATCACATGATACAGGGCTGCCGCAGGACACATGAAGGTCTCCTTTTGTGGATCCTTGATGGAGAGTTCGTGGATCTTGAGGAATCTATGCACAACAGGCTTAAAGTGACTGTTTTTTAGCATTTTCTTCCCGCAAAGGGCAAGTACACGTAAGCAAGAGCAGTTCACACCAACTCATACGACACTACAGTGCATTTGTATGTTACAGTAGAAGAGGTGTTTTGTCATTTGTGGTCAGGCATTTCCTGACATCATCTTAATATCAATTTCTATTAGAGGAGTACATTTTCTTCATTGTAAAATGATTGTTTCCATTAAGGACAAAATGTTAAAGGAAACAACCTATCCCCATCCCATTTTGGAAGAAGTAAATGAACTGCCTTCAGCCAGTAATTTTAATTTCCAGGCACTCCACCATGTCTCCCTCTGTCCCCTACCCACTGAAAAAAATAACCCAAATCCAGGCAAGTAGTAGGGGGACAAAGGGGGACGAAAGTATTTCCTAAGAGTTTGCTTCCAAAAGGATCCACATAGAAATATACCACTGCAATTAGCATAAATCTATTAGAAATAGAAACTGAAGTCCCTGTTAATGCTCAGAGAAGTTTCTGGACTAGAGACTGACTTAAACATATATGATTTAGTCCTTTCCTGAACTGGAGAATAGACACCAATATTCCCCTCCACACCACTTTCATTGCTCTGTGTTACCCTGTTTTAAAAACCAACTCACTACCTGTTCCTAAAATTTAGAAGTTGTTCCTCATAACCATTCCATAGAAAGGCCTGGGTGGGTGATGCCCACTCTCCTCCCCCCACACCTTCTCCTCTATGCACTCAAAATTGTCCTTGATTTACCTGGGAAAAATACCTTGGTGCTGTGTGAAACTCAGCCCCGGGCAGGGAGCTGCACAGCAGAGTGGACAGCATTTTACAATGCAACAGGTTTCAATGGAAAAGTGAGAGAACTGTTGAAACTAAGATGGTTCAAAATGCAGGGTTTGCACAGCCAGACAACATCAATGCCGGGATGTGTGTCTCTGGAGTGGTGGTGCCTATGGACTGCCATGGGGTGGTGCTTGCAAAAGCACCAGCTCATCCCCGGCCCTAGCATGGACTGACATGGGTTTCACAGCCCCAGTTGCTCTGAGGTAACAGAGAGGGCCATAGGGGGTTCACCTCTCTTCTGAATGCGGGGAATTAAACTTTGTCTTCACAGCTGTGAGCAGGCAAGCCTGCAAGCCCCAAGCCTACATGGCAAACCGAGGGTCTTCATCTGTGGTGTGGAGTCCACCCAGCCGGCAGAGGGCCTGGGCAGTATGGCAGCTGGGCACAGTAGTATCCTGCAGTTCAGACTCACTTCCCAAACCAGAAAGACCTGTGGAAACCACAGATTGCAATGGCTGCTTTGGAGCCCACTGCAGCAGTGTCTGTGCAGAAGTCATGCCAGTAGCTTTGGTACATGGCAACAGGAATGACCCTCACCCAAAAATTGTGACAGCTTCCCATGAGCCATCACTACCTTTGCAGATCAGAGACACGTGAAGAGACAGACATTGAGCCATATTTCTAGAGCTTCCCTGCCTGCTGCTAAGAGGTCATAAAGAAAAACTCTTTCCAAAGCAGCACCTCCTAATCATGCCTGAAGAAGCCCCTCGTGTAGGTTGGTCAGCTGCAGGAGCCAACCCACATCTCCCCATGCGGAGCTGCCACCCTTGCAGCAGAAGCCTTGCATCAATGCAACTGGAGCTGGTGGCTCCCACGGTAAAGACCTTTTTTTTTTCCCCCAACTTTTCCTCCATTTTTGTCATCTCCGTTCTACTTAGAACCATAGAAATATCTGGGAGGGAAGGGACCTGTATAGGTCATCTATTCCAACCCCCCCTGCTCAGAACAGGGGCATCTTCAAGTAGAGCAGGTTGCTCTGAGCCTCATCAAGCCCCCACCTTGAAGGTTTCAAGCACCTCCCAAGTCAACCTGTTTCAGTGTTCCAGTACTTCTTCTCATTTCCATCAGCTCATGCCTTTTGCTCACATCATCTCATGCTTTAAAAAAATCCACAAATGGAAAAACTAAACTCCTTGTCATGGTCATTCCCTACTCTGATGACCTTCTTACCAGTCTTCCCTTTCTTGGGCAGCAGCGATACTATAGTACACTGGAGGAGCGGGGAAGCCCCCCACCGAAGGTTAGAAAAAGCAGGAATTGTTTTCCTGGGAAGGGAGGGGAGGGGTGAGCATTCATCTCTTATGGGGTAGTTCTGCAGAGGCACAGGAATGTGCCCTGTGCAGGGCCAGGCTCCTGCACAGGTTCGGTGCTTTCTGCACATCTCAGGCTGCATTCTGTAGACCAAGATTAAACTCACTCCAAAGGAGCCAGTAAAGTTTAAGTAGCCAACTTGGAACAATTTCACCATCACTCTGGAAGCGTTTAAAAAACACATACACACATACTGGAGGATTCACAGCACATAAAAACTAGGTTAAAACAATGTTAAATATCTAAATTGACCTCCTGATACTAGTTATGTCTCTTCCGTATGTCTGCCTTAGCTCATGCTTTTGTCTCTAAGACTTCAGAATCCAAACGAAGAGCATTATACTAATTATATACTATACCATGGAGTATTTACAGCAATTCCTGTTCCTAAGAACTGCTTGAGGTAAAAAGAGAGCACAAAAGCTGTAATTCCTGCACTTTGAAGTAAATTGATCCCTTAACATTATCTGAAGAGGACTTGAAATAGCGTCTGGAAGAAAAGCCAGGCTCACTCTTTTACAGGCTAATATCAAGATATTCTAAGGACACTGTACAAATGGTGGGGAAAAAAAAAATAAAAATCTTTTTAAGCCAAACAAGTTAGCATTGTTTTTCCTCATATATGAACTATGTTAATCAATCACATATGTAAAATCTACAAAGCACAATAAAAAGTGTACAATACATTTATCACTGGGAAAAAAAAAAAAAGTGCTGTAAAATTCTAATAGCTGGTGCTACCAATTCACAAAGCCACTCAAAGGAGATTTAGGGAAAAGTGTTGATTCTACATTTGAGTATCAGGACTCCCTAGGGTAAGAGCATGTCATGAGAACTTGCTAGCCATAATGACTGCAAAGATACATCCTAGTTCATGCAGGATTTGTACTCTGTTTGATCAAAGGCAAAATCGAGCAAGTCCTGCTATGTAACACAATTTGTTTATTTCTTGCTATAATCTCAAAACACTTCAAGAATAAAGGCCATCTTCAAAACTGATAGGGGTTTTCAAGACAGTAGGTTGAGAATATAAATAAGGACATCCAAGAGCTCTGCAGATGACTAGAGGTGAGGCTGACTGACTAAAGAAACCATCACTGCCAACTGTACTGCCTCTCCAAAGTTTTACCTGCCTCTTTGGGTGACTGCTCACTAATCCATGTTCAGAAACATGGATTTTAAGTGTTTAGTTGAGCTCTACAAGCATTTATCAGAGGCACTGCTTTCAGTTTATCTCAGATTTAGCACTTTAAGGTGAATCTCATGGTCAATCAAAATCAAAATCGATCCCCACAAGATTCCATTTTGTTCACTGATTTACAGCTTCCAGTTTGCTCTGACTATGCTGAGCTTTCATGCAATGAAACAACTTCATTATTGAAAAGAACAACAACCTGGAGGATTAGAGTACAAAATGACATATGAATGCTTCCTTAATGGTGAGAGTTAGGGAAAAAAAAAGGAAGCAAAACTTTCCTTTGCATCAAATACTGAAGAAGCTGGCTGGCTGAAGTGATGGCTGGCAGAAAAACACAGCAAGTGTCAGCTGCCACCGTGGATGTCCTGAGAGGTAACAAGACAGACTGCACGAAGCTCTCCAGCAGATGCTTAAACTTCAGCAGGGAAGAGAAAGAGTGACAGGTTACTTGAACCTTCCTACAGTTACTCAGAAAGCAAAAAATACCCCCTTTTTTTCCCCACAATTGTTTTGTAAAACAATTGCAAAAGTTGTCAGAACTACATTCTGTCAGCTAAATGAAAGGACTTGGCTGCTATAGACAGGGAGAGCAGCTGTGTGAGAGTCCTACACAGTTCTGTTCAAAGGCCTCTGGCCTCTATCTTTCCAGGATAGGGTGGCACCAGGAGGTGAGGGGAAGAAAGAGACTCAGTCACCCTCTTGTTGCCTGTTCAGGCTTGTGAGTCCCTGTCAGTCACAGCAATAGGTCTATCGGGTGCAGAAGGCAGCCTCATGGTGCAAATACACAATAGAAATTAGATGAAGACTCCTATAACTTCCCAAATATCTCATCTGAAAGTCATCACTGCTGTTTGAAAGGATGCTTGCTCCAGAGATTTACAGATTTGGAAATTCCCCTATACATGGCCCTGCTTGCAGAGCTCTAAACGTCACAAAAATGTGGAAGTAGCATCACAAAAAGCATTAGTCTGCAGGGTGATATTTAAGCCCATTTACCACTTTAAAGTACTCATGGGCAATTGGACAGACCCTTGGAGTATTGAGTCAATGGGCAAATGCTAGACTAGAAGGTGAGCATGTGCATATGGATTGTGCTCCTCTAAACACAGTCTAGTGCTCAGGTGATTTCTCAGCACTATGAAGAGTTTCTATGGAATAAACTAGTACCTGTCAGGATATTCCATGCTGAAAGAAATAATGCTAAAGAGACAATTTCAAGCAGAAGACCAGTTTTTTGACAAGAGATTCTTGAGCAGCTCCGTATCAATTACCCAACCTCTGGATGTTGACTCCAGCTCCTGGGATTCAAGCAATAGCTCTCATCCCCACCATTCTTTCTCCATTTTCCACTCCTTCCTTTCCCCTCAGCATGCACAAATTCAGCACACAACTGAGGATCCAAACCATGTCACTATAAACGTACCTGCTTAGACACATGTGGAGTTCTCCTGGTGATCTCTAGCATAGTTCTCCACCATAATACATGGGTGGACTTTAATTAAGGATGTTTCCTGCAAAACTTAAAAGAATCTAACCTTTTATCTGCGGGTCATATCTATCAGCCATTGAATCACCTCAAAAATAAAAAGCTACAGCATCAAGAATAAAAAAAAATCACTTTGGTTAAGTAAAATGCAATGTGGACTACAAAAGTGTGGATGCTGCTTTAGGGATGTCAAATTATTTCAGCAGCAGAGGCAAGAGCCACTAAAAACTTGTCAGGGACAAAGTCCTGCCATCTGGATTTCCAAAGCTTTTGAAAATGCATTTGGAAATGAAAAACACAACAGCTAATGCACTAGATAATTCACACCGGTAGACTAGGATACAGATATCCAATTTACAGATAACACAATAGCTTCTTTTCCCTTAGTCATAAATTCCAGGATGATCAGATTCTGAATAGCACTCCCAAATACAAAAGAAAAATAGGGCAGATGATGAATATTTTATCGCTGAATTTTTGCTATACATAATCATATTATTTTATTATCTCATGCTGTGCAGAAAAAAACATGGAAAATGAGGCTAGATTTGTGAATGATAACAATAATTTGTCAAGCTGTTTGATGCAAGGATGAAAACACAATAAACATGATTTTAAAAGTTGAGATAGGAAGACTGGCTACTGCCATGAAAGAGGAAAATGTGGAAGTGATTTAAAGGTATTAAAGGAATGTAAAAGAGACTGCAATAGAATAATTTATATAGCCAGAACAACAAAATAAGGTACAAGAAGCACTAGCAAAAGCTATATCCATTAAGACAAAAGGTAACTATTTTGACAGTCCTGGGAAAGCATGATGAATAAACACCCTCTCACTACACATCTCCACTCAAGTTTCACCTTGACTTAGAAAAAGCTATTTCCTTAGTACACTGCACTTCGATTATGCACAGACACAGAATACATTCTGCTAACTGTACTCAGATACACATATTCTTTTTCCTTGCTATTTGTTAGAGTTCAATTTTACTTATGATTTACCACATTAAATTATATTTTTCAGTATATTCAACACCAATGTTAATCCAGTATTGTAAACAAGGGTTTTTAAAAAAAATAAAAATTAAGAAAGCAGTTTTTTTTAAATCACAAAGACATACCTAAAGAGAGAACACAGATGGAGCTCAGCAGAGGTGTGCTGAATCAATTACAGAAGGACCCTGGGGAACCTCAAGTCCAACTTCCTGACCAAAGCACATCCAGCTGCAGCAAGCTCCTCAGGGCCTTCTCCAGTTAGGTTTGAATACCTTCAAGGATGGAGGCTTGTTACTGCAGTTTGGCAGGGATAAAACCTGGCTAGAGTTGCTGTTTATATGAGTAATAGTGACCCAGGTGTCTCAGTTACTAAGAAAGAAATGGAAATATGGCCCACAGATAGGTAATCATATTAGCTTTGGCCACAGTGGTCTGGCATTTCATTTGAAGTGCAGTAGTTCTGTTCCTAACAGCTCTATCTCTCTTTAATTACCAAGAAAACCCTTCAAAAACAAAACAAAGCAAAATCCCATAAAATATGAAGGAAAAAAAGATTAATATTTAGATATTATACCTTGGAGGACACTGATTAAAAATTTCAATGCTCTTGTCTTTATTTTTTCAAGAAAGTGGTTATCCTCATTCCTGACCTATCTTACTTCAAGCCTCTCCAGGTAGGACTTTAAGTCTCCGCAGGTCACTAGGGATTATGGACAGCATCAGTTATGCTCTAAACATGAACTTTTAAATATTAGGCTTTAAATTAATAACCAAAGGATTAGATGAGGACAAATGTAAATATTTACCTGTGTACAATGGATCAGAGTGTCTGCGTGACACTTTCCTATCTACAAGTATAACATGCCTGGGTATCTAGCTGTCATGTTTTGTTACTTCAGTTAGGTTCCCTCATACCAAGATTAGACACTCAGTATCCAGCCTTAGAAATCAAACTGGACAAATTCCTTTGTTTATAACTCCGTAGTAGAAAAAGGTTAAAGCAGGCCTTTCTTCTGATCCAGTAAAAAAAAGCCATAGAAAGCAGTGGGCGTCTCAAATATCTGAAAGGCTTATAATTAGTCAACCTCTGAAAACTCCTGAAAAAGCTACTGGAGATAGAGCTCCCCTCAAGGTTTCCACATACCATTCTCCTCTTAATTAATAATAATAAAAAAAAGTAGAATTAAGATCTAAACCACATTTCAGATATTTTTATTCACTATGCAATCTCAGGAGCTGTGTGTCAATGTCCTCTAAAAAAGCTCTGATCAGAGCCTGCCCAGGTTATCTCCTTGGCTTGCAGGTGATGCAGGAGCACCTTATGATCCCATGATATTTATGTCCTTTCATCCTGACTTTCAGTGAGTGCTGCACTTCAGTGTATTTTTCATTTGAAAAACCAAACCCAGAGAACAGAATGTCAATGTTTCCCCGTTGTAGTTATTTCTAAAATAAAAGATTAACTGGACATTCACCATACCAATTTCTGTTTCAGAAAGAATGCATGGCCTCGTATCACAAAAGAGCCAGGGTAAGGAGGCCTCTACCAGCGAAGAACCAAACCCCACAGCAGTGCTCAGAGCACACACTTAGAAAAGGTACACACACACCTAGCATCATTCTGCATTACTATGTGTACAGTGAAAGGTCAGGCAATTACACCATGGGAGATGCAGGACAATGTGCTGCTGAATACACATCCATCAACAAATGCAAGGCATAAATGGCTTTTTTTATAATTTCTCCTGTTCACCTCTAGCCTCTCCCAAGGACTATAATTTAATATTAAATGCTGATCTCAAGCATTTCCTGCATTTGCATTTATGTAAGCTGTTGCTGACACGAGGGAGAGGCAGAGAGAGCAAACGTCACCAAGAGTGGTGTTTCAATGTGGTGAGGGTCTGGGGAAGCTTCTCCATTGCTCTGCATTTCCTTATGTATGTCTGACCTCCTCTTTTTAAGTAGGAGAGCTTCATGGCTTCTCTAGATCCTCAGTCACAAAAAAGAGTGCTGCAAATATTTGTCCTAGGTTATTTAACTTACTGCACATGTTATTCTCATGAAACTTCTCTTGAGAGTAAAGCGTGTGACCTTTCCAGTGAAATACATGGACCTTACTTTCCAATTTCTTTGAGGGTCATTACACTGCGTGGTCAACCTTGGCCTCTCTGCTCTAGGTGCTGAGCTTCACAAATGAATCGAGGTTCCACTGAAGTACCTTAAATATAAATTAATAAACGCATGGACTGACCTTTATGTCACCGAACAAAACTTCTACTTTTACCAGTTGTGACAAAACACGTAAGGGAGGGAAGGTAAATATTTCAGATTATGTTCATTAGATAGGAAAAAATAATACTTAGAAGAATACTAAGAATAAAGTTAGATGTGAAATACCTATCCAACCACATAAGGAAGGGGTCACGGTCCACTGCATGCACCAACCTTAAGACATTTGCCTAATGCAAACAGGATCAGCAACACCCCCTGTTCTGTTAAACAAAGCCTTACCTTTCTGCTATGGATTTCCTTGGGAAATAAAAATCCTCTCCTGCGAGGTAGGCAGCTGCAGTTCCACCTCCAAAATAGGTTTTCCTCAAAAGGGGGCCAATCCGGTTGTTTACCAACAGTGCTCCTACACCAGTTGGGAATCCAAAGATTTTATAGAATGAGATAGGAATAAAGTCAGCTTGGTGAACTCCCAAGTCTAATGGAGAACTGCTCACATATGAAGCTGCATCTAGTAGAACAAACCATTTCCCTGGTACTTTGATTGGGCAGAGTTTTCCACATTTTATGTCCTGTATCCATGAAAGGGGATATTTGGTACCAGAAAAATTGCTCTGAGCTGGATAAGAGAAAAGATGAGGTGTTGTGCAGTTTTCTTCTTCATCAGGTAAGCTGTTTTTTTCTGCTAACAAGATTTCCTCTGGTTTTATTGCAACAGACAAGACATCCATTGAGGCAGTTATTCCTCTCATACCCACCACTGATGTGTGGCTGTCAGTTAGGTAACAAAATCGACTGCTAGGTTGCTTTGTGCCTTCAGGTATCCAAGGGAATACTTCTGCTACCAGTTTAAGTGCAGCTGTGCATCCAGATGTGAAAATTACGGTGTAATCTTCAGCAGTAGTGTGAAAGTGTTGCAATATCCTGAAAAATTTAAAAAAAAAAAATCCCGTTATTTTCTGTTTTTTTCTGGTTTATTCCTGTGTGATATAATTTGAGTTTCCTCAGCATAAATTATTCTACTCTGACACTGGCTATGAAAAGAAGTAGACAGGCTTTTCCATACAGCACAATACACTTCAGCAAGTGTAACCTTAATCATTTTTCCCCTGAGAGACCCTCTCCAATGCCACAGCGAACGTGGCTGTGTTTTTAAGGATAGAAGCCAATTCTGCCTAGATCTGAATAGAGTGGCCCGTCTGCTCCCTCAGTGGGATCAGAATGAAGCCTGCATGTGATTAAAAGTGCACTGTCCTTGAGAAAGCTCAGTTTTATTTGCAAAGTCTTAGGGTTTTTAGTTTACAAAGTATTTGGAGCAGACAGAATACCTTTTGGTAAAAAAAAAAACAAACAAAACCCAAAAAACCCTACTTAAATACTGGGCAAATCAATTAAGGGTCACAGGATTCAACAGGGAATCTTTAGCATACAGCTTTTCTCCTCGCTTGTATTGCTTGCAACAGGAACAGAAGATAGCAAGAAGCAACGTACGTGTCCTGTGTCCCTTATGCACATAAGGCTGTAATCTCTGTAGCTCGCAAAGCTAGCCTAAACCAGAAGCGACCTAGCATCTTAAAGGGAGCCACAATGAAAACTTAAGCAAGTTTTCTTTAGATCTCTTCTTCACGTCTACACTACACATTTCTTGATGGCTGGACAGCACCTCCTTTGCTCTAAACTGCCTTTTGGGAACGACATCCAATGTACCTTATTGTACCCGTGCTGGCTTGTGCATCTATTACAGTTTTGCAGTGTGCAAGATGGGTCTTTTCAAAGGCTGGGGCACAGCTTTGATTCAGTCACCTTACTTATCTTTCTCACCTGACAAAACTTTCTGTGAATTAACTTCTGTAAAACTCCTAGTAATATTAACAGGAAATGTTACAGCTCTCTAAGAGACACCAGCTTCAGTGTATGGAGCAAATAAAATTGAACTAGAGCCTATATGTTGCTGTTCAGCAATGCTGTCCAGTTTTCAAGGAAGGTAAGGTGTGACAGGGTTTCTCAGTGCACCTCTCCTGCTGCAGAGCATTTCCATGAGCAACAGCAGGTATCAGTACTCTCCAAACAGCTAGCACTCTGATCTGGGTAATTCAAAGGTACAGAGCAGCATTTCGAGAGTCTGTGAAACTCTGTTTCCCTGTGTCTATCATTAAAAGTTTGCTTGTTTTATATAACAGGGGATTTCCTTACATGAACAGAAAGAAACTGAAGACATAGTTGGATTTAAATGTAAATTGTAAAAAAGTTTACAGGATAAATTAAAGGTAACCTTTCCTGAACCATAGGACAGCAAAGAGAAATGCACCTTTTATGTGTCCAGTCTGAAACACAAATGCTACAGGTAAAATGTGGGAGAGCTGGGTGTGTGGGTGAAGCGGTCAAAGATTAAACACTAGAAAAGTAACAATTGCAATGACTTTGATGATTAGGACTAAAGAACACCCTACAAAGTTCCACTGAAATGATACTATTAATACTTTTTTTCAGTTGAAGGAAAGTCTTATTGTGCTGGGAAGTACAAGGTGTCACAGATGGATTCATAGACCCAAATGAGACTTGAGTTTCCTCAGAACTTAAATTTTTGAAATCTGATAGTAAGTATTTTATGTCTTCTGGAAATGAAGAAAGAATTTCCACTTTTATGAAGGCCATCAGCAGGTCATGGAGTTAAGCTGAGAAACGGTTTGAAAGAATTCGACCTTTCTGAAATAGCTCTGCCAGGGGACAGCTGCTGCAAGCGCTCACAGCTCCCGACATAATTTTTAAAGACTCTGTTCAGAGAAATCAAACTTCTCCATTAGACTTCAGATACCATGTTAGGGATGAAGACAGGGATGATCACACAAGTTTTTGTATTGAGTTGAATTGAATTAAAACTGACAGCCTGCCTCACCGCTGTGACCTGCTCTCTCTGGCCACTGAATCCCACCCACTACCCCTTCCCCTGAAGTGAGCTGTACAGCTTTTCCCACCACCACCACCATTACAGCTTGAAGCACACGTGTGTGTTGTACAGGACACTCGACCAAAGGAATTGGAAACCCTCCACCCAAGCAGCAGCCTCTGTTGAAGTTAAGCTAGCTGTCCCACTCAGAGCCATGCCCTAAATTTCTGACCTGATATCATTCTGCTTTTATTCTCCTTCCCTTGCATTCACCTAGATATGGAAAAGGTGGAAAGCAGGGTAAGCAAGAATCCTAACTTCTTCTTCAGGGAAAGATCAGGAGAGCATTAGAGTCTTGTTTCTAAGGGAATGGAACTGCAGAAAGTAGATTAGTACAGAGGCTGGGTCTTTGTGGTTATAGATATAATTTTCTATGTAATAGCTGACGTGGCTTATTTTTGTGTGCACTATAGTCATATTGGATAAGTCTTGGAATCATTACACTGATATAAAGACAAAGTACAAAAAGGGTGCAATTCCAAGAAAAATCAACAACTAAGTATCCACCTTCCATGTTTTTAGCTCTGTGAGCCCTAGGACAAGTTATGTACTCACATGTATGTGCACACACAGAGTACCTTTTGAGTTTTAAAAAAGTTAGATGATGAGCAATTCCTTAACATCTTTTCATGAGAGCGAGCTGACAAGAGCAGCAACAGATAGTATGCTGAAGACTTTTACCAACACTGCTCCTCTTCACTCTGCTTACTCTGCTCTCCTCCCCAGTCACCCTCTGTGCCACACAGGCTAAGTGGGAGGTGAGACACAGCTAGGCAAAATGCCAGGTTTTGTTCGGGAATAACAACCTGCAGTTCACCATAGGAATTGTACTCGATAACTGCAGCACTTCATTTCACCAAAAGACACTGTAAAATGACAATAGCTGGGATACAGGAATGGTGGATAGGGATTTAATATTGGGATGCTTTTCCCCAACCACGAATGCTGGAGCCAGTGAGCACTTTTATTTAACATTTCCACAACATTACATAACAATAAATATTATTTTGTAAAAAAAAAGCTCACGGATAGTGACAGCTCTATGTTTGGTTCATAAATGAGAGAGGCAGTGCTCATGCACATCAGTAGTATTTTAACGATATTTAGTTTTAAATCATTCCAGTTCAGAAACAGCTGAACAGTTCTGAAATAAAATCCATGACTTAACACCTATGCATTTATCTATTCAGTTCAGTACCAGAAATTGATGTCATATTAAAAAAAATCAAGCTTCAGGGTAAAATTGTCAAAAGTGCCCAAATGAATTAAAGCTTTTTTTTTTTTTTTAAAAAAAAAAGTCATTTAAGTTCCTAAAGCTGGAGAAACAACCAAGTTACATTTCTAATTGACTTCAATAGGAAATAGGTTCTTTTGTGAATCTCATTAGATATCCATTTGCATTTTGGGTCTCTAAATGCCTCATAAAATTGCTACAACTCCAGTACTTGCAAGAGAGGTAGAATTTTCAGTTTTCAAAGTCAGACTTACATTTTGACTGAAGTATTACTAACATAAAATAAATAAATCAATAAATAAATACAAATTAAAGTAATAGCAGTTAATATAGAGTTAATAAAGTTAAGAGAATTTCCTTCTTCAGAATGACTTCTGACATGCAAAGCAGAAGAGCTGAGAGCACCTCAGAATAAGGTTTATAAAATGAATTCCACAGACTCCTGAATCAGATCAGCACTGCTGTGATAAAACCAGTGTTCTTGGGCATAGAAAACTGCAATATGTCTGAATGACTTCTTCAGCCCACAGTACTACATCCTTTGTTTTGACATGAATATTGGGAAGCACTGGCTATTACACACAGAATTCCTAATGCTCTCTGTCTTTGTGGAAGACATACCCCATTACAGTGAAAAGCAGTTTGTCTTTATTCCACTCCTAGAAGATTTATAGCCATATATAAGGTCGTTGTTGGCAGCAGGACTAAAGACTTGTGGTCGAGAACTGATAGCTTGATCTCCTATAGCTCACAGCAGCAAACAGCAGTGGTATTTTATAGTGTTACAAATTTCCACTTTTCAGAGGACTCTTTGGAAGGGAAGACTATGAAGAGAGGTGTTTCATTAAACACACGGATACAGCTGTGCCATCATGGGAACGATGGCAGAAAGGCTGAGAAACTTCACCCAGTACCTTGCTTTCAGGCTGGCAAGGTGGGAGAGGAATCTGCATGCTCCATCTCTGCAGTACAAAGACCCACCAGCCACCTCTTCTCTCCCTCCTCTCACCTCCCCGGGAGAACCCAGATCAAAAAAACAAGGAGGTCAACAACACATGGCCAAGAAGCCAGTCCAGGGAGAAGCCAATGATAATGCCCTCAGTTGACCACACGTCACAGGGCACACTTGTATTCTAAGACCTCTCTGTTAGCTGGTATTTAAGCCTTTTCAAAAGGTGCCATGAGAGATCTGTAGCTCCATGACTGCAGTTGAGCCAAAATTACCCTGAAGTAAACACTGGTAGGGAATGTCAATTAATTTTCAATCAAGCTTGTCATCTCATTCTGTACATTTAATACACAGATACTTACTAATGCACTTTAAAGTTAAAGATATCTACAATCAAGAAATATATTTTGAGAGAGTAGTCATATTATCTAACTTAACTAATCCACCAGCCAATGTTAACAGTGTAATTAGCACTAGACAGTCCACACTGCCACTGCTCTGTGAAAGGTAACAGCTACTGATGCTCAGCTACCTTTGGTACACAGTGTCACCCAAAGTTATATGAAAGGAAATGCCTCCAAAGCTTCTTCCTGGCTGCCATTACCTCATGCAAGAAATGCTGTGTCCATCCTTGCCGCCAGCTCTTCATTTGTGGCTCTCAGGAGGTCAGCAGCAGCACTCTCATCAAGGCACAGATGTCCATACTATACCATTTCCATTATAGCTTCCCAAAATCAATTGATTTACATGGCTTTTTTTCCATGCTTCTAGGCTTTAAATACTTCTAAAATATACTTTATATCATTTTTTTCACTCCCTTCAAATGTACCATTTTGCAAACGTGTAAAAAGCCAAACAGCTACTTATATCTGCAGGTTTGAGTCCTTCCACACTTCAATTCCAACTGGTGCAAACTTTTTGATTTCCAGTTGACAAGATCAAAATATGGCACGGAATTAGTGATTTTCATAGTTTATATTTGTATTCACATATTTAGATTGTATGTGAGCTTTCATAAATATTGCCAGTATGGTGATTTTCTAGCCAATAGATGATCTAGCTGAAAACCAGCCCTTTCAAAGGTTTAAGTATTGCCATTGTAACAAGAGATTCAGATTTGAAGACAGGAACACAGTTATCTATTCAGCAGTACAAGCTCAGGTAGCACTTCATCAAGGCTACTTTTCAGCTGCACATTTGCTTATAAAAATTATTTCTTATTATAAAATGTTTCCATTGTCAACCTACCCAGAAGCAAAAAAGTATTTTGATTTAGATTTAAAAAAAAAAGATAAAGGGTAATTAGAGGGTGGCACTTTTCATAATTGGCATTTTAATCCTTCCCTCACTACTGCAAGTGAGAAGTATAGACAGTGGCTGCATCTACATTTCTCGGTAAGAGCATTTTAACCTTCCTCATTTATTAATTAAGGGTCAGCTCCAGCTATCGAAGCAGTCAATTGAAAAACTCCCATCAACTTATATTAAGTGAGGGATCCTAAGGTCTTGCAAACTGCTGTGGTTGTTAAAGACACCAGGACCTTCACCCTGCTGTTAGTCTTAAATGAATGTGTTGCACTAGTTCTTTCATACATGTTTTTCTTTCTGTGTGTATGAAGAAATAAGGAAGGGAAGATGAGTATCCTCACTCAAGTCAACACAGAAGGCTAACATAAAGAAGGACACACTACTTAACATACACCCAAATTTTCCTTAACTTCTCTGACTGACAGAAGTGACAGCTTAACTAGTTACAGCTATAGCCATAAGAGTAATGCTCTGGTTTAATAAATTAAAAAGAGAAGCCTCCTGTGCAGGGAATGTTTTTATATCTTGTTTTGTAAAGACAAGGTCTATTTAATACAGTACATCACAGCACCAAGTTATAGTCTTGGTATGTATTCCCAATCTAAACAAAAGCAAACTGGAATCTATGAATATTTTTAAGAATCAAATATATTCAACCAGGAAAAATATGCCAAGTCTGTCTTCCTCCAGCAAAACATTAATTTAATGAAAAAAAAGCCTTGTAAAGGTTTGGGTTTTTTCTCTTAAAGCAATGTGTTCAACAAGAAACCTGCACCACACCATCTCTGCAACCTGTGCAGCTAACCCAGCAGAGGCCCATCAGGTTGAAGGATTGGCTCATAGATTAATACCTGCATAAGGAAGAGCACTGGGATAAATAACCCTTTATAGTTGTCTCTCAAAGTTCGCTTTGTCCCCTTTTCTGTGTTTCCTTTCTCACGCTGACAATGAATAAATTTAAACCTTTCAGAGTACGCCTTAACTCGGAAATAGGCACGCACACCCCTCTCTGTTCATCCATGCTTGTTACATACACATCAACTTGGTTTTTGGCCATCATACTTGAAAGGCACCCATTCTGAACCCAGCTTCTTCCCACTTCTGCTTGTATGAGAGAGATTAGGATTTCCCCCATTTGCACAACTGCTACTTCTGGCAACACTAAAGTTAGCTACCCGAACGTATGAAATAACTGATTATCTGGAATGCACCTCATAAGCTCCATTTTGCATAGGTAGGTGATGGAAAAATCCCTCCCTTTTTATTTGAAAGTATTATTTTCTTTAGGCATTTACACTCAGCCATCTGAACTGCATTACATCGATTCTCCTAGGCACTGCCCAGCTCACTGGAAACCCACTGGAAGGGCCATAGCTGGCCTTCATCAAATAAATCCCCTCCCCAATTCTGCCAAGTCGGTAGCACAGTAAAATGCCTGGAGTTCCCCTCACATCATTAGAAGAGCAGGAGCTCTTTAATGGCTACAAAATGTCTTACAGGAAAAGGTGCTTTGATGAGCAAAGCCCATGAGAACACACCCTGACCAAAAGGTGTTGACCCTCTTTGCAAAGTGCTCATCCAGAAGGTGCTCAATGTTGGACCATGAGTACTGACAGAGCAAACTAAAATGTATTATGGCATCGCATGCAACCAGAAGAGCAAAACAGTCAGAAGGAATCATGAAAACCACTCCGATACTGCAGGCTACCTGTTGGTACAGTTTGTTCTAACACCCAAATGGAACTCCTTTCACTGACAGAAGGCTGTAACTCCTGTAACTTTCTAGATGTGGTATAACCCCCCGGGTGACTGTTTCCTTTGAAATTAAATAGATATTTTTTCTGTGCAGAGAGGGGAGATCAATAACAACATGATTTTAGAACCACTTTGTGAATATATTTTGTGAACAAGATCGGCTAGATCCACTTATACCAGTGCTTGAGCAACCACCAAAGATTTGTAAGAAACACTCCTGCATCGCAGTGTTTTCATTAATTGGAAGATAACCGACTCTGCAGATTTATACCATAGGTTCTCCAAATGAAAATTCAGCACCTGCTATTCAAGTCAACCAGCAAAGAAATAGGAAAAAAACAAATAAACAACCACCCACCCATATTTTAGGCAACCTTTTAAGGAGGACTAGCCACGAACAGCAAACAGCTCATGAAAAAATCATTCTAAACTGTATTTGCACAATCTAATTGCCAAGAAGAAAAGTACTAATGAATCAGCTTGTAAATCATTCATGTTTTAGAATTCAAAGTACTTTTGCATCAAATCTTAGGAGTTACCATGAGGAAGGAAGATTATTCAAATCAGACATAGGAAGATTTTGTAGATGGACTAGTTAGTGTACAACCTCAGTTCCTATCTAGGCAACTTCAGCACGAGATATTTTCATCACAGTATTTTCTTTGTAAGATACACTAAATAACTGAGGTCACAGTATTTTCCCTTTCCAAACTCCTCTTATCTAGCACAGTTTTTTATTTAGGCATCCCCTGAGACGAAACAAAGCAAAGCATCAAGATTCACATCAATGGTGGATGCTAAAGACAGCACAGCACCAGTCAGAGGTATCATTTCCACCAGTAATAGCTGTAATATCCTATTCACAAGCTACATGAACAAATGAAAGGGTGTGCATATGGAAATTCATATCACCTTAAGACATCTACACTGTGGACACCAGAGCATATCACCCTTCAAAGTCACTCAAAAGTCACAGGCTCTGCAGCAAGCAGCTCATCTCACCTAAGCTAGAAGTCTACTTTGGTCTGAGACGTCTCACCATGGGCATGTCTAATAATTCCTTCCACTGCTGGCCAAAGGCACTGAAGTGGCTGCTGCATTGTACACAGCTACTCTTATGCAGCTTAACCTCAGCTTCAGCATCTTTGGAGCACAATCACCACTCTTCCCAAGCTTATTCAGCAGTTATTCAGCAACTCCTGATCTCCAACCTTTCCACATGCTCTTAGCTCCTGTTGGAGGAATTCATTCCTCAGTGTTGCAGTGTCTAATTAATTCTGCTAATACCAGCAAGCATCACCGCCATGTGGCCTGCCTACCTATCCTATGGATAATTACTGGTTACTGGTAAGAAGAGACATCAGTTTGTTTTCTGATTCTTGGAAAGCGGAGCATGTTTGGTTTTTTTGGTTTGGTGTTTTGGGTTTGGTTTTTTGTTTGTTTGTTTTTTTTTAAGGGGTGTGTGTTTTATTTTGTTTTGGTTGGTTGTTTTTTGTTTGATTTGCCTTTTTTTGTAGCAGTGATTTTGCAACCAGTTAAAAAAATAAAGCAAATTATTTTTTTTCTGCAACAGCATGACATATTCCAAACACTGTGACCCTAGTCAATCTCTTTTCCCTGCTGGTGCCAGACAATGGACAACCCATAACTGTTTACAATCCATTTATAGATTAGTCATCAAAACCAGGTAAGTTTGGCTAATATACACCTTGTCTGGTATTTTGGATTGTAAAGTGCAAGTAACTAAGCAAATCTTCAAAAACATAACCCAGAACTTCTCATACTATCCAGCAACAGTTAGCCTTATTCTGTGGTGCAGGAGTCAAACACAGACACATGCTCATTACTTATTGAGTCTTCCTTTACTTAGCAAGGCTTTGAATTTTTACTTTGGGGTGGCATTGCCTGGAACTAAGGTAGGTTTGAGAGGAAGGAGGCAAGCAGTTGTGTAGAGGAGCCTGTGTAACTGCCATGTACTGGAGGCTTCTCTACTCCAACTCCAAGAAGGTGCATTCCCAAGGTGTGTTGGGGATCATCAAAGCACAGCAGTTGTGACTGACAAGGTGTTCCAGGCCCAAACACTCCCACATGGCTAGCAATCTTCCACCATCTTCTGACGTTTAGGGACTCACCCATCTGACACACCCAGACTCAATTGCTGTTATTTATGGTTATCAGACAGCAGATAAACCAGAGCCTGTGATACACCTATATCACAGATACACCTATATAGCCTGTGAAGGGCACAGCTGCCTTCCTCCTCAGGAGGAAACGCCTCTTGGCAGGCATCGTCTCAATGCTGAGATCCTTCTGATGGATCCTAATCCAGTTTCTACTCTGAAGCAAAGCCTTGATCATAATCTTGAAACACATCAACCAAAATGAAGATAGCTGTATCAGTGATCACATACGTATTGCCAGCTCTTCAGCATTAACCTGTTCCTCTGGAAAAATTGCATATTAGAAGGTGAGAGGAGACGGACAAAGGCAAAATGCATTCACATCAAAAGGAGTCAACTCCATAAAGTGGGCCCATAGCAGCAATGAGCCCATATGTCCAGAAGCTCAGAAAATGAGCATTTTCAGCATAACCTTTCTGGTCCACCTCTTCAACATATTTCCACAGGATGACTGATGGCCTGATTACAAAAAATCATTACACCCCTAGCCAAACCTTTCTTGCTCAAGGAAAAAAAAAGAAAAAGATTAAGAAGGGATATTTTCTTGCAAGTCATACAAGACGTGTACAGTGAGTTCACATTTACTTTGGGAAACACTTTAGGCCCAGAACTTCAGAGGTATTCAGATGCTTAAGAGGGAACTAGATGATTTTATGAATCTGGGCCTCAGTTACTATGGTGACAGGGACGATGGCAAACACTCATAGATAAATAAGCCTTATTTCATCAAGGGTTGTTTTTCAAGCACTCTGCTTTTGTCTAGAAACAGCTTTAGATGAAGATGTTAGTCTGAAATCACCTTAGTTTGCTTTCAAAATACAGAGGGCTTACATAAACCTATTAATGCATTTCAACAGGATTTTACTTTACATGGCAAATTGGACAAATCCTCAACAGCAGTTTGTACTTCCCCTTGCTCTGGGCAAAAGCCACAAGAATGAATGGAAGCCTTCTGGCCACTATTTAGCTGCCATTTGTTTTTCATATGGTGTGATGGCCCACCTCAGCAGCGTAGCTCTGCTTTTGGTTTCTAGGAAAAACAGTGAAGCATTCTGGGCCCCTCACTTCCAGAAGGATACTGAGGTGCTGGATCAGGTCCAGAGGAGAGTGATGAGGCTGGGGAAGGGACTGGAGGGAAAGTCTTATGAGGAGTGGCTGAGGGAGCTGGGGTTGTTCAGCCTGGAGATGAGGAAACTTGGGGTGGACCTTATCACTCTCTAAAACTACCTGAAAAGAAGTTGTAGTCAGGTGGAGGCCAGGCTCTTCTCCCAGGCAACTGGTGACGGGATGAGAGGACATGGCCTGAAGGCTGCGCCAGGGGAGGTTTAGGTTGGATCTTAGGAAGCACTTCCTCAGGAGTGGGTGATAGAATACGGGAATGGACTGCCCAGGGAGGTGGTGGAGTCACCATCCCTGGAGGTGTTTAAGAAAAGATTGGAGGCTGCCCTTAGTGGCATGATTTAGGTGATGTTGTGGTGTTAGGTCATAGGCTGGACTCGATGATTTCAGAGGTCTTTTCCAGCCTCGATAATTCTGTGAATTCTGATTTTACACAAAATCGCTAAAACCTCCTATCAGTACAAAGATATGAAGAGCAGAGCCATCAAGGATGTGGTGGACACCCCAGGGAAGTGGTGGAGGCCTCATCCCTGCAGACATTCAAGGTCAGGTTTAATGGGACTCTAAGCAACCTGATCTAGTTGAGGATGTTCCTGCTTACTGCAGTGGAGTTGGACTAGATGACCTTTAGTGGTCCCTTCCAACCCAAGGCATTCTACAATTCTATCAGTCTATGATTCTAATATTAGGCACATGAGCACCTGAACACTGCAGAACTCTCATACATTTGTCAATCACAGTCTATCTGAACAGCTGAGAACTAGAAATAATGGTTAGTGAAACCATCCTCATAACCATAATTGCAGAAATGCTCAAGAATGAAAGGCTTTTCTGCTTGTTTGTTGAGCTGACCAAAGGGTTCTTGGTGTCAGTATGCACTTGCTGCATGCTGTTTGAACTGAGCCATGTTCATGTTTTGGCTCAAACAGCCCCAAGGTATCCCAGAAACTATGAATGGATGTTTACTCATATGGGAAACATAATTTCTGCCTGTCAAGTTGTTCTTCATTCACTTTAAATCCTGACAACTGTGCTTCCAGTGCTCCTGGCAGCTGAGGGAGAAACTGTTCTACACATGATGGATGGAACAAGGCATAAATTACTGTTGAGGGACACTCCTGGCTTGCCTTAAAAGAGAACATAGTTGCAATCTATGACAAAAACATTAGGGAATGAGGAACAATAAAAGCATTTTAAGGAGCTCATGAGTGGCATTTTTAGAATCATAAAATGAAAGCATCTTAGAGGGAACTTAAAACAACTTAAAACCCATAGCATCACAAAATCTCCATTAAAATGTCACTGCATTTTTAATTGAACAGAAACTATTAATCAAACTCAGGAATCATCACTGCATATGTGAGAGGCAGCCAAGAGAAGTATTTTGTAACTTGCTACAATCCTTCCCATATTGTCTGAGGATTATTCTATTCAGAAAAAAATGGTCATGGAAATTATAAACTTAAAGTAATGCTGTTTAAAGTGTCCCATTAGTTAATTCTGATATAAATTAAAACTGCTATTGATTAGAAAGTTCACCCCAGAGGATGCATGTTAAATAACCTTTCCTTTTTGCAATTTGTGCTGCCTGGCAGCAGAAAACCTCATGAAATCAAAAGTAATTAAAAAGTATACTAACAACCATAATATCCTATAATCCTGCACTGTATCCTCATCTTGTAGAGCTGCTATGCAGAAAATCTGAGCCCCCCAAAATGTAGTAGCTGCCTTGGATTTTCCTTTTTCTCATTATCTAGCTCCTAGGAGATAGAAACCTGACCCAGGATGCTCGGAAATGCAGTTGTCAGATGGTCAGTCCATATGAGAGAATAGACACCTACTGTCCTCTATATTCTGGGAAAGATTCTGAATAGCAAATTCATCATGGTGTGAACCACTGCAACCTCACTAGAGCAAATTACAACCGGTAAGGAGCAATACTTACAAACTTGTTTCTAACCTCCCAAGTATGATAGCCTGTATAACATAAACACAAAAAAAAAAAATTAAAAAAAAAATAAAAAATCAGGTTAGGGAAAGATTCAGAAAGTGAATAGAGGACTAGTCACATGTGTGGGATATTGCCCTGCACAGGGTGGCACACCCTGCTCAGATGAAACGAGACACTCAGCAACTTGTGAGAAAAGACCCACAGATTATACCTTCAAAAGAGTGATAATGTTGACATTTTATGTTCAAGAGTTTTTACAGACTAAAACCAGAAAAAAAAACAAAAAACCCAAACAAAAAACCAAAACCAACAAACCCAAGGTGGAAAGACATAATCACGTTTGACTTCTTTGAAGGGTTATTTTAAATGGAATGATCAACAGTTAAGAACATTTGCAAAATCTCTCTCTGCTTCCAGATATCCTGGACCTTAAAAAGCCAAAAGAAACAACATGTTGCAGCTGACAACTGAAACCTGTGTTACAGTTTTTTAGCACTCAAGTTGACACCTATTTCTGTTGAGCTAGAAAAGCAGGAAAACTAATTCTCTTGAATACACAGAAATTCAGACTTGGCTAACGTCACAATGCTATTCATGCTCATTCACTAAAAAGATATATTCCTTATTAGAATATTTCTTAAACTTTGTTATTACTGAGGGGAGGGATTAATTATTCTTCTTGTAATTACTGGTAAATTTACAGTCATTGCAGCAGGACTAATAGTTGTGACAACACTGATGCACGTGTAGGGGCACGTGTGCTGCTAAATACTCATAGCTGGATAAAAGAGAAGCCCTCTACCCTTCATTAACTTTCAAGGAAAAATATGGTCTAGAATTTATTGCTGCTGGGACCCAAAAGCCCTGAAAGTGTATTCAGGCTAAAACAAAAGCCTGGATACATTCATGCATTACCTTGTATAGTGATGAAACCCTTTTGGGAAAAATGTAATTGAGTGAATAAATCTTAAGCTAGACATGGATTTAACCTACAACCCTCTTGCATTAGTGAATAGAAGCATTCTACAAATTCATCAAAATTGGAAAGCTTTTATTAATGGCTGCAAAAAATATATCCCACAAAAGCTAGAAATTGCAACAAGCTCTGTGTTACTCTGCAGCATCACATTACAATAGGTGGGCTGTTCTAGAAGTGATCTCTTCTCAGATACAAACCAGATGGGATTTGAACACTAAGACCTGATCAGAGGTTTAGAGGCCTACTAATGCTGTCCTCCACAGCCCTGGGCTCAGATTCCAGCAGGATCACATCAGTTTGCATACCCACAAAGCAGGAGAACACAATTCCAAGGTGTTTACTTTACAAAGGTTTTTCAGATAAAATCTACAGCCTTTTCTGCTCTGTGTACATTTTAACTCTACCTACCATGATTTCAGCACTATTTCTGAAGATTTGTCACATCTCCGATGATTTGATATTAACTTTGGTAACATCCAATATCATAAGGAACAGAATGAAAAGTGCAGACTATATTTGATGAATATTTATTCAGAGTTCTAAAGACACTCATGAGAAGTATGTCTGTTCCCTTTGTACATTGCTTTCTGCAAACATCCCAGGAAATATACGGTGAGTATGAACGATTACAGAATGTTCTAGGAAAGTAAATACTGAACCTGTAACTGTACACTAGAAATCTAATTCTAAGGGTTATATTCTAAAAGCAAAAGGCAGAAGCTTAATACACACCCTGTGTCTCATCCAAGGGTTCAATTTTTGAATTGCAAGATCTCAGAATGGATTTCTGGCAAGCATTCCATCCAAAAAGGATGTCAGCAGAAATTATTTGGTGTACAACAAACCACACCGAGTAACAGTCTAAATTTTATGGGCAATTTTCAGTATAATAGAGGTGAAATTCCTAACACAGAATAAATAATTCTGTTCTTAGCCCAGCCCACTGTCACCAGTTTACTGGTGGAATGGCTAGGAATTTTTCTATAAATGGACACTGAAAGGATACTTTGTGTGCAGAAGCCATATTTAAAAGACAAATAAATCCTAGAGGGATGTGTGAAAGTCCATCCTTCTGCAGTACATATTTTTAGCTATTACAGTTTTAGATTTCATTAAGTGTTTGTTCAGTGTGACAGGGCAGCAGGAGATAAGTGCTCTGGTGGATCATTTCATACTCTTTTATCATCTGTCTAGACCATCTGGCTACAACTCAACACTGCATGTGCCTAAAACAAAGGTAGATGAATGAATTGTCAAGGGACTCTACCCAAATAAGTTATCTACGAGAATTAGCAGAAGGAGAGAGAAACAGTGCTTCACTATAAAAGGCAGAAGGGCTCTTTCCAAACATATTTAGCCTGTGACTCAAAGACGATTAAATGTGATGGGTACAAGATATTTTTTATTGTTGCTGCTGATTCACATTAGAGATCTATTAGTCTCTTTTTCACTATGCATGATTTTTAAACAGGTTATTGAAAAAGGCAACAATTACATACATATTTTCAAACTTACAGTTTCATCCTTATATCGCCCTGCCCTTTGAAACTCTGCCATTCCCTTGCATAACAATATTTTCATAGCAATGTAAACAGGAAGGAATTTTGACACCCTGTTGCACAAAACCTTCAAGAAAGCAAATACTTTTACTTAGCTCAAACTATTAGACAAAATCTTGCTCTGTTGAGATTGGGCAGCTATGAATTGGGCATTTATTCAAGGTGTGTCTGTCTGTCCACTAAGCAGGTGCTCCTCACAGGATGTTTGATACTGCATGTGTTGATACATGTCCGTGTGCTTCAGAGTAAACTTGGACACTTCTGGGTGCTCAGCTCATGCTACTCATTAGGGAGTGGCTTTCAGGCTCACCAGCAAAAGGTTAGAACTGGGAATCAGCACTCAGTGATTCACTCACCTGACTTACAATATTGTTTAGACCACTGCCCCTGTAGGAAGAATGCTGAGATTTCAGTACATTCTGGTTAGATTCCTATGGTTAGAGACAGGAAGATAAGAGCTCCTACTTTGCACCGCCAGATTTTTCTGTTGTAAAAGAACCTGTATTTGTGTTCATACTTGCTTTCCCACAAGCCAATATCAAAACAGTTATCTTTAGGACAAAAGAGCTCCCTTTCCGCAGAAACCAGAAGCAGTGGGATTCATTTAGTGGACATCCCTGTTCCGAGGTGTTGCACCTCCCAGGGATCTCCAGGGTTGTTTCTGTATGCTACTGAGAGCTCTATCTAAACCATTTACTCCCACTGAGACAGCCACCACTATTTTTAGTGTATTCACTGTACATTTGGGTTAGAGGTACGCTTGGATAGGTCACATTGCTTTTAGTAATCCAGACACAAGAGCTTAACAAAAGAATATGAAAGATATAAAGGTCTGTTTATATTTCTTGTTGAGGTATTGCTTCAAATTTATGTATCCCACCTTTGTACCACATGAGGAGCTTTGCACAGCTCTCTGAATACCTCTGTGAAGGCAGAACACCCACAATGGTTGGTTTTAAAGCAGGTTCTGCTGCAGCATGTCAGTTTTCATCTGACAGCTGTTGGGCAGGTTCTCCAATTCTCTGCATAGAGCTACTGATTGATTTGTTTCTTTTCTTGAAACAGGAAGGTTACTTCTTCCTCTGCTGCTGTCTTTGCCTCCTCCCTCCCATTTGGCAGCTATTACAGAAAACTCCTGCAGCAACAGCTATCACTTCAAATCCTGTCTATTTTTCACTAGAAGCAGCAGATGTACCCATAACACTTCACTAAAGTTAGTAAGGGAGTGTTGACATGATATATCTGTACTACAAGATCACTGTGGATTTATAGGGTGCTTAAACCTTGGTTCAGGAGAGTATTTAAGCATGTCTTTAACTCTTGATGCTTACCCATTGTTTTCAATTTCTCCACAATTACATACATATGTAAAATACTTCTTGAACAGAGACATTACACAGTAAGCTTCTCACATTCATCCTCATACTTCCTTGGCCCCTATGAATTATTCAAATGTTTTTAAATGTCATAAAAAATTTAAAACAATTTAATATTTCTTTATTCAATGTTGACCTATAATGATTATTTTTGTTTAACCACAAGTCAAGCAGCCAAATGAAAGTAGACTGTTATCATCTTATTGCCAGCAGGCTGGCAGTAAAGGAGGAGATGTTGAGCTGATTCGTAATGGGTTTTGGCATAGCCTTTTTTGTTTCTTTCTTTCTTAGCATGAACATCCTGTTGTCGTTGTCTCTGAGAAACACATAGAGGTAGAGAGGTTCTAGATAAGAAAAGCTACTTCGTTTGTAGTGTTCCTTCAATTTGCAGTGCAGATGTCTTCTAAGATCTCGTGCCTAAACATTTCTTTAAATGTAACTTTGAAGGTTAATTTTTATCAAAATAATGCCACTTACCAGCTTTTAATAAATATATTTTTACTGGTTTATATTATGAATAATTTAATATATTTCAATTATATTTTAATTAATTTGTATATTAGTGCACTTTTTTGTGCAATTTTTTGTAAACTGTAACTGTTTTCCTTGCCTTCATGCTTCACCTAATATACGACTGTAAAATTAATAATGACTGAGCTTAAAAAAACTTCAGCTCTCCCAAATCTCACTTCCTCTTACCATGAACTGTTAATAGAGACACACACTAAGTCATTGTTGTTTCATTATTTGCACTCTTTTAATACACAAGAGGCTCTGCTCACCCAAAGGATCCCACTGTGAGAGATGCTGCATGCACACCGTACAAACTAAATTCCCAAAGAATTTATCTTTGCTTTGGCCAGTCAAGGTGGGTCTGATTACCATCCCGCCCCCCATTTCCCAGGAACGCCTGCCTGTGCTGCACCATCGGCAAGGTTTACAAGACAACTTCACACCTAGACAGACTGCACAAAGAAAAATCAGAAAAACAGAAACTTTGTTTTGCTTTGATACATGTCTGTGTGCGTGCACAGAGGAAGAAATACTGTAAGCTAGAGATAAATACATGTTACTCCAGAAAATTACTCCAGAATATCTGCAAAACCTTACAAGATCTAAATAACTATGCAAAGGAACAGAGAGAATCTTGTGTGCTCCTCAAACAAAGCTAATTGATCATTGATTTAAGAGAAAGAAAAAATTTACACTCCTGTGATACCTACTTTCTTCAGAGCAGGAGACTTCACATGGACACAGAGATCGTTTAAAGTCTTACTGTCATTGTTCTCAAGAGCATTAGGCTTATTGTTATTCTTAAATATTACTCAGCAACATTACAAAGAGTGAAAAAAAAAATACATCTGCCACAATGCTGCATTCCTTTATGATCAACAGAATTACTATTATTTCACTCTGAATGAGAAACCAGAGGTTTGCTTCTAAGTCATGATACATGGGTGCTGAAGTGTTTATATATTTTGTACAGTAACTTAATTACATAATATATTAACAACTAAAGAATTGGGGAATTCAACAACTCGCAGGGCTATTTTTTTTCCCTTGGTCTCTCTTTACCCCTTGTGTTTTTGCAGAGTATCTGGTAACTGATGCTCAGAAACCCACGAGCACTACAACGTACTTGTGCATATTCTGTTGCTCTTGTACATCCCCTGTTATCTACAGCAATCAAGATACACTGTACTTTGATCCTTTGCTATTCTTAGAAAGCTACAACACAAAGTCCTTATACAGGCTAAATTCGTTGCCTTTTCTCTGCATGGGTGGTAACATTTAGGCATTTATGCTATTAAGTGACATGTACTGGATCCTGCAAACTGACACTCTTTCTAGCAATCTCACTAAGTTCGTGCAAAATAAAGACTCCTAAGATAAGAAAAAGTTGGCAAGTGCTAGCGTATATTTCTCTTAGGTTTGTCCAAAACAAATTACCAGTATTATTTCATTTGAAACATTTTTTTCCACTAAGTCTTTTCAAGAAAAATAAGTAAATAAATCAGTCAATTCCCCTGGCCCACTCCCCACTCTTCCAAATCCTACTGCACAAACAGTTTCCTCATTCAGCACTTTCACCAACTTGTTCTCGAGCAGCTCTCCCAAAAAGAGTATTTTGTTCTCAAGACTCATCGTGGTCTTGTTACTTAACGCTTCTCATCCACTGGCACCATGCTGACTCTTGATTCTGTGCCACAGATATCACACTTTCTCATGCATTTTCAAAGGGTTCAATTTCTGCTCTAGAAAACTGATGGATATTTGATTGTAAAGCCCCCCTTGTTGTGTTCCACCCCCACCACTCTCTAGGCTAAATATTCTTTCAACAAGTGGGACACTGTCACTGTTACTTCTCATATTGATCTCTCCCATCTCCAGGATATACTATGCTCCCTTAAAACATCTTTGCCCACCTGTGGTGTCTGCTTTTAAACCTAGACAATAATTTTTTCAGGAAAGAGACTACTTTCCCCAGATACTACCTAACACACCAGTACCACAGTATGCATAAGGTATTTTATCTACTACCAGAACACCAATAAAGAGAGATGCTTGGTAAACATTTGTACCCTAGGTGTTTGAATGCAATCCAAAATGCACATAAACCATGAAGATTTTGAATGCCCAATTTGGTAGCACCTCTGAAGTTCAGCCTCAAGTAACATATGTCTGGAAACTATTAATGTTGATAACAGCTTAACACATCTAACTGGTTTTTAATCAGTAATTGATTATATTTTAAAAAGGTTTTACTTAAACTGATAATTTTATTGAAGTGATTCACCCAAGAAATCACAAAGCAAATGTGTGAAAATGTAGATCTCCTCTCTTTGAATTATTAGATAAAGCCTGCTTCTGTCAGCGGTGGAATTGAAAATGTTTCACAATCAGCACGTTGCTGAAGGTACTTATTAGGACCCACAAAAGAAAATAAAACTTTTTTTATGTGAAAGCTACCTGGAAATCGATAATATTTTTTAAACCATAAAACTTTGCTACCATCATCTACGCTTTTCTCTCAATATCAGAAAGCAAGAAACTATATTAATAGGCATAACCATAAACTATTAAAATAAATTATTATAAAAGAATTTGACATTAATAAAACAGGAGTAACCAGCCAAAAAACACAAATACACAGAGAAAAGGAAAAGGCTCAGTGAAGAAGCTTCATTTTGAGATTACAGTATAGTGGTCTGAAGTGATATATTATTTTCTTTGGAAATAACAAATTGTACTGCTAAAATAAGACAACCACAGGGAAAAAGAAGCTTAGTAATGATAAATTATTGTAATACAAAAACAACCAGTGTAAAGGAATACTTCATTAAAAGATACAGTTTTTTTCCCCCCCCCTGATTCTGCAGTACACAAAAAACTCATCTCTTCCAGGAAGCCTCTGAAATGCTAAACTATTATTTCAAGACACCAAATGTAATTAAAGTACAACCACTTTAAGTGCAGACTAAAACAGATTAATCAATAATGCACCAACTCCATGCTCAAAATAGCAGGTCATTGTCACGAGGGATTAGCAGGTATCATATCTGGGAATAAGTGAGCTCAGAATATTTACAACTCACCAAACATATGACAGACCAAACTCTACAGCCTTTACAAATTCCAGGGTCAGGCAAGTCTCACGGGAGAATAACTGAGCACTTTGCTGCTGAGTGAGGCCTGGGTGATTCTGCCAACTCCTACCACTGGGGACTTGGTTAGCTCTATAAAGTTTTAGTAGCCAAGTAACATCCCATTTCAGATAAATATATAAACCTACAGAAGGGAGGGAATATGAGCCAGCAGGATGCTCCAGCAGCCAAGAAGGCAAGTGGATCCCAGGATGGATTACCAGAAGAACAACTCGTTATCCTCCTCTGTTGAGCAATTATTAGACCACATCAGGAGTACTGCAGTTTTGGGCCCCTGGCACAGGAATGATGCTGATCAAATGCAGCTAGTTCAGTGGAGGGACATCAAGGTGGAACATGTGCCTCATGAGGAAATATTTTTAGCCTGGAAAGTGAAGGCTTTAGGGGGATCTAATAGCAGCCTTCCACTACCTTAAGGGAGGTATCTTCACAGTGGTGCAGCAGGAGCATGTGGGACGAAAGATATCAAATGAAATGAGGGAGGATCAAACTGGATAGAAGAAAAAGTGTTTTCACCATGAGGACGGTAAAGCAATGAAATAGGCTGTTGAGATGGATTGTGCAGTCTGGAATTCTTGGAAGTTTTCAAATTGCTTTCAAGAACTGGATAAAGCCCTGAGCAATCCGGTCTCATAGCTGACCCAGCTTCAAGCAGTAGGGTGGAACAGCGGCCTTCTGAGATCCCTTTCCTAACAGAAGTCAACATTAGGTTTCTCCAATTCCTCCTCAGTACAGATCCCATTCTTTTTACCATGTACCAAATGCGTTCTCCTTCCATTCTTCAGTTAAGGTTCTCTACATTAAAAGCACAAGGGATGACTGATATCTTTGGCTGTTTTCTTTTGCACCTTACTGAAACAAGCAAGCAAAAAGGAGAGTAAAAACACTTCCCAAAGCAGACACTGTGTGCCAGTGTGAAGCCTGGTTTGATACATGCCATAAAATGAGAAAAACTAAAAAGGCTAAGTCTTAAACAATTAAGAACCTTAAGTCTGTCTACTAACTCTAACTGGATGTGCCACTGTATTTTTTTCAAAGCTGACAGTGCAAGCATGCATGACTTTGAAAAGCTTGAAGTCCCTGGCACTGCGTGTATGGTCAAACCACTTGTCTAACAATATTTAGGTTACTAGAACATAAACCAATTCAGAAATAAAAACAAAAGCAAAACACCCCCATGCTAGTCATCTCTGTGTAATTGAAAATACAAAGACTGCTTAAAAAATAAATCTATTCTGAACAGCAGTTAAACCTGTGCCTAGTTTTAAATATGGGCTTTGTGTCCCACTGAAGTAGAGGCATCAGATTTTAACTGATCATCCCAGACAGCTACAGATAAAAGGAATTCTTTTCTGGAGTGGACGGGAAGTTTAAGCAGGCTAACAACAGCTTATTAATATCTGTCTGGATCTCTGGTCCTTTTCTTTCACCAGAGCTACCTGCAAGTCCTACAGGAGAAAAGAGAAGGCAGCACAACGGCCAGTGGATCTTGGATGCCATTGAAGCCTTCCAAAACAAAGCATAAAAAAATCATAATTCACTTTCTGCCCACCTCCTTCCTTTCTGATGGCTTCAGCTCTGTCTGTCAAGTACAAAGTCCAAGTAAAAGGGTTTGGAATGAAGATTTCTACAGCTTGTGAGCATCCCTTTCTTTGTCAGTCAGTCCTTCGGAGGAAATACTTGTTTTGAACTAATAAAACAATGAAGAAAATCTGGTATCAGTCTGTATTTTGTATAATACCTCCCTCCCCAACCCAGATTTCACTGTATCACTTTTGTATATGACCATTAAATTTATGCTTGTAAAAACCTGAATCCAGATACAAAATCATGGTAATTTTGCACATGCAAGATGAGAGTTCTGGTAGCAAATGCATTTTTAAATACAGATCATTACAGATTTACAGAACGCAGAAGAGCTTACACTTTGCACAGTATGTGGACAGATTAAAAGTTCCTATCCTAATCAGTCCCTGCTATACAATTTTTATGTTGATTAACTATTTTCCAAGGGGAAAAAAAAAAAAAAAAAGATGCTTTTACTGCAAGTTGCACACCTTTTTGTGAAACAGCTTATCTGTAGGCATGACTGACTGAATTGGCTTGTTGTTGCTCAAACAAAATAAAAATGCACTTGGCTGATTTTAACTCCTAATACTACTTAAAAATTTCCAGCCTAATCATACTTTTGAAATGTAGAAAATCTACGTGCAGAGTTCTAAAGACATTAAGTTGCAGTTTTATTGCACTAATGGTTTATTGATTAGAGAAGTGTTTCACACATACAAAACCAGCAAAAACCTCTGCATCTGTGTGTAAGAGAGAGTCCTACAAGAAATACTGTATATTCTTTTAATATAACTAAAAGGCAAACAGTCAAGAAGACAGCAAGCTACATTAAGGAAAACATTACAAGAGATGGCTCATGAGAAGATTTTTTTTGATAAAATGTCTAGAGCAAATGCCACACGTTGTTAATCTCCTAGTCACCTCCATCTTATATCTCAGGCTGTACCATCACTAGGGAAAAGAACTTTGAGTAACAAACCTACATTTTATTTACAGGATTTAACTAATGAAATATTTACATGTGTTTAAACATGTCAGTTTTCAGACTCATAAATTTTATCTAAGGATCACTATAGGTGGAAAACATGTAGGTGCAGTCCTCAGATACACCAAATCAAGTACAAAAAGTTGGAAATAATCCCTGCGGAAAGCAGGTGTGACATCAGTTGAGGATGTGTCTTTGGTTTGCATGGCTAAGCAAGAGGCAGAGGGATTTTGAAAGCATCCTTGTTATGAGGTTCTGCAAGCATTCTCATTATGAGGATGATTTATGAAGCAATCTCATTAGCACAGGGTAAGCTGTGTCTGCTCAGCTTCAAGAAATTTTGACTCGATATTTTAGTTGTACACATTTTTACATTTTGATTATATTATTTATCCTTTCATTAAGTCAAAGAAATTTTCTATGCTTACAGAGACATCTTGACGTTGCAATAAAGTCCAAAACACTAAAATCTTCCCTCAAGTTCACCTTGGGATGGAGTTCAGTAAAGCACTAGATATTTCTCCAAGGGCTTTGGACCACCACGGACTTGCTGGGAGATACAGAATGATAGGATCTCACAGAAAAAGTTAGCACAGAGAAGCAACATCTCTTCCTTTAGCAACTCTGGCTGTGCAGTGGATATCAAAGATGTGTGTGTATTCAAAAAGGTGCATTAAAAATAATGTACTTTGGACAGTAACATGTTAAAACATTTAAAATTATGAAGCCCTATTCCACTGTCTTCTGTTGTAGCTTACCTATAATCAGCACCTACTTACCCATGTTTAACTAATTGGTAGTTCTATTCAGAAATGTCAGCAAGAAATATGATTACTTGAAAGGAAGCGCATTTGTATAACATTAAATCAACAGCTAATTAATGTGGCAAATAACAACTGTATTTTCATTATAATAATGTAATCATTCTGAGAGTACTGGTTATAGCAACAATCAATTTTATTACACAGATATGTCTCTGTTTTGTGTTGTTAAAACATAACTATATTGCTGGCTGTTTCACGTATTAGAATATTCAACAGCCTAATATCAAATTCTTCCACCTGTTCGGGTTCTGATATTTCATTTGGTTGGGCTTTCAGATGTACCCCTGGAATTATCATAACCATTAGCTGATAAAGGAAGAGAACAAGACACACTGATGGAAGACAGAGTAACACATACCACAGCATGCTCATGCATAATACAGATAGTCATTTATTTCCCTCAGGTAATAATAAAAACGTTCATAAAGGTGCTAAGCTTTGCTACTGTGCCTGTAGAGCCAATTTTAGCACATGTATATGTAGCCAAAAGGGTCCTGCAAAGCTTCGACAGTAACCAAACAGGCCAAACTATTAAGAGTCCAAGAGATGACACTTTATCATGTAATCTACTCCAAAAGAATAGGCTATATGGACTTTCATCCCCAGGGTATTGGCCAGCACTGGGACCCACTGCACTGCCTGGTAAACCTCTTCTACTTGTCCAGAACTCCATTCCTCCAAGCTGCTCAGAACTTGGGGCACCTAACCAGTACCCACTCCCTGTCCAGAGGGATGACCATTCCCCTGTACTCAGCAGTGGTACTACTCACAACACAGAATGGCACCCACACTCCCAAGCAAGCAAGAAAATGCAAATGGCATTTTCAGCCTGCTTAAGCTCCCCAAGCAATGCAGCCATGGGAGGAAATGTTCCTACTAAACGTAAATGCACCTTTCCCATCACAGCACTGCTTCCATTTCTTTGGGACTATCTGGAACTCTAGCTATAGAAGTATGAATAAGGCAAGTGGGAGTTCAAGAGATAGAAGCAGCCTTCATATGGTAAGGTCTTAGAAAATTAGAGTGAAATAGAGATAAATCTGACACTATAAATCAAGCACTTGACCAGGACACATTTTCTCCTCAAAGTCTCTTTAGCAACTATTCCTGACTTTGCTCATTAGAACCTTTTTGCAAGTAATTGCTGCATACTTTATGTGAACAAATTTTTGTCAATGGTAAAAATTCTCTTCACCATTTTATAAACTCTTTGACTGTTCTTTACTCAGGGTATTTAGTCACCTGAGTCACCACAGTGGCACTAAAAGCTTCTAAAAAAGAAAAGAATCAGCTAGCTAAGCAAAAAAAATAATCAGGGTCTATGACATTTTCTGTGGACATAACACTGCATTTACATGGGAGACCACCATTCCACCATTTGTACAAAAAGAACAGAGAACATTTGCTCTGTTGACAAATGCCAGTCATTAAATACTTGGTGGAAGTACAAGTAGGTAGGTTCATTTCTGAGGGAACACTGGCATGGGTTTATTTCTAAGGGAGCACTTGCCAGAGAGCCAAAGGGAATAGAAGCCACGGTGAGGTGAAAGCCTCAGAATCTGGTTTCCTCAGCTGAAATTCACTTTCAAAGTACTGAAACAAAAAGCACAGGTTGGGCTTTTTTTGATTTTTTTAAGTGCCTAATTCCATTTCCTCACATACAATTCCAAAACATTCTGCTTTTGAAGACCTCAGCTAGTCATCCAGTGTCAGAATCTTAACAAGCATAATTTCTACTGTCTGTAAAGAAAAAACGAGAACAAGAACAAAGAGGCAAAACAAAGGTAGAAACACTATAGAATGATCAACACCCTTTCTGTGGTGCTGCTTTTCTCTCTGGCCATCATGAGTTTCCAGGCTACTATGAAATAATTCTCCCTAATATTGCCCCATAGTTTTCATGCTATTGTTGGGAGGAAATTTTCTTCTGGTCAAACACAAACAGTCAATTCAACTTATAATAAGCACTAAAAAGACATCAAAAAGATTGAGAATGAGACTGTATTGTAAAAAAAGAAAAGAACAACAATAAAAACAAATGCGTATTGCTTGCTCTGATTGTGATTGACTGACAAATCACCACACCAGATTGAGTAGACCCCGGATATTCAGCACAGAGAGGTCAATATCTGTCCAAACCCATTTTCTTTTGACATTAGACATGATAGTTCAGTGGGATTGAATTGTCAGGTACCTAACATTATTACAGAGACCTTGTAGTCATATCGACCAGGGAAGTTGTTCCAATGAAAGAAGCTCACTTCAAAATCCACTTCCAGATACCTTGTCATTTACTGTGGAGATGCAAATGCCAAGACTCTTTGACACCAACTAATTTCTTTAATTATGAATGGTATCACTAAACACAAAAAAGGTATAATTAAAATTCCAGAACACCCTATCTGTCCCAAGAATTCCTGAGCCAGATGCTGGAAAAGTATAGAAGAAAAAAAATCGCAAACTGATTTCCTTATTCTTCCCTTGGTGCCTGCTATTGATACTGAGCCCAAGCCTTATGCTAGATTGAAGTGTTTGATTAGGATTCACAATGATCAAATTTTGGTCAAATGGTGCAAACTTTTGTTTCCTATGCGCTTTTGAGCAAACTACATGCTTGCACTGCTGTCCTCCAAACCTGTGTAGATACTACTCAATTATCAGCATCATACTCTCTATCTGGTAAGTAGAGAGCAAAGTGTATCCATTAATGTTTCAGTGTCAAAGCCCCCCTCTCAAACCCAAGCATTACACATCTGTGGCTGCAATATGAATCATTGCCACTTTTTCTATTTTTAAGCAGCCGCATCTTAAGCCACAAATATATACAAAATTCTAGTGAAAAGTGGACCAAGCTAAGAAGCTTGGTCTTAGTTGTACACTCCTAAGATGGGACTATGCAGACAAAGAGTCTTTTTTATCTGTTCTACAGATATTATTCAACAAAGTGTAGGGCTCACCCCATTAATGCTCAGTTTTGGTGGAGATCTTTCCAATACATACATATCTTTACATATCTCAGCATTTGTAGATCTTATTACATTTCATACTGAAACAAGATTATCATTGCTGTAAATAAACTCTTCTTCTCCTACCATGGTGCTCCAAACTCTAAGGAAACACTCTGAAACCTGAAGAAGCAGCATTAGGACCAATACTGTTGAACGCCTTCATCAATGATCTGGAGAATGGGTTGGAATGCACCTTTAGCAAAGCTCTTCAGTTATGTCATAGACTGGATGATAAGTCAGAGGTCAGAGTTACCATTCAGAGGGACCTTAATGAGCTGAGGAAACAAGCTGACAAACCTCTCAAAGTTGAGATAAGTAAGCTCTGATCCTGAGATGGAACAACTTGGTGCAGCAGCACAGACTGAGGATTGACTGACTAGGCAGTAGCTCTGCAGTAGAGGAGCTGGTCCTGGTAGAAAAGTTGAATATGAGCATCAGGTGGACTCCTGTGGCAATGAATGCCAACTACATACTGAGCAATGCTAAAAATAACATGGATAGCAGATCCAGTGATTATCCATATCATCCAGCACCCAAAAGGTGTCTGGAAGATTGTATACAGTTTTGCATCTTCAGTGTAAGAGAGATTTGCAAACTGGAGTGAGGAGCCCACTAAAATGGTCAGGACGTTGAAGCTCACGCCCTATGAAGAGTCACTGAAGGATGGTGTTTGCTCAGCCTGGAGAAGAAGAAGCTTCAGGGGATCTCATTACTGTCTTCAGCTGTAAAAGAGAAGGGAGTTATAGATAGGAAAGACCCAGACTTTTCTCAGAGATACAAAGGATAAGAGGCAACAATCGAAGGTGCAGTAAGGAGAATTCTGATCAAACATAAGAAAGTCTTCCCCATGAGCGCAGTTAATCACTGAAATAGGTTTCCCAGAGAGGCTGGGTAACCTCCATACTTGGAGATATTCAAAAACCAAGTGAACACAGCCCTGACCTAGCTTTTGAAACGGGCTGTGTTTTGAGACCCAATAGACCCCAGAGGTTCCTTCCAACCTGAATTACTGTACGACTCTCTATTTTAAAAATGAAACTGCAAAATCATTATGAAATGCTGCAAGGACACAGAACATTGCTGCTGCTTTGTAGAAAAGCAGTTGAAACTGAACAGACTTCTGGGAGGCAGAGAGAGGGGACAGAAGGGTGTATCAGAAACTGGGATTTCCACAACATTTTAAAGAAGATGGAAGGAGATAAAAACAAAGAGGTGTTTGAGAGGAAACAAGTTACAAAACCATTGGGGCTACAGCAGAATTTCTGCCAACCAACAACCTCTGACTGGAAGACAACTAAGAGGACTCAAGAGCCAAATGAATGGGGAAGACTTACAGAAAACCAGTTCCTTCTATTCTAAGGGCTTTAAAAGTCAACAGGGTCAGTTTAAAATTGATCCATTGTAATTTTATAGGCAGTGAGTGAACAGACCGCTGGGTGGATGTAATGTGATCACATCTGTTCAGTGCCGTGAGCAGCATGAGGCTGCACTCTGCAATAGCTGGAAGCAGCAGGCAACCTCTTGCTGGAAGCCCTACTAAGAGAAAATTGCCACTGTTGATCCTCATGCTGCTGTTGGAAATTTTTAGTGCATAAATGACTGTGGGATCATAGCCTACATTAAAACAGCATCAACATAAAGAAACATGGTTTAACTTCAGAAGCATATGGCTCCCAGTGGTTTCTAACCAACAGGAGCTCGGTGTCAAAGGGCAAATTTAGCTCCCAGCTTACTGTTGCGTTACCTAGTTGCTGTCATAAAAAGGAGGAAAAAAAAAAAAAAAAGGAAAAAGACATATGCACTCATGGATATGACTCAGTGATGACCTTTTATTCTGATAAACTGCTGATTTTTCAAATATTGGAAACAATGTATTTATCACATGGAAACTGACTGATGTGTCGGCAACATCCTTTTCGAAAACCTCTATGCTAGCCAAATGTCAGTCTTTTATTTCATTTTAAATGGATTTATCCAATTCCCTTGCAAGTCAGCACACAGCCCAACCTTAGGTAGGAAGTGCAATAAGGAAGCCTGTGCACGGGAGCCTGAGAAAAACACATAACTACTCAAGTACCAAAGTACATGAAAAACATAACTAGCCTATACAACACAAACACGTAGATAAATCTCTAATGAATATTCTATCAATGTTCTACTTCAGTGAATATTCTAGAGAGTAAAGCACTCTGCTGCTTCTTTTCTTGTTTGCAGCAATGGAAAGGAGAAAATTACCAATGCTGCCCATTCAACACTCCCTCTGGAGGAGGTTCAACTAAATGCCTAACAGTAGGCTGCACTGAGTCCTCTGACTAATGAGAGCTTTTCCTTTCTTCCTACATGGAATTTTGAAATTAACTATCTGTTTTCTTACTTCCCCTTTCAATATCAAAGAAGGTGGCAGTTCTTGTCACACTTCTTTAGACATACTCTTCTGACATTGGGAGTAGAAGGAAAAAGAAAACAAGAATTTTTGCTGTTCATTAGATTTTTTTTTGCCCCTCTGGTGTCTGTTCCATCACTATCCTTGAGGGAAAACATCTGTTACCTGGCCAGGAGTTCTCCTTCTCTCTTTAGATCCTGTTTCCCTCTGGAATATGCTTCATTTTGCTGCACTGGCATTTTAGATGCCCTTTTTTCTCTCACTCCTTTCTGTATGTTTAGGTTTTACCCTACACAGGCTTCTTTTTCACCTTAAGTCCAAAGAAATTTGAAATCAAGATGGGTGAAATATATTCTTAGAGACAAGAGCTACATGTTTTTTCTAGTCAGCTGAAGGATTTCTAATGCATCTAGAGATTTCATGCAGGGCATGCATGTACATACACTGTATGCAAGTTGTACATTTCTCATTTGCAAGAAGAGCTCATTCAATCCTTCACACATTTACAGATACTTTGTTCTTTTTTGACCTAGGATTAAAACCTCTTCCATAAGTAGTCAAGAAAATTGAAATAAGGGACCAAACTGTAAGAATGTCTTCTTTAAATCCAAAATATAAGGAACATATGTGTTAACAAGCACCTTTGTAAACAAAAACTTGGGAAGAAAGAGCTGAAAAAACCCAACCCCAATAATGATTTTTCACTCTCTTGACAGAATTTAATTCTAATCTATAGCTTAGAGTTCTTCAAAGTTATTAAAAGTTGTTCTTCCCATGCAAAATTATTAATAAATTGTATTAATTATATTTGGCCACCAGCATTGATAGCTATCCTAAGTCAAATCTAAGGGCTCAGTCATTTTGCTTCAAAGCTGTAAGGTTCTTCTATGTGTAATCAATTTGACTTGCTTGTTGATAATTAAATACTAGCAAGTGATGAAAGTGAGACAACATGTATTGATTTCAATTGGATAAAAACTCAGACACATTCTCTGTGATTGCCCAATATGTAAAAACCTCTCAGAACACCACCAACGTCTTGCAGCTTGAAAATTACATAAATGGAACGATGAGTTCAAGGAGGATATGCGTGTAAATGCTTCCCTCTCTGGAAAAAAATTGTACTCCTATAAGTAGTTCCAAGGCAACATATAACTATTAAATCAGTAAGAATGGTGGGACTGACTTCTGTCCAAGTGCCAGATTCAAAAATCACTGAAGTTCCTGGCACTGACAAAACTGCTTTTATTAGCTCCCAGATTAATTAACAGAAGCTCCAAGTCACTATTTTGATCATTGTGAAAAGTGAGCAAAATGCCTTGACACTCACTTTTGCTTCTATCTGAAAAAAATCCACCTGTAACTCTGAACTCTTATTTCCAGCTCAGTTAAAAAAAAAAAAAAAAAAAAAAAAAAAANAAAAAAAAAGAAGAGAGGAGAACTAAGGCTGTGCTGAGGTCTCTCATCTTCCATGCAAAAGAAAGAGCTACAGTGTTCCTGGTTGCTGGGTGTCATTTGAAGACAGTATTTTTCTACTTCTTCTCTATTAAAAGCGAGTCAGATCAAGCATCAAGTGTCACAAAGGTACATTGTGTTAGAGAAGAGAAAGTTATGATGATCTCAAAGATGTTAAGAAAAACAACTTGTCAGTTGCCACAGAATGCCACACAGTTTCAGTGGTCCCCAATGTTTCTATTTTCTCCTGTCAACAGCCATTTGAAGATAGCCTTACTAAACATGGAAAATTTCCCCAGCTTTCAAAATACAAGAATCTTTCATCAACAGATACAGTGCATCTTTCCTGGTGAAAAAGGATTCTTTGTTGATGGCCATATGAAAACATCATTAATTCATTTCAGATGATTTACTTGCAGCATTGTTATATATTTCTACACACACTCCCTATTGTGAGTCAAAGAAAAAACTTAGACAAAATAAAGTTATTACAAAATACGTCTTCTTTTGCCAAGGGAGAAAAATACATACGTGGCTTAAGTAGGTGACCTGAGACTTTGACCTTTTCAGTAAACTTACAAACAAGATCTGCACATTCCACTGTTTCACCTGGCACATATTTGTACTGCTGTGGGTCAAGGCGCCCTACCTTAAACTGAGTCTTGCTCCAGAAGCATTTTTGGTGATTTCATTGAAAACCATTAATGGAAGCAAAAAATAGAAACACGTGTCAGGGGCTCTGGAAAACATGATTTTATAAATGTGTGTGTTCCATGGGAGCATCTTTACGGCTGGTTTCAAAAGTTTTAATGTATTTCAGTCCATACCACAGTTCCTTCGCATCTCAGATACCATTTCATATCCTGTAAACGCTACTTTCTTTGCCACTGTTTAACTGCCTACACTGAAAACAAACAACAAAAATGTAGACTATACTTTTTCACTTGCATCCTTTCTTTCTGGCATATGCATGTGCCAGATTTCCTCAACTGACTGAACAATCTTTTTTTATTACAATTCCCTCTGTTTATATATATTATAGCAGCAGAAGTGCAGCATATGTCAGTTATTTTCATGCATCTCAAACCTTTTTGAGTCACTCATTCCAAACTATGGATTTTTATTCTATAGACTGGAAATCTGCTCTTAAACTGTGTGCACAGAGCCCTTCAATCATAAATAAAGACATGAAAACACTGTGCAGTGCAAAGTCAAATTCCTATCATAAGTCTCCTATACCAAGATCTCTTTCTACCAATTAAACTCAGAAAATGGTCTCCAGCAAACAAGATCTGTCTTCCGTGAAATCATGCTGGTTTGAATTAATAAAGTTGCTAATCTTTAAGACTTTACTGATAGAATCTTTCATATATATCTCAGTACAGATGTCAAGGTAACTGCTATAAAGTTACTTGAGCTTCACAGAAGAATGAATACTTTTGAACCATAGAAAGCCTGGGCATTGCAAGTGACACATTTGGAAACCCTCAACAAGCTACATAAATGTCAGAATGGTACTGTATGTATTTTCCTCTTCAATAAGTTATTAGGTTCACTTTTTCTTTTTGTCTATCCAAGCCATCTGTGTGTTGGAGAAATTAGTTCCAAATGCGTGCAATTTAAAATCCATCATTTTTCACAATGTGTGCAATCAGACTGGAACTATTTAGAAATTACCAATGCAAGCTGCCACACTTAACCATTTGAAGGGAAAAAATATGGAAGGAGAAAAAAAAAGTAAAGTATATCCAGGCAGTGAACCAAGCAACTGAAATCAAGGTACAATTGCTCACAGTAACAAAATCCTGACCTCACTCATTGCCAAGACCAAAACGCCCAGGTCACAGAGACAATGCAAATTAACTCAAAAAAAGTCAGTGCTACTACTTGAGACGTGTCTGTCAATTATTAACTTGTATTGTGGGTCATAACTTTAGGTTTTCATAGATAGTTCCCAACTAACTGTGTGCCCTTCCCTTCTGCATAAGGGGAAAAAAAAGAACAAAACATACCAAAAAAGGACTATTCTAGTTGGGTTTTTTACTCCTGTTAGCAGCTATGACAAAGTCATGCATTTCAGCAGCACAAGTAACAAGACTTCCTGGTAAACTAGCAAACTCCTTAAAGCCAATGATCTTATTATAAACAGGCACAAACCACATCCTTATTTTTTTTTCTTTCTGAGGCGTAGAAAGGTCACAAAATTTTGCAGATGGGGAGAAGAGCAACAAAGACAAATATACTTGCTCACACTCAAAGGCACACAGATTTAAATATAATTTTTAAAAGGTTGAATTAAACTAACATAAAACATGTACACACTTTGCCACTGTTTGGTAGCTTAAAGGACAAAGAGAGAGGAGCAAGATTTGAGAGTTCAAGGACTGTTTGGGAATTCAGGAAATGGTTGTTCATTTTCATGAGCCTCCTGGATGTCTCCTCCACCACTTTGTTTTAGTCACTTCAAGCAAGTATTTCAGAAGGGTTATCATGGAGGCAAATGCATTACTGGCTGTAAACACCCCTTTCCTCTAGATTTCTGAAGAGCAAACAATAGAAACATCAATACAAACAGAGCTTAAACCTCAGCAGCAGTTGTGATCCTTTGGGATGCTATGGCACACTTTCAAGAGACTTGAGTACAATTTTGAGTACTAACAAGGCCCTGGGACTCGTTAACTACACTTACGCATAGGACTTACAGAATCTGAGCAGTGTTTGTTTCTTAGCAAATCATCAAAAGGAGTATGTGATGCTTTTATAAGCATAAGGTACTTATTCTAAGAAAATGTTAAATCTGTAACCTTGGTCCCCAGCTGCTCAAATGCAAGAGACACACACCTTTTATAATGTTGATCACGATAAAGTTTGGCTGCACATATTTCCAAAACTAAATCTTGGGTTTTTTCCCTGAAATAATTTGTTCCAATACATTATCGTTGACTCAGGTATCTTTAAATGATAAAAAGAATCCTCTTATTAAGCCTCAGAGCACCACTCTCAGTGAGATAGTATCTTTGCATTTTCCATGGAGAGAAACAGGTACCAAGGAGGAAAAACAGACACCCAGCATCACATAATTTGGTGTATTAGAATGAATTCTAATTCTTGCAAACTCCAGATCTATGATTAGCTCTGTAACTTCTAATATAACTAATATTTTAACCTTGCTAATCGACATCTCACAGAAGATTTTTAATACCTGGAGTATTAGAAGATTACATGCACAGAGACCTGCAAACTGCAAACTTGCAATATACCAATAACAATAATAATCATCAACTGAGTATCTTGTGCTACATTTAAGGGACAATGTAACATAAAACTCTCAAAAAAGTCTGAAGAAATGGAATACTCAACACTTTGGCCAAACAAGCTATAAAAAGCAAGGCTGCTTCAATATGGAAACCTCACTTAAGAGTGCAACAAGATAGCATTTTACTCGTACAGCACAATAGTCATTCAGTTTTTGAGAATTTAACCTAATGAAGTTAAATTTCAGCAACTCATTGAGGTGTACATTGGCTGAATTAAAATATCCTGAATTCCATTTGCACTGCTGTGTTGAGTATATTACCTACATCATCACATTTTTGGTTTGTGTCTAACTGCAGACATAGCCTAAACCTGTATTCTGAATAGTCTAGCTGGTGGATCACCATCAATACTGCTGGACTACACTCTGCTACTACCATATTTTACCATCAGGAGAACACCTCAGCCATGAGCATGCTAATGAGACTGCAACCAACATATTCCCCTCCCTCTCCTATTCACTGAAGTACATTCCTGCTTCACAATGTTTTAAGATGTGTTAAATGTACTAATGGTGCAGCTGGCACATTATAAGAGCCTGGCTATTGTGTGCCCCAAACCTTGTGTGGTGCAAAGTTCTGGAAAGATCTGTCTGGAGGGGAGAAGTGTTGACTGCTCCCAATGTCTCTGTGTTCTCCCTTTGGCTCCTTGCAGATAGCTTTAAAAAAAGGAAGAGGTAAGTTCTGCAGAGGTAGGACTCTTTAGTGAAGTGCTCCTGCTGACTGTGCCATGGGGAGGTGGATGGCAGGAGCCACACTACTGCTTGCTCAGAGGGCTCATGCAAATCAGCAGCACTTCCTGGGCAAATTTGGAATGCCACCCAGGTATCTTAAAGTTACAAAGGGACAAAATAATATTGATCATGGTTCATCCACCACCGAAGAACTGAATACTTGGACTGATCCAGTGAGACGTCACTGGATCCACAGGTGATGAGAGCCATTGCTCTTTATCTTTCTCTCTCTCTCTTACTCACTCTCTCACCTGCCCTCTCTTTTCCTCTTTCCTAGTAACTCTTTCTTTCTTTTCCTTGAAATTTAGTCACAGCGTAAAATAATCACCTACAAAACCAGCACATTTATCCATATCGTTGGTTGATTGTTTCATTTCACTAATAAATTGTTTTGTTATTATTCCTTGGAGTCGTTGTCATGACTCCGCCACCCCGGTGGCCCTGCCGTGCAGGGACAGCCTCTGTCAGGGGATCACAAAGATTCACCTCCCTCCTTGTTCACAGAGTGGGACACACATTAGCAGCTGGCCAGCCCAGCCCTAACCCCCGACACCCAAGGCTGAGTGTAACTCTGAGGGTGAACAGGAAAGTATACACGAGGGAAGCTCATCTTTCCATGCATACACACGCTTAGTGCTAATTAGGCAGAATACTGGACAGGGATGTAATTCCTTGTAACATCTCCTATTTTACATTTCACCACTGCAGCTGTGGATCCTTCACACTTACTTGCCAAAATATTTTCCTTTAATAAGTTTTCTTAGGTGAGAAATATAGTCTTTCTATAAATTTCCTTCCAGACTTCTCAGAAATTAAAATGTATCCTCTCCTTTTTTACATATACCAATTTTGTTGCTTCCGATAAGACAACTGTCCTGTGAAAATGAAACATTTAGCTGAAGCTTTCCCTGTTTTATTAACACTGGCTGAGCTGTAGCCCTGAGAACCGTGCTGGGAGCAGCAGTACAGGTGCAGTTATCTTTCCTCTTCTCCTATCTGCTTGGCTGAGTTACAGCGAGGAAGGCATTTGTGAAAATAAGAATTTGGCAGGTTTAATTTTTAACACTGAAGTCCAGCTTACACTGTTGAGAGCTGGGGCAGAAGTTTTATCATTTCATGGTTTGTACAACCATGGGTAACTGCAAACCAGCAGTCCTTAGCCTCATCTTACACCACCATTAAAAAACTGTCTAGCATATTTTCTCAGTAACATTTTAATATATCCCAAACTCTCTCCATAGTTTTAATGTGTAGGAAAGCTTCACAGCTACACTGAGCTGTGTATAAAAATAACTGTGCATCTGATTGTCTTACAAGTTTTTAATGATATGCACTTAATAAATAGTTTTATTTCCAATGACTTTGAGTTGTTCCAAAAACTTGTAAGCTTAAAAGAAGCTAAAGAACAGGCTGTGAACCACACAGATATGCTGTTATCACCACTTGTTCTTCCCTTAAGGGGCTATAGCGCAGACAAAAACAACTCACAGGCTTCTGCAAATAAAAGCTCTTCTCATTTTCACTTATTTGGTGGAGAGTTGGATGGTAACACCATATTCCTACCTAGCTACTTAAAATATCACCTCTTCACTGAGAATTACATCGTCTCTTACTAATCTGTTATTTCACAGCCTGTGTGAAAGTAGTCTTTAAGTAGGCTTGTGAAGTGGAATAAAATTCTAGTTTTACACCTTTCCTGTCATGCCTGCTTTTCTGTGAGCAAAATCTATTGCAACAACACATCATCAGTAGGGTAAAACTAACCTCTCTCACAATGGCCTCAACCCAGATCACATTCCCTACGCTTGGCCACCACAAGTCAGTTATCCCTGTGGTAACTTTTCTGACACCTCCTGCTAGCCTTTTTTTAAGGTTAGACTCCAAATTAAATACTGTGCCAATCTTTTCATTTGCGAAAGACAAAACACTCACTATGCACTGTCTCTGACCATACCAGAACTGTTTCTACCTATCACGGGAAAATAACTGCCCCACAACTGGAAGGAAAAGAAATAGAGTAACAAAGAACAGCCCTGGTTTAGCCCTTTCCTTCCTCATGAAAAAGCACTGACCCTAAACCCTAACAACTTCTTAGACTTTTCACTGACTGCAATGCATTAACAATCTGATCCCCAACCAGTGGTAAGGGTGCTGGTCTGACATCTTCCCACAAATTCATGTTGGATTCACATCGAAGATGTGACATTTTCCTGCCTTTCTGAGATGCAGACTGTTTCACCTAAGTCACTGCTCCACTCAGGTTACTGCAATACAGTAATACGACTTCTGCCGCTTTAGAATTACAGCAGTAATAACAGCTGCCAGTATTGATCTTGGTTCAGTCATTTCTATCATTGAAAAAAAATAATTTTCCCTTCTTATCATCATGTTTCCCCCCATCATCCTGCTTTTGCATGGAATCCCTGCGTAATTAGAAAGTTACCACGTTCTGGAGCAGGCATTTAATAATATGTGTATTTTCTTCAATAATTTCAATTATATAATCAGAAATACACAGAGTAAATAATCTTTTTTAGATTCTGGGAGTGNGAAAAAGCACTGACCCTAAACCCTGACAACTTCTTAGACTTTTCATTGACTGCAATGCATTGACAATGCATTGACAATCTGATTCACTTCACCTAAGTTTAACATCTAAGTCTACACTAGTCACCCCTAAGAAGTGATTTATTCTACTATCTTGGATAGCAATCTCAACATGAGATAGATAAAATGAGCTAACTAAACTGACTGCTTGGACATGAACAGTGCCAAAATGATGCAACCAGTTTAATTAACAGGGCTTTAGCAGTTTATGTCCCATTTTATCAGACTGTCACACAAAAATTAATACCCCAACATCAGCATCTGACAAAAATTAATTCCATTCCCACATGCCCACCAGCATTTAACTGTATCAAATGAATTTGATTTTTTAGTATTCNCTGGAGCAGGCATTTAATAATATAAAGCACTGACCCAATAATTTCAATTATATAATCAGAAATACACAGAGTAAATAATCTTTTTTAGATTCTGGGAGTGGATTCACTTCACCTAAGTTTAACATCTAAGTCTACACTAGTCACCCCTAAGAAGTGATTTATTCTACTACCTTGTATAGCAATCTCAACATGAGATAGATAAAATGAGCTAACTAAACTGACTGCTTGGACATGAACAGTGCCAAAATGATGCAACCAGTTTAATTAACAGGGCTTTAGCAGTTTATGTCCCATTTTATCAGACTGTCACACAAAAATTAATACCCCAACATCAGCATCTGACAAAAATTAATTCCATTCCCACATGCCCACCAGCATTTAACTGTATCAAATGAATTTGATTTTTTAGTATTCTGATGGGAAAAAAATCAAAAGCTTTTCTATTAATTTCTTTCATGCTTCAGGTAGATGATGGGAGACGAGCACATACTTGTACAGTGGGAACTCACAAGGGCAGACACAAAAATCAACAATGGGCAGGTTTGCTTCAAGCTCTATGTGCAGTGGAATTAGGGAAGTTCACAGAAGGTTTATTTCCATCAAGCCAAAACACTGTACAAGGTCAAGTTCTGTCTAGAGAGATGGTGGGGAATGCTTCGACTTTCATGAATGAAAAAGTACAATGGTCTGGTTCACTTTTAAGGCAAGAAAAAATGGTCAAAAGTAATTTAAAATTTTCTAAACAGTGTTTCTTTATACTTCTCAAATCTTGAAAGATTATTAATTCCATTCGAAATCTAGGCCAGGATGTTTAGTTACCCCAAGTATCAGAAGAACTGGGAAACTCAGGCTTTCTTTAGAATTATTACTTGTCTAGTGATTCTTTCTCCCTTGGGAGGACATGGTCTGAAGATATGAGTCTTCACTGTAGCATTTTATATATTTAAGTGAGATAAATACAGTGTGATTTAAGCATTTCAGTTACTTAGCACAACTATTTGGTAATAAAATCACCTGAAATTATGCTTGATTAGAAGCATCAAATATGTAACAACTCTGTATGAGTTCCTTGGCAATTTCTATGCATACCTACTTATCTATATACAGACACATACCCACACAAACATACATATATACACACACACACATATATATATACCAAGGATATCTAAATAGCAGGGAAAGACACAACCCAGATGTCTTTAGAAAGGTATTCCCAGATTTCCACTGCTGTTGCCATGCCAGTGATGGTGTGAACAGATACAATCAGCAACTCCAAGGACATCCTGCTACAGGACTGGAATGGGAAGGATGTACATGACCAGAAACTACAAAGAAGAGGGGATAAGGAAGACCCCGTCTCTCCCTTGTTCACTGGAAGGCTTCTCATTGGATACCAAGAATTCAACAAAGGTGGGGAGAGGGAAGTAATGCAGGTATTATTTTATATCAACCATGGGTTAGATTAGGGAATTGCTTTTGTTCATATACACACTCTGTACAACAAAAACATCACCTGGAGATTCAGCTGCTGAGTGACACTGACAGATCTGTGGACATTCATTTCTTGATCTTGAGCAAGCCTTTCTACTTTCCTGTACCACAGCTGCCTGTCTGCAAACTATGGGACAAAACAGGATCTCTTCTCTTCTGTCACTGTCTACCTTAAGTGTTAAAGGAAAGCTAAGCTATTTGAATCAAAGACTGTCCATCTGCCATGTGTGTATTTAAGCAAGACAAGAGATACTGGCAATAGCAGTTTTTGAAATGGTTTCTGTCACTGATACATGGACCCTAACAATGACAAAGCTGTATGAGATTTGTAATGAATTCATAACAGCTTTTGGAAAATCGACAGGATTCCTTCCATTCCCTATCTTTGAATTCTGTAAGCAGAAGAAAGAGGCATATCCTTACTTTTGATGGAACTGTCTTCTTATTACTCTGCAAAATCCTCATTTGAGAACTGGGGATTCTCCATCTCCTATCTCCACATTTCTCTGGGGCTCCCAGAAACCCTTATAAAAATAACTGACTTTGGCATGCTTCAAATGGTAGCAAGTTTTCAGGTGTTATTAACCAGACACTCCAGTACTGCTCCACAAGGCTGAATATTCCCTGTCGTCTTCCTTGCTCAAATCAACCCAAATATTGTACAGGAACAAGGAAATTAAAGTATTTCCAGATAATGGCTATATTTGTGCATTTATTTGTCATGTGGTGTTGGCTTTCTTTCTTGGTTATGGTAATAGTAAGCCATTTTAATTTAAATAGAAATATTAATTATTATAATTTTTAACACCTCCTATGCTTCAGCTCTTCTGCAAAAAGAAACTCCATCTTGGTTCATGGAGCTTATGAAAGATGAGGAGACCAAAGGAAAAGATATTAGTATATATTTAGTAACAGCAACACGTCCCCACACAGTTTGGGACACAATCCATTGTGTAACATCTGCACAGATTTCAGTGTAAAATTTAAATGAAGGAGCCCACTGTGCCTCCTGCAGCATGTCCAAACTACAGTGGGTACATAAAGAAATACTGTCTGACAACTGAACACATGAGTTATTAAAAGAAATTAGAGACCACTTACAGCAAAACAGTCGCTCTAGTTTTCTGCATGTAGAATAGACTAAAAAAACTGAATGGAACTTTCCTCGTCCAGAATGTGGATTCTTCAAAATGTACATACACAGACTTTCAGTTATTATCAAGTACCGTAAGCAATCTGATTGCTACCATCCAATTATCTGTGCTCAAAGCTGCACAGCATTTATATTGTGCAGTCAAGCTGAGATACTTATAGATAATTAAATTCAAAATCACTGACAAAAGGAAGATAAATTTGGATTGAATCTTACTGGATTAAAAAAACAGACATCACATCAATTTATGTATCCACTATTAAAACCACCTTATTATGTACATTTAGGGGCTAAAATATTTTACCAGAACGACAGTGCATATCTTCCCGTGCTTGGCAGTAAACTAATTCCAATGACTTAGGCAGAAACAGACTAATTCTGATACTACAACAGTTGTAAAGGGGTAAATCTTCCAAGAAGTCTTTGCAGTTATCACAGTAAGAAAACTTCCCAGGTACTTGTTCCAGGTTTTCTACAAAATCAAATGCTGAACAGGAAAGGTTTTGGGGACAACAGGGTTTTTTGAACTCACAAGGGTTTGTGATGTTGTTTTTCCATGTTTCACACAGGTTAAACCCAAGCATGCTACAAGAGGTAAAGGGAAATTCCAGAACAGCTAAAGCCCCATTGCAAAATGAACCAACGTTTATTATGTAAGAGACTGAAATTTCAAACTCCCTTGTCTGCAAGACTGAGACCAACAAGCTCATGTAAATTCCAGTATCACACAATCTAGGTGAGGGAGAGATAGAGGAAAACATAGAATCATAGAATCACAGAATCATCTAGGTTGGAAAAGACCCATGAGATCATCGTGTCCAAACTTCACCCTACTCTGCAAGTTCACCCCTAGACCCTATCCCCCAACACCACATCTAAGCGATTCTTAATGTGTCTCTCTCTTCCTCCTCCACTTTGTACTTGCTTCTCAAATAACAACTATCAGTTTGATGAAAGAGGTACTCTAGGGACCAAGTCTCCTGAGCGATGCTTAGTGGCATTCTCGGGAAAAAAAGTGAAGTTTCAAACCCGTGGCCCAAACCAGGCAAAAAAGGTTGCTTAGCAAAGTATTTTTGTGACCTCCACTAGACATGCACACGTAGGATCTATTTTATATTTTTTTGCTTCATGCATTCTTTTTCCTCCGATAACCCAGTCTCAACTCTCAATTATAGCTGCAACTTCTCTATCCTGTTGTTAACAAACAAATTGACACAGTAAAAACTCGCAGAGGATCAGAAACCCAAACCCCAGTGACTATTTTAGCCTCCTAGGGAGGATGGGGAGTAACTTTATGCCATGACCCAACTTGTGATAGCATCTCAACCTCAAGTTCCTCCTGAGGATACTGTCAGATTTCCAATCAGTGTGACTGATGGGAAGAACTGTCAGATACCTCTGGTACAGGGAAAAACTTCCCTGAAAAACACAAGTCCTGGGTTTCTCAGTTGCCATTGAAATACACCCAGTAAGTACCTCCATTAGGGAAAAAAGGGGGTATGATATGAAGCATGCCATCTGTCAGGAACCAACTCACACATGAGCACCAGGCAGTAAGCAAAATGCCCATTCAAACCTACTAAGAAGCCCTACTGGACTCTTCACAAGTACTGTCAACCCAGAAGGTTTAAAGAATGAAACAGGAGATAACTGTTAAGTCTCTCATTATTTACAGCTAGCATGTCAGGTTTCCTCTTGGGAGGAGAAGTCACAGCTTCAGGCTTTAACACCCACAATCTCACAATTTCAATTTCACAGTCAGTGCAAGCAGCGTTCCTCTTGTAGACAAAAGAGCACAAAGTCTTTTCACAGACATAAGATACAGGCCCAGGAGCAGGACTGAAGTCCCACAGTGGCAAAAATGCAGGAATATTAAATTCTCTTCTGGAGTTTGGGTTTGTTTTGTTATTCCTTTGTCAGCAGTTTCTTCAATGAAGAGTATTTTTAAAAGTCTGCTGCCATTATACAATTCTGATGTCCAGCATCCTTTCCAAACCAGGCTAGAAGCTAGGGGCTGTTGCTTTTCTAGAAGCTCCTCAGAAGCAGCAGGGCTGATCTGAAGATTCATTTTACATAGACAGTATCAGGACACAAGTGAGCTCATAGAGTTGTTTTTAACTGGGAAACACATCTTGAAGTAATGCACCTGACAGTGAAATCACTGAAGTTGGGCCAATGAGTTAGAACATTCAGGTAAAACTAACGCAGCCTGTGAAGTGAGAAAATAACACTTTGGGTAGAAAGCAAATAGAAAAAAAA